>CM041782.1:167352675-167952675 GCA_023374045.1 Limonium bicolor
AATTCGTGCACATAATGAGGAAGACAAGTCATGACATTGAAAAATCAAAGGAATAAACTCACTTTTCTACCTTGTCTTCTAGCTAGCAAATTGCTTGCCAACTCTTGCCTTGTCACACCTCACATGCCCTATAACATGGCCGGTTTTTATTGCTGGAAAGGAGTCATTTATTGAGCCAATCAACCATGAATTAAACTAAGGAAAAGAATTGTCAAATGACATTAAAAATTTGACAAAAGAAAATCAAATTCCAATTGCCCTCTTTCATTTACGTGAGCCAAGCCTCATTTGCTTCCTTGCCCTATTCTTGCACGGCTTGGTAAGCTTCTCCCTTCTCTTCTAGCTTCATCTTCTTCCTTTGAAGCTCTTAAGTCCATTAATGGAGTTTTAACTTCTATCTTCATCTTAAGGTAATTTCCTAGCATTTCTTGGCAAGTCTTGAAGCAAAACTCTTCCTAGCATATCAAGTTGGGTTCGGCCACATTTAGTTCTCCAAGAAGGTTGTCCAAACCAACATTAAATCAAGGAGCATCTCAAGGTTATCTTAAGGTAGGTTTCAAAGCTTGAAAATCCTTAAAGCACATTTTTATGTGTAACCAAGTTCTACCTCTTCTAAGTCTCTTTTTTCTTCTTTTTGATGAAGGAAAACTCTCTTCATTTATCTTTGGGTGAGCCGAAATCATAAGGAAGAATCTAAGGTAAAGTCTTGTAAAACTACTTCCAAACTACTTAAATCTTTGTTGAAGATCTAACTCCTAAACATCCTTCATCTTTGCATAAAACCGAAAAGGAGCAACAAAAATTACCTTGGAGAAAGCTTGGAGGTTCAAGGAAGTTCAAGCACTTAACCACCTTGTTAAGAAGTAAGTTTACTATAAAACCTTTATGCTATAAGCTTTGTTAAGCTTCTAAAAATTATACAAAAATTATTATATCTCCTAGGTTATATAAACCGAAATATATGGTTTATATGCCAAAATATAACCTATAACATATATAGAAAATATTTACCTTAAGACACATTTTTGTGTCACAAAGTTTACCTATGTTACAAATTAATTCATGCCGAATATCCAAGGGCAAAAGTTCTTTTTTGAGCTTAGAATTTATATAAGACATTACAATAATTTATACATGAGTTATATACTCCTATGAATTTATTATAATTATTTAGACATATAAATCCACTTTTATATACTATATGGTCACAAATATTTGGCCGAATACTCTAATTGAAATAGTTTTAATGACCTACTTAGGTATATAAATTATATCATAAAGTTTGGTGAGTTAAAAATATTCTATTAGTGTTTAAATGACTAATTAATTAAGTTATGTGGATTAAATGTAATTTTTACAAAGTTTAGTGTGCTTATATAAAAACCGTGAGCTAAGGGGCTGTTGGTGTAATTATAATATAATATAAGGTTAGGAATAAGTTTAAGAATTTTAGATAATTTAAACAAGCTTTAAAATAACTTTTTATAAAGTTTTGGGCTATTATGTAATTTATAAAAGTTGTTATGAAAGTTTAGAATATAAATGGGGCGAATTCATAATTAAGGAAATTATTAGGTGCGCTTTTGGATTTTAGAAGAATTAAATACTTAAACTATAGTTTATAAGTTATTAAATATCTATTATTAAGTTTTGGGGTGAAATGTAATTAATGGAAAGTTCAATGACAAAGCCGAATTGTTTTGGGTTATTTGGTAATTTAAGAATTTAAATATTAATCGGCATTTATGGAGAATTAAAATTAAAACTATAGTTTACATGTCATTATGTAAAGTTATAAGATTTGGTGGTTAGATTGTAATTATAAGGAATAAATATATGTTGGCCGAAATTTAAGGGGCTAAGTTGTAATTTTTGAGAGTTATAATATTTAAAAGCTATACCAAAATATTAGGGGTGGCTTTGTAATTTAGCTAAATAAGAAATTAAAACTCTATAATATAATGAGATTAGAATTTAATATAAGTTTATGATTATGTGGTTGTTTTGTAAATAACCGAAATACAAGGGTAAGAATTTAGATTAAAATAAATATAGGTCCTACATGGATTTTTGAGGAATTAGAAAAAGAATTTTGATTAAAGGATTATGAAGTTAAACTATGACTTATATAGTTATAAGGAATTAAGGGTAACCAATGATTATTACTTTTGGTTAAAGGAGGAATAATGAAAACTATAAGATTTTATGTCATTGTAAGACATTTAAATATTGTTAAGAAAATTATAAGTTGTTATGTCACTAGACAATTAAAATAAACAACAAATATAGTACATGAATAAATAAACACATTTATGTACATTAAAGGATTTATAAATAAATCAAAAGGAATAACAAATAAGTTATACATAAAACATGAGGTAATTAAAAGAAATAAACCTCACATGAAATAACAAATACAAGATTTGTTAAAAGATTCAATAGAATCATTATATAAGGGTAACATAAATTAACCCTCTCAGTTAATCCTATTCTAGGACTTTGTTTGACCAGACGTTGACCGGGAATAAAGTACAGTCTACGGTGAACGGTATGGGATTCTTGCAACCTGTTTTCTAACGGATTACACTGGCTTGTGTGCTATCTGTTGTTTGAAATAACGACCAAGATAATTAATGTAAACTGTTGTTTTACTCTTGCACACTGTGGTATTATTTTATGTGCGTGATGTTGCTGACTACAACGTGTATGTCCCACGCATACAAACACTACTATACCAGTGGATTAAATACCTGCGTTTCAGTATACCGAGGACTTGTACTCAAGTCTCTCACTAACTTCACTTTATAACAACGTCATTATCCTAAACGTGATAATTGACAATACACATTGTGTTCTTGTTTAACGTCTTTATATGACACTTAACAATTATATACTTCGAGATTGAGGAGCCCAGTTGGATCTGGCCATGCATGCTACGGAGTTGTACCTGTCTCAGGTCGTCTCCTACTACGTCGCGACGGAACATTCAGTTGGGAGGAAGACTTTATTCCTTCCGGGATTCAAATGCCCTTCAGTTCGAGGAAGACTTTATTCCTCTAGTGGGTTCTTATTTCCCACGCCATTCAGTTCAGGGTTTGACTACGTCATCTCCTGGGGTTTTTATACCCAACCTTTCTTTAACGAGGTCACTATACCTCCACTATTTCAGATATTCAGTTATAACTGTCAGTCCCATTGTGTGGACCGACTATCAGTAAAGAATTTCAGTTCAGCTAACTCGACCTTCTGTGTCTTGTTCTATGTGACATTATTGTCCTTGTATGGATACTTGTTATTATCAGACTATGCTTGTTTACAGCTTTATAAAAATGAACTGCATGTATTCGACAAAGTAGTTGGTGTGGCCCGGTAGACGATGGGCTGCACGTTTTCCATACCAGCATTGTTTGCTGAGCCCCTTTGGGGGCACCCCCATTTTTCAGGTACCTGAAGATTGAGAAGTTCACTACACTGAGTGTAGGTGGGGTAGACCAAGCTTTGGGAGTCTACTATTAGTTATTTGTTTTATTTCAGTATTGTACTTTTGAGTTTGATTCCTAGTATCTCGGGTTGTATCTGTATTCCAGACCGTGACATTTGAGGATTGTATTTGGACTTAGCCTTGTTGGTCACAAGGGTGGCCAACGGCATTGTAATACCGCCCGGTTGTTGTATTTATTTCCGCTGCAGTTGTATTTTATTTGGGAGTGATCGCCGTTCAGTTTATTGGATTTCGGGTTGGGGTATTACAATAATTCTCTTCAGTCCCTATCTAAGAGGATAAATATTCACGAAAAAATGACATCTCTACTAACTTGTATCTCATTAGTGTCTATGTTAAGGAGAATGTAACCCTTTAGTATGTTTGCATTTTCCTAGTAGACAGCAGCACTAGATCTTAGGTCAAGTTTGCCTATGTTTGTAATGGTATATAGATATACCATGACTAAAATGCCTGTTACCGGAAGGCTTGCTACTGAAAGACCCGCTACCGGAAGGCCTGTTACCGGGAGGCCTGCTACCGGAAGACCCCGCTACCGGAGGATTGTTACCTGAGGAGATGACCCGGAAGAATTGGTCCAGTACGGGAGCATGTCCCATCCCGGAGGATTATCTACAGAGAGACTAACATTATATTAACATAATGATACCCCGCATGTATAGGGGCTAAAAAGTAAACTTGGCCATAGAAAGTCTATAAATAGAATATGGGGGCTCATTTGTTAGGGATAAGTTAGAAAAGAAAGAGCTCGCCCCAGAATGCTCTCTAAACGTTGTAAACCAGAGAATGAATGAGAGGTCTGTCTAGAAGTGGCCGTAGGCAGGATTATTGGCTGAACCACTATACATCTTAGTGTGGAAAAATGTCGGGATGGAGCATCTTTGATTCCATTTCATTTGGCTCCGTCTGTGGGAAAGAACGTCAAATCACAATTCATCCACGCAATTCAGAAATCTGTGAAAGATTCAACCAGTTAGCGTCTTTGAAGTGGATAGTGAATGAAGATCTCGAAGTAGGATGCATCGAAGAAAATCGAGCATCCAGGCTCTATAATTCTGTTAGGAGAAACGTGAATTCCCTTCTGAAGGGAGATCGAAAGAAGAAATGTCGCAAGTCTCGAACAAATCTTAAACAAAGAAAGAAAACCTGGATCCTAATTTGCATTCTGCGATTCGCTTCGGGCGATTTGATCAAAATCTGTGAGACCGATTGTTGAGAAAACAATATGTTCACTCGCTGAGCGTGAGGGATTGAAATCAAATGGTAAGAAGCAAAAGATCTTGAGGTAAAGAGAGGGAGGTCGAAAAAATAAATCTCAAAAGTTTCATTCAATCGAAAGAAAAGGAAATGGAAATTCGACTCACCAGACTGGTAGCGTGGAATCCAACCTCTTGGTATTCAAAATCGTTCCTCTCCAACGCGCCCAGTAGCGACATCCGACTCTCGACGAAGCTTTCTCTCTTACAAAATGTCAAGATACAGGTGACAAAGGAAAATCGATTGACAAAGCGATGGAATTATAAAAATCTCGCCAAGATCGGAGTGGGCACGAAATAAGAAAGCCAGACGCGTGATCAGAATACTCGATAAGCAACCTCAACTCAAACACATTAGTTGAAGCAATCAAGGAGTCCTCAAGCGAAGGTTGATCACGACTGAAATCCAAGACAAACCAGATCATGGATTTGAAGAGTTCGACCAGATTGGAGCCCTGAACGACTTCGACAGTTTAAGTCCTGATAGGCGCAAGCCGCTATTATGAGCCCCTGGTGTCTCGCTCCCAGCCCAGGCGCAGACTACTACTCCAAGTGTTGCCTCATTTCCGGTCAAAGCACAATCACTTTATTACTGGAGGAATTTTTGTCAGGAAGGTACCGGTAAAGACAGCCATAGAGGTACGTCAATGTACTATGGCCTTGATCGAACCAGCCTAGCAAGGTAATCGTCCGATCCCAATTTATCTTGCCTCCATTCTTCAAAATGACAAAAGAGTCAATACGGGCGTAAACCAAAGATTCGAGATTTTCCATTTACGTTTAAACTTGGATGACTTTGCTCTAGCTATGAACAATTGGATCACGATTGTGTATTGCCCCTTGATTAAGAGAGCAAGCACCTGCCACTAATTCTTGCGGCTGATCAATATTTCTTCCTCTGATTGCTTAAGCATGACTATGCTTGCAGACTGTATATTGTGAGTGGTTGGAGCTGGTGTAATTAAAACAATTGAAAAGGAAATGAATACTCAAAATAACTGTCGGGCTGCAAACAAATCCCGGTCACAGTAGTATAGTAAAGTGGAGGGCGACCGGATATCGAACCGTGGGACTAAGGGGAATTATTAAGTACCTAAGCTTTGTCACAAAAAGGGGGGTTAATTGACTTGTTTTTACAAATAAAAGGAAAGATAAAATAAACTAAGTAAAAAGTAAATTAAACGGGACTCTGGGTTCAGTTTATATAGTCTGCTCTTTTATGCTATGTCTATCGGTTTTATTATAATAGTTTGGCAAAATTCCATTAATATCTTAAGGACTACATCATAGACCCAGAACTCGTTTACCAGAAAATGCTCGGTCTAATCTATTCGAGCAAAACATATGTAAACGGACATTAAGTGCGAGAAATTATATTTGCGTCTGAAATACTAACTTATGAAATAAGTTGTCTCTAGATTTCGGCTTAATTAACCTGTCTATTTATCACGAGTCTGATCAAATAGACTTAGTAAAGCATTTAATAAATTCATGTATTTATTAAAAAGGCAAAGATAAGCTTTAATCGTAACAAACTGTATTAAAACTAAACCGGTAAAATATTGTATAATTAATACAACACATAATAACCATTCACAGAGTATAATATTCTAGCCTAACATATTAAATAGATAAACAGAAATGAGAGTAGTAGAAATCATCACTCCTGGAAACAAATGGAGAAGACGGGAGAAGAGAAATGGGATGAACGTGTGATTTGTGTGTAGTGGATCGATGATGGATAGATTGATCTAGGAGAGGAGGAATGGGTTTATATAGCAGAGGAATTTGAAGAAGATGATAAGATTGCGGTGCAGTAGATGAGATGAAACCATGCAGAAGTCTCATGCATTATGAGATTAATCTCGGTGGAATAAACAGACGGTGGATAATTGAAGATAACAGTGCCGACATGCGTCCGGCCTGCGTCCGTGTTAATTTGGGCGGACGTCTCACACGCAGCTCTGTCTCTTGTCCGACCTTAATTCCCCCGGACAGGCCACGGTCATGTCTCTGTCCGGCCTTTGTCCGGCCTTGTTTCCACGGACGTCACTCAGTCTCCCTCCTATTTCTTGTCCGTGCTTTTATCTACGGACGTGACACGGTCACGCCACTCTTCTCTTCTTGTCCGGCCTTTCCTTCCATGGACATGGCACGGACGTCTCTTCCGGCCTTATATCCACGGACATGGCACGGACGTGACACGACAGTAAAGCCTGGCGCGTGCATGTCATGTGACTTATTTTAATCCCCTTTGTTATATCTATTTATATGGCATTTTTCCTACATTTAACACATATATACATCAGTTTATATCACAACATAATTATAGGAAAAACACAAGATAAGTGAGAAACATTACTTAAATGTTGCAAATTATAAGGTGATTAAACCTTAATAAGTCTATATGTTTTGCACTTATCAAACTTCCTCACACTTAAGCTTTTGCTTGTCCTTAAGCAAAATATGGAGTAATTATCTCTAAGCCGTAGTATAAAACAAGATTAAATAAGTGTAGAAGGAAATTTATACAAAGTGACAATTGAAAGAATAAGTCTGCTCCCAAGAAGTAGGTTTTTGCAAACAGTGAAAAAGCAATTTTATAAAAGCATAGAAAAACTAGATTGCGGAAAACAAGTTAGATTAACCTGGGATTTTTCCACCATTTCTTTCCTTAATACCCAGAAATGACAAGGGGTGTGAAGTATTCCTTATTCCGCAGTACCTTTCAATACCACGTACTCATGTTTATAAATAAAAATTGCAATTTATTACTTTCATTCATTCATTTTTTTTTGAATGCGAAGATTGTATATACAAAACAAACACATTTTTTTTATTGCATTATTTTTTTGTACCCCAGACTTTTCTCTTTATCCTTGTAGCGGTGTTGGGTCTTCTATCCCAGATCACGAGATCTTAGTAGATAGGTGTTAAGCCCCCGGAGAACTTAATACTGATACGAGGCCTGTTTTGGTTTAGAAAAATTTATAAACAGCGGAGTACCTTGTCTTTATCCTTTTCTTTCCTAACTTTCCAATCATTTCCAAAATCCCAAGCTAAGCTAAATTGGTTTTTACAATTAGCAGATCTATCGTATTTTCAGTGAAAATGAGTATTTTGATTAAAATAATTTTAATACAAACTCCTTTAAACAAAACGATTCTTTCAGTTGTCACTTGCTTAATTTCAAACACTTCTATAATTATTTTATCTCATTTTTTTTCAAAATGTTTGGCACTAAGAGTTGCAAAAGCGAGTGTGTCAATTAACGAACACTGACACATTTTCAGGGAAAGGTCTCTACTTCCTCCTCACACTTGAGAGGAGCAATGTCCTCATTGTTCAAAATAAAATCAAGAAAAGGACCTTTCAAAATATGCTAGACGCATAAAGGATTAAATTAATAAAGAAGCTTAAACGTAAGATAGGTTGAACATTAATATAATTAAGAAAGAACTGAGACTCCCCTTGTATCGTAGATTGAGAAGGTGCCCTTCCTCACACTTAAAGCTTTGGTAGGGGTGAAACGTTCCTCACACTTAAGTTCACGCAAGTGTCCAACCGGGGAGATATCAAATTGCCAGAACATTGAGGTTGCTTTCCAATGTGAGTTCAGCTATATGTTGAATATAGACTTTATTCGAAAATAAAACCTGTATAGCCAGTAGAACTCAAGTGGCACCATAAATAGCATGTAAAATACATAAAATAAAAGCATTAGCAAGAAAAATATAAGACGTAGTAAGAGGAAATACATAAATAAAAATGTACTGCATAAAATAAAAGCATTAGCAAGAAAATAAAAGTGAACTGTTACCTCCTGAGTACATAAAGTATGACAAGATTAAAAACAATACAACTTTTACAAAAAGTTAGTGAACATCAAAGATATATAAAACTAAATAAAAGGAAAGAAAGATCACTGTGGTGGCTGTGGTGGCTGCTGCGGTCCCTGGCCTATCTGAGTGAGGATATGCTGAATGAGCTGAGCCTCTGCTCCTGCTGCTCATTCGACCGTGAAAGCTGCTGAGCTGTCTGTGCATGCAAATCCTCACTCCGGTCTAAGCGCTCTGTCATCCGTGTATGGGCCTCGCGGAGCGCAGTCTGCTCAGCCAGCACCCTCTGCTGTGTCTGCTCAAAGCTCTCAAACCGCTGGTGCATCTGATGGAAGGCCTGAAACTGGGTATGCAGCTCTGACGGGATAGGAGGTATCGGAACAGGAGCTGGAGCCTGCATGATGTGTGTCGGCTCGTAGGGCTCAGCTCCCTGTGCTGTGGAAGGTGGCTCGGGATCAGCTGAAGGTGTAGCTCTTGTACTAGCCCTGCTGCAGTGGATGAAGCGGTGGAAGACTGGCCAGTGCGACCTCTGACCCAGGTACCGTCATCTAAACGCATGAATCCCCAGCGTCTCATAGTCTGCAATGTGACTGGGCGCTCTCCCGTCCTGACCTCTAATCCATGGTGTAGCCCTCTGGAAGGACAGAGCAAAGGTGGTGCTGGATGAAGAAGGGAAAATAGGAGTGATCTCTCTTCTTCTTCGTCCGAGATAGTACACCACCTTATGTAGCTGGCTGAACATGATGTGTGGAATAGAGACGCGCTGAGCGGGTGGAGATGCGAGAGGAAGTAGTCCAATAAAGCGCAATCCTCATCAGAAGCATCAATCGCGGCACGGGGCCAGATTTGATGACTAAGGATCTCTAAGAGTAGTCTCTGTAGCAAGGTGGGGAAACTCGTGTAATGGAGGACATCCTTGTTCTCCTCCCCTCTACGTCGGGTCGTCCGACCTGCATCCTGGAGCCACCTCGTCTTTGATCTGCGCAGTGATCCTCTATAAATCCTCTGATATGGTCAGGGCTAACCGGCATCTGCAGTATAGTAGAGAAGGTCTCTGGTGTGATCTCGACGGGGAGATGGCGGATGAAGAAGTAATCCTCTGGTTACCTGCCTGGGCATTCGCATAGAACTCTCTAACCATGGCTGTAAGGAAGAGTCCCCACCCATCTTTTAGGACCCGTGAAAGTCCAAAACTAGCAAACAGGGTCCACCCATGTGGCCCTCGATCACATTAGGCGCTATTCGCCTCTCCATCACAAAATCTTTACCCCTGATCATACCAGGCACGAGCCTCTGCTGAAATAAAACCATCATCCCGAAGTCGGCTGGGGAGGAGGTGCAGAAGAGGACGCACCGGGGCAGTTGCCCCTAGTAGTACCAGAGTGTCCACCACGAGTGCGAACCATACTAATAAATTTTGAAATTAGAGGTAAATAAACATTAACAGCATGAAATTAAATTAATATCAAACAAAGCACTATAATGCATCGGCTAAACAACTTAAGAATTTTTTTTCATTTTTTTAATATAAATATACACGTCCGGGTCTGGGGGGCCGACGCAGGCCGGACGTAGACCCGGACAGCGAGAACCCTAATCGAATTCGCCACGACTTCAAGCGGCTCAACACGCAAACATCAACATATTTCTCCAAATTCCACACAAAATTCCACGTTTTTGCATTTCACAACAAACAACAATTAACAACACACTACCAAATAACAACCAAATTCATCCTTAATCTACAAAATTGAATCCAAATTTGTAAATCATGAAAAACCTATTTTGAAGACCGGTTTTGGTTTGAAAAACGTGGGTGAGCGCGGCGCGCGGCGGTTTCCCTGGTGGTCTGGGCGGCGCGGCGTCGGTGTGGTTGAATACCCCGTAATTAAAAATAGTGATTAATTAGGCTAATAAGTAATTTAGAGGCTTAATTAAGTATAAATAATCATGAGGGAACAATCCTGAAGAACGGATCCTTAAAATGGATTAAAAGCATTAACGAACCTTAAAGCGCGTTTTTCGAGGTAACCGGGAAAACGTGTCTTTAAGCGGGTCAAATAGACTCGTAACAATCTTGGTCAACTAAATATCATTAATAAATATTGGTGAAGCTTTAGGACCAATAAATCAATAAAACGAGAATTAGTAAAACTGTCAAAAACGGGAAGTTTGTGGGGTAGAAGTATAAATAACTGAAACTTATGTGTCCACTTTAAAATAAAAAGTGCAATTGTGTGTGTGTGGTGTGGTGCCAGCCGGCCCCCTCTATTTCCCTCTCTCACACACTCACTCACACTCTCTTATTTACTAACAAACAAAAATAATAAAACAACACTCACTACTTTAATTACTCTCACAATTCTCCTCCTATCTCTCATTTCCTCCCACAACACCCACGTACTCACTCCCCCTCATTCTCTTCTCTCACGCGATTTCCCTCCCTCACTCTCTCTGATTTTCTTCCTTTCTTCTCCAAACCGAGCAGCCATGGAAGAATGAGAAAAACAACACAAATATTCACTTCTCTCCTCTTGTGACCTCCCTTAAGCTCTTCAAAATTATAAAATACCACCATTGTAATCCCCTCACCAAGAGCTACACTTCCATCTTTCCAAAATTCAAAAACAAGCACTTTCGATTTTATGGGTATACCCCATTTGGAGTTTCAACATCACCATTAGAAGGCCCTCCTTCTCCTTGTTCTCTTAAGGTAAAAACATTCTCAAAAACTCCATCTTTTCTAGCCTCAAAGGCAAAACGAAAATTTAGCTAAACCTTGTTTTGGTTCCTCTTGTGCCCAGCCGATTTTGGCACTTTGAAAGGTGGGAAACATCATTCTTGAGCTATTCCAAACAGCACTTAAGCTCTTGCAAGGTAAGGAAATTCCTAAACCCTAGAATGTACATTAAAAGCTTAAATGAGAATTAGTGTTGTTTTAGTATTGAAGCAATATATAAATGTTTGGTAGTGTTAGATGAATTGGGATTTACAAACCGGTAGAGAAGAGGAAGGAAGGAGAAGAGAGAAGAAAGAAAAACTAGAAGAGAAACAAGGTAAGGAAGCTCTCTTGTGTAGCTTATATATATGTATGTGTAACAGATTTTGAAAGAGTAGAAATTGCATTATAAAAGTTGTAATGAACAAATGTAATGTGGAAGAAGAATGAGACTATATTGAAGCCTTAAAAGACCTTAAAGACTGTTTCAAACTAGTTGGGAATGGGATATAGAGTGCAGGAAATTATTAGGAGTGTTTTTGTGTGTTGATTGTGTATGGGAGCTTTGAGTATTGATATCTAGTAAAACAGGTGAAAAGAGTGTTGAAATGTGAACTAGAATATGTGGTGAGAGTGTAAAAATATATGGGAGGTTATGTCAAATTTTATAGATTAGAACACTTAGAGAATTAAAACTAGTGACTAATGTAGAGTGTAACAGATTGTTTGAGATAGATAGGGGGTGAGTTGAGAGATAGTTAAGGTAGTTGTAGTGCATTATAAGTTTTAGAAATGACATTATAAGAGGGAGCTAAAGAGATGGAGGATGAGAGTCAAAATCTGTAGCAAATGACATTAGGGAAGAAACTGTTTGAGTGTTGAGTTGAAATTAAGAGAATTGTGTATATAGTTAGTATAGAGTTTGTGTGATGAATCAGGAAATGAATTAGCATGGTTTAGGGTGTTTTAAATTGCACAAAAACATGTTAGGAATGCATGTAGGACGATTGGGGAAACAATGGTGAAATTGGGAAGGAAAAACAAAATCTGTAACTAGGTTCTGCAACCGTCCGCCCAGACGGTGAGTCGGACGTGGGTCAGACGGGGCTTAAGAACGAAAACCAAACCTTCTGTAATGGTCCGACCCAGAGCCGTGAGTCGGACGTGGTCGGACATGGCTTAAATAAACAAACGTAAACTTCTGTAATGGTCTGACCCAGGGCCGTGGATCGGACGTGGGTCGGACAGGCAAAATATAGTGGTCGAAGTTTCTGACTTCGTCCGACCCAGACGGTGAGTCGGACGTGGGTCGGACGGAGCTTAGACTCGAGACCCAAAACCTTCTGGAATGGTCCGACCCAGAGAGTATGGGTCGGACGGAATAGTGCTGGGTCGGACAGGATAATTTTCTGGGAACGAATCTACTGGAATGGTCCGACCCAGGGCTTGGGTCGGACGGCCCAATCCTGACAAAAAAAAAATTATTTTAATTTTAATAATAATTGTATATATATATATATATATGTAACCCATACCTATATGTATACATGAGTGTAAGCATGCAAACCTTAAGTAAGAAAATAAAAACTTAAGTAATGAACAAATGAGTAAGTAATGTGTAAGTGTAATAAGTATAAGGATATAGTAAGTGTGAGTTAAGTAATGATAGTTAGATTAATCATCTAATTGTATGTATATAGGATTTGATTTGTGACAAACCGGAAGCACGTTTGGAAACACGTACGACGGTGAACGGTATGATTCCTCATGCCCGTATGCTATATTGGTTACTCTGATTTGTGTGTTGTGTGCTAATTGATCACCAAATAAGATAAAAGCACGAATCGGAGTTATATGCATACTTGTGAATATGTAGTGTTGTATGTTGTGAATATTCTTAATTTTAGTTTGTAAATATCATGAAATGTATGGATGATAATGAATGTGTGTATGTATGTTGTATTGTACCGTGACCGTTATTTATTGTGTGTGGACTTCTAACTTATTCCTAACAAGCTAACCATCCTAACTTAAAATGTAATTAAATTGGAATGAGTAGAAGTCCGATATAGTTTCGGCCACGCGTGAGGATGCGGAGTCACGAGAGGTTGGCTCCAATTCCTGACTCTTAAACTGGTCCGCGGCCCAAATCCCTTAAGTGGGTAGCATCCCGGATTGGAGTCAAGTAACTCCCAATCCGGAGGTGGACGGTGTAGTCCCCAGGGCTGGAGGTGTCCCGACGACTTAACTTGAGTATAAGTAAGTAAGTAAGAATGAGTAAGTAAGTATGAAAGTAAGTATTTGTAAGTAAGAAAAAAGTAAGTAACGAGTAAAAGAGTAAAGCATTCCGATTAACCCGGATGCATATTTGGCTAACCTTGTGAAGGCAAGTGAGATGTATGCTATGATATTGTTGCCTTGAATTGTGTAATGAATTGTATAGCATGTTGATGTATGAAAAGCATGTATGTATGAAATAAATGAAATGCATGTTTAGTGGACGTCAAATAGTCGGCGTGCCCTAGCTAGCACGCGGTATATGCGGAGTCCATATGCAGCGTTTGCTGAGCCCCTTGGGGCACATTTTTACTACACGCAGGTACTCGAGAGTGCTGAAGATGGTGAAGACTCAACTCTATTTCTTTATCTTCTTTTTGGGATGTAAACACTGAATTTGTGATTGGTGTACTGAGTAGTACATGGCTGTAACTTTTGATTAGCCCGGTGTACCATGGGTACACCTTTTTGGATATTGATGGAAGGGAATTGGTATAGATGAGTAGTAGTAGAAACTCATTCTTTTGGGAAACGTGGTAAAGGATGCAATGTAATACTTTAAATACTCGGTGATCCAAGAATGTAAGTAGGTTACTCTATTCAGTATGCATTATATTAGTACCTCGGTAATGCTATGTTCATCAGACCCGTTACTGTAATATAGTAGCCTAGCTAGCCGTATGGCGGTTTAGCGGCATTGTTTTCACCCGCGGTAGTAAGTATGTAATATTCCGCTGTGAACTCGTATGATTAATAGACGATTAGACGGTAAGCATAGGATTAGCGGTTGGGTGTTACAGTGGTGCTGTTGGGGTTGCCGTGTCGCTAGCGCGTCGGTAAGGGAGAGGCGTCGAGAATTAGGAGAAGAGCAGCAGTGTCGGGTTTGGGCGTCGGGAAGAAGAAGAGGAAATAACCAGAGCTTTTTTTAAAAAAAAAAAAAAACTGTGCGCGTCCGGGTCTTTGTCCGTCCAAATAAGGGCGGACGCTTCTATCTCCTTCCTTGCTTCCGGCTTGCGTCGGTCCTTTTAAGGGCGGACGTGAGTCCCGTTCTTTTTTTTTTTATTTCGTTAGTTCCGTATTTGGTGTCCGCTTTTAAAGGCTGGACACACCTAAACTACATTTTTTTTTATTTGTGTAAATAACCGAAATATGAAACATAAGAAATAAAATGCTAAGTAATTAAAGAGAGCGCATAATTAATTGCTTGAATTTAAATAACAGAATTGAAATGTTAGGAATTAGATGACAGAATTTAAATGACAAAATTTCAATGTTAGAAGTTAGATTATAGAATTTAATGTTAGAAGTTAGATTACAGAATTTAAATGTTAGAGTTAGATTACTGAAATTAGTGTTAGAAGTTAATTACTGAAAAGTAAATGACAGAATTTGAATGTTAGAAATTATATTACTGAGAAGTAATGACTGGGAATTAAATGACCGAAATTAGTATAACAACAACATAATAATCTAAACAAAATATAAAAATAATTAATATAAACCAAAAACAAATAAATAGACAAAATATTCTACTATAGCAAGTGAATTATCCAGGGCTTAGGGACTAAATAAATCAAGTCCCCGGCAACGGCGCCATTTTGCAGATGTATATTTGGTGTTTGGAGCTGGTGTAATTAAACAATTGAAAAGGAAATTACTACTCAAAATAACTGTCAGGCTGTAACCAAAATCCCGGTCGCAGTAGTATAGTAAATGGAGGCGACCGGATATCAAACCGTGGGACTAAGGGGAATTATTAAGTACCTAAGCTTTGTCACAAAAAGGGGTTAATTGACTTGTTTTTACAAATAAAAAGGAAAGATAAAATACACTAAGTAAAAGTAAATTAAACGGGACTCTGGGTTCAGTTTTATATAGTCCTGTCTCTTTTATGCTATGTCTACCGGTTTTATTATAATATTTGGCAAAGTTCCTGTTAATCTCTTAAGGACTACATCATAGACCCAAAGACTCGTTTACCAGAAAATGCTCAGTCTAATCTAGATTCGAGCAAAACACATGTAAACGGACATTAAGTGCGAGAAATTATATTTGCGTCTGAAAATACTAACTTATGAAAAATAAGCTTTCTCTAGATTTACGGCTTAATTAACTGTCTATTTATCAGGGGTCTGATCAAAATAGACTTAGTAAGCATTTTAATAAATTCATGTCATGTAATTTTTAAAAAGGCGAGAGATAAGCTTTAATCGTAAACAATCTGTATTAAAACTAACCAACAGTAAAGCATATTGCATAATTAATACAAACACATAATAACCATTCCCAGAGTATAAATATTCTAGCCTAACATATTAAATAGATAAACAGAAACAAGAGTAGTAGAAATCATCGACTCCTGGATTTGTTCTACTATTTGTATACGTAGGACTAGAGGTGGATATGGTGGAAAAAGAAACAAATGGAAGACGGGAGAAGAGAAATGGGATGAACGTGTGATTTGTGATGTAGTGGATCGATGATGGATAGATTGATCTAGGAGAGGAGGAATGGGTTTATATAACAGAGGAATTTGAAGAAGACGATAAGGATGGCAGTGCAGTAGATGAGATGAGACCATGCAGAAGTCTCATGCATTAGGTGAGATTAATCTCGGTGAAATAAACAGACGGTGGATAATTGAAGATAACAGTGTCGACATGCGTCCGGCCTGCGTCCGTGTTAATTTGGGCGGACGTCTCACACGCAGCTCTGTCTCTTGTCCGGCCTTAATTCCCCGGACAGGCCACGGTCATGTCTCTGTCCGACCTTTGTCCGGCCTTGTTTCCACGGACGTCACTCAAGTCTCCCTCCTATTTCTTGTCTGTGCTTTTATCCACGGACGTGCCACGGTCACGCCACTCTTCTCTTCTTGTCCGGCCTTTCTTCCACGGACATGGCACGGACGTCTCTTCTCATGTCCGGCCTTTATTCCACGGACATGGCACGGACGTGACACGGCAGTAAAGCCTGGCGCGTGCATGTCGTGTGACTTATTTTAATCCACTTTGTTAAATCTATTTATATGGCATTTTTCCTACATTTAACACATATAATACATCAATTTATATCACAACATAATTATAGGAAAAACCCAAGATAAGTGAGAAATATTACTTAAAATGCTGTAAATTATAAGGTGATTAAACCTTAATAAGTCTATATGTTTTGCACTTATCAATGCTATAATCCTTGATTCTGATTTTTCGCTTCAAAACTATGCAAGAAATTAGAAATCCTTCAATTTTAAGCCTACCGGTATGTTTCTCAAATTACAGGTAGAAATCCTTCAATTTTAAACCTAGTGGTATGTTTCTCAAGTTACCGGTAGAAATCCTTCAATTATAAGCCTACCGGTACGTTTCTTAATCGCGTGTTACCAGTAACCTTCAGTCTTAATTAATATTTTTATGCTTCATCCAATCCTCTCCTCTGCTTGTATTGCTGCCCAAGTAAGCATTATGTTTCTACACTTCTTCCGAGCTGTTATGCATTGTAATTTGATCTATCTTTGTGCTTATAACTTTCACCACCGGTAATGTTAAGCTACCGGTAGTATCAAGCCACCGGTAGGGTCATGCCGCATCCTCAATATTGTATACTCCAATCCTACTCCTCTAAAAGTCAAGGTACAATTCTAAAACGGAAAACATACTTACAACGACCATGGAAAACGCAAAATCAGGGATGTGTGATTATATATAGTTCTGAATATGATACAATCGTGGATATTTTGGTGTAGTTTGGCTCAATCAGTTGATGTTGTATGATTATTTTAAATACATCCATCTATTCCAATGTTAGTTATAAGACAACAATATGGGTTGATTATTGATTGTAAAATAAAATACTTGGAACACGGAACCACGATAAACTGTACTATATCGTGGCCTGCTCTGAGTCGTCTAAACGCAATGGGCAAATGCTATGTTATAACTGTTTGCTCTAGTTACTCCCCTTTTTTTTAAAAAAAAATTCATGAATCGGTTTGATGCAGTTATAATTAGTTTCTGAAACCAAACGCTAGACGCCTGCTTGATGTAATTACATTTGCTCTCCCTTGGCTCTTGGAAAGTTTTTGCTGCTTCTATGTTCTACACCTTAATAATGGTAATTCCCTAGCAAGCTTAGAGGTTAGTATTAGATATAGGTGTGTATAGTTTATAGTTTGTATACTAGGACACACTCTGTATCGACATATCATGTACTTTTCCTAGTCTGTAGTCTAGGGATATATTTCTAATTGTTTTACTTTCTCTTTAACCTACTTATTACAATCCGCATCCTACAAATATAAAGGATGCAGACTCACTTCGTAAAATATAATACATATGCATAGATACACATTGTTACAGAGACTCTGTCTCGATTTCTTAATAAAAAGAAAGGAAGAGTTTCTTTTGGTTACATGTCAAGATTCTGACATGGTATCATAGCTGCCTTCATTCTTACCGGAAATATGACGAACAAGCAACCAGAGAAACCACCGGAGATATCTCAGACGGGGAGCACAACGATCGACCAAAATGATCCCTTCTTTGTGCACCCAAATGAACAACCTGGGCAAGCGCTGCCACCTAAGTTCACCATAGAAGGTTTCACGACCTGGAAATGGACATTGCTTACCGCTCTTAGTGTCAAGAGCAAGGTAGGGTTCTTGGACGGAACCATAAAGAGACCAGACAACAGCGACCTGGTTCGAACAGCGACGTGGAGGCGTTAAACTCGCTCATCGTATCCTGGATAGTGAACTCAGTCACCCCCAATATAGCCAAAAGCATTCTCTACATAGATGATCCCAAAAAGATCTGGGAATGGTTATGTAAGCGTTTCGAAAAGAAGAATTTGGCTAGCCTTCATAACATCAAAGCAAAGATCGTAAATCTCAGTCAAGGCGAGGAGTGCGTTACCGATTACTTTATGCGATCCCATGGAATTTGGGCGGAATATGATCTTGCCCGACCAATTGAAAGCTGCAACTGCTGCGACGCCTGTAAGTCGGAGGAGAAACAACAGAAACGTCAGGAAGAAGAAGAGATTGTTCATTTCCTTATGGGATTGAACAGGTCCTATCTGCATCCTAGAGGACAAATCCTCGCCATGAGCGAGATGCCAAGTCTTGAAGAGATTTTTGCCATCATTGTCCAAGAAGAGCAACAGCGAGAGGGCGGAAGCCCAAATGAGGAAAGCGAACAAGCCGTAGCCTTAGCAAGCAAGAGTTTCGTAAGATTCACACAGAAAAAATTCAAAACTGCTTCGAATACACCAAATCTCAAAAGTTCTAGCAAGAAATTCACTACAAATTACTCAGGCAATGGAAGAAAGGACCCACCTAAGTGTGGAAATTGCAATAAGCTTGGACATTCACGCAGTGAATGCTGGTGGATCGTCTGGTTCCCCAACCAAGATGGGAAGAAGCAGGGGGAAGCGCGCGTCGGTTCTGTGGTCGGCTAACAGACAAAGAAAGCCTTCTCCTCCAGTGAAGTCTCTCTCGAATCACCGGTGAAAGGCTTCTCACCGGAGCAATTACAACATCTTGTGGCTTTCCTACAACAACAGAAAGACGATGACCACCAGCGTCTCAAACAGACCGGTTTTGGTGAATATTCAGGTAACCCTAGACTCTTGATTAAATTATCGCCATGCCTAATTTCAAATTCTAATTCAGTAATGAGAAAATTACATGAGTTGTGGATCTTGGATTCGGGAGCTACGAAACATATAAATGTGAACCAAAATCTACTATCTGATTGCAAATTCTTGAGAAACGGTAGGGAAATATTGTTGCCTGATGGCACTAAAAGAAATGTTACTTCTGTTGGAAATCTGACTATGAATGGTATTGTCTGTTTAAAGGATGTAATGCATGTCCCCACTTTCTTGTTTAATCTGATTTTTGTATCTAGGCTAATGGAAAATCTAAATGCATCTGCAATCTTTCATGGTGGTTCTTGTTACCTGCAGGACTCTGAAAAGAAGATTTACCATGAAATTGGAAAGAAAACTAGTGGATTGTTCTTTGCTGATTTGAATGCTTTAGGGAATTTCTTTTCAAACAGAAACTTGAACTCTCTTGTCTGCACAAACTCATGTAATGAACACCTTGATAATCATAGTTCTGAAAATTTTGCCTTATGGCATAACCGATTGGGACATATGCCATTAGATAAGATCAATTAAATTGTCAAAATACAGATTCCAAGACATCTGAAAAATGTTCCATATCCTTGCTCAATCTGCTATAATGTAACACCCCATCCAACATTAACATACTTACAATAAACTGCAGCGGAAGAACAACCTCATCACATTACTTAACTCGTTGGTGTTACACGCCGTTAGCCACCCACGTGGCTAACAAGGCTAATACATACACATTGTACCGGTCTGATGGGCTAAATTCCCGAGCGTCTACACATTACTATCGATTCCCATTAACAACAACACAACGCACTCCTTCCAACTATGCCGAGTATTTACAAATTGATGCCGATAACAGTTTCGGTCTTACTACACCTACTGTACATATACAACTTAAATGATTACCCATGTACAACGACTACCCCGTCCTACTCTCGAACGGCTTCCAGCTCCTTGAACCTGAAATAGGAAAAAGAAGAGAAAGGGTGGCCCCCAAGGGGCTCAGCACCTTTGCTGGTATGGTAATCCCGCAGCCCACATGCTACCGGGCCACGCACAACTAATTGTCGTCTTAACATGCAGTTGATTATATTTAAATCATGCATGTAACAATAAACACACGTCACTTAACATTTCGCCTCAATGGGCTCAACAAACGGATAATGTATCCTTACTTAATAAGTCACTCTTGGTATTCATTATCCCTAGAGTGTTCCTCCTCTAATGGAGCTACTTCCTTAATAGACGACACTTACCGTTAAATCGGGTTATCCTTAAACGCCTCTTATCACAAACTGGGAATCATATCCATGATCCACATACTCCACTTTTTACAACATATAACATACACTACATAACAACACTTAACAACACTTTGCACGTTTCCACGTGCACAGCATAACACCGCATTAGATATTGCATCACAACAAAGATACATAACATAACGGGAATGGTCCTCTTAGGAACCGACCCAAACATTACTAATACACTGGTGAGCCTAGAGATTGTTGCCAGTCTCATGATAAGCTCGTTACATAACTCGTTACCGTCTCGTTAAATGAACGGTTAACTTAACACAAGGTGTCTCGGATATAGTGATCCAAGCACACCGAAACAAACATAACAATAGTATGCCCCTGTGGCCCGACGTGAGTCAGTAATAGCCTTGGTTAAGCTAAAGGGAAGGTTAGGAACCAAATTGGAAAACAACCATAACATACAGAGAGGATCGAACCTGCTATGACAACGACCCCCATACTCACACGCGTGGCCGGAACAGACCGGACTCCTCACTCCCCCCGTTAGCACTTATTAAAAGTTCAACTTTGAACTTTATTAAACAATCACAAACATTGGGTTAAGTCTTGTTAGACATACACAAGGGAAGAGAGTGTCATACATTCACATACAAACATCACACACAAACATCACATAACCAACTCACGCATAGCCGTGGTTAGAACGTTCCTTAAGTCGGAAACGTTGTTACCGAATACCGTTCTCTTACGTTTACCTAATAGTGGTTAACTAGCCCTTCAAGCGCATTCGAGGTTACCGGTATCGGCACGTAAACATACAATAACAATAACGACTGTAAACTCGTTTCATGATTTATCTCGTAACGTGGTAAACATACAGAAAAACACATTGGCATACAAGCCAGTGTAATCCGGCAGGACACAGGTTGCAAGAAAACCATACCTGTCACCGGAGTCCACTTTATCACGTCCACTTATGTTCCTCGAGCAATTCTCGAACAACTGTTAACATCACATGTGTTTTTATTAACATTGGGGTTTGCTTGATTATTTAATGTCTAATGCTTAACTTTCCCCGTTAACTTAGTTACTTAACTTTACATTTTAACTTGTTTTACTTTTACATTTTGATACAACCTTTCACCCACTTAATAGCCATTTAAACTCACCTAACAAGTCCATAACAACCTTATAAACACCATTACCTATCAATCCCCATCATTACACATCATTTCTATACCTTAAAACAACAATTTTGGTCCATACAGTGGCCTGTCCGAACTGTGTCCGAACTTCCAAGTTCGGACGCAAGCCGCGACCTAATACTGAAACTATACACACGTCCGAACTTGTGTCCGGACTTCCCAAGTTCGGACACAGTTCGAGAGTAAATCCCAGATAGAAACAGTCACGTCCGAACTTGTGTCCGGACTTCCCAAGTTCGGACACAGTTCGAGAATGAGAAATCCTTCACCCAACAGAGCCTGTCCGAACTTCCATGTCCGGACGGAAGTTCGGACACGGCAAAACATTCAATTTCCAAGTCTTTAAACACTTAACCAATTTCACCAAACTTCTCCTAAAGCCTCATAATGTTTCCCAACATCATTTGGCACATCAAACACACCTTTAGCCATGTGCTAAAACTCTTTAAATCACTCACCAAAACCAACTTATCACTTACAAATTTCTTACAAAATTCCTAGCACTTGGAATGTTTTCTCCTTAAGATTTTTAAGTGGTAGTTCACCAATAATGACCACTACACCAAGGTGTTTCCTCTACACCTTAACATTATCTCTCAAACTTCTTTTCTTACTAACTAAATCTCCTTTTTACAACTCCTTGAATTCTTTTCTCAAAACCTTACTTAAACATCAACATCACCCAAACCTTAAACAAACTTCTTCAAGACTTTTCAATACACTCTCAAAACACACATTGAATTCCTAGAACTTCCAAGATAACACCTAAATCCTTGCATCATTCTAAATCACCTTAATACATGTTTTCTTCTCAAGTAAACATTTATTCACCTTTAACACTTCCTAGTTCACCAAGACTTTCTTAAAACACTTAGAACTTCTTACACATTTCCCAAATTTGGCCATAGCTTCTCTTGTATTTACTCACATCCAAACACTTAGGTTTTTACCTTGTTTCATTCAAGAACACCTAAAATCCATCAAACACATTTTTATACACAAGACTTCACACATTTAGCACTACATCACAATATAGTGCATAACTTAAATTGCTTGGCACTTAGGCCCTTAAACAACATGGCTCTTAGGCCCTTAAATTGCATAACCTTAAACACTGAATTTCCCGCATAAGTAATGCCTTTGACCTGCAAATACACCCAACAATACATATGCCCTTAATAAACTCCTTGAGAGCATTTTACTAGCTCATTTGCCATTGGCTCCTTAGGTATTTTATTAAGCAAATCAAGCTCATTTTCCTAAGGCACTTAAATCTCATTAAGATAGCATATTTACCTCTTTTCCTCACAAACTTCTTTCTTGTTTCCTTACAAAACCGGTGGGGTGTTTGGTTGTTTGTCAACTTCTAAACAATGTACAAATAGTAGAATGAGTATTCAAGCATTATGCTTCATCTCATTGTAAACCCTAGTTACACATATTGTTTTAACACATTAAGGTAATCGTTTTACCTTGGAATTGGAAGAGAACTTGAATAAGTATCAAGAGAGGACTCCTCCTAGCCCTTGGAAGATTCAAATGAAGCTAGAACAAGCAAGGTGAAAACACCATTGTGAGGTGAATTTTCGGACAACATGAAAACATGGAGGAAACATGGATTTTCTTTGAGTTTCCTTACCTTGAAGCAAAGGAGAACATGAATATGTGAAAAGGTGAGCTCAAGCTCCTCCCATGGTGGTTTCTCTTGGCACCGAAATGGAGGTTTTGTAGTTTTGAAAAGACAAGATTGTAGAGCTTGGCTTAACTAAGAGAATGGTGGTGTTTGTTTTTGATTTGGACAAGTGAGGAAGGTTTTACAAGAGATCAAAGTGGGAGTTCTAATGGAGGTAGTAGTATTACCGTGAGAGAGCAGCAAGAAGAAGGAAGAAGAGAGGTGGGAAACCGTGTGAGCAAGGAAAGAAATGAGAGAATAAGATAGAACTTGCTTTATGAAGATATTTATACTTATAAAGTAAAAAGGGTACTTAAGTAGTTTACTTATTTTCTTAACAAGATAACAAGGGTGGTGAGTCACCACACCTTAGAAAACCGGCCCCCTAATTATAATGAGGGTAATATAGTCTTTGTTTGTCAATTTAATTACTTATACAAACATATGTTACAAAATAGCTTATAAAAGTTACTATTCATAAAACAAGGCACATAGAAGTGAAATTTTTGATTTACCATTAATATAGACACCCAAATGTGATATTATATAGTACACATATATATTTAAGAGTAATGATGGACATCTAGCCACTCAAAACTCATTTACAAGACAATTTTTCAAAAACGTGCTTTAAGACTTCTTAAAGCACTTTTTGTGTTCTAACTTGTTTTCAAGCTTGGTTTTCTTTAGTAATTGATTTAATATGTTCATTAACATATGAATAAGGTATAGGTATGACCATTAGGTCTTATACACATTTATCCCAAGCTTAGAGCACATTTTTGCTCATATTGACTTTAAGGTATTTTCTTGTGTTTTATTTGGTTTAACTGTCCACCAAAGTTTCCTAAGGACTTATTTAGCCCTATCAAATCATAATTAAATGTTATCAAGTCTTGGTAGGCTCTTTGGGTCCTAGCCAAGTTCACTCATAGCTTAGAGCATGCTTTTGCTCAAACTGTGTCTTAATGCTTTATTGCATTTTCTATGGTCTATATTGTTCACTGATGTTACTAAGGCACTTTTTAGCCTTTACATACCATAGTTTGATATTTAAACCACATATCAAGGTTTGGGGTATTTCAATCTACCCCCCTTAAAAGAACTTCGTCCTCGAAGTTCACACTTTCCACACATCATTAGATTTGAACACAGGAATCACTTGGAAATAAACTTCCATAACCAAACACACTTTACATCACAACCTCGGACTTAATGGTCCGGGCAACACATTTACATCCACACATAACATAACATATCCACATGATAACCTCGGACTCTATGGTCCGGGTATTTTAACAACACTTACACATACATAACAACCCCTTGGACTCACCGGTCTTGGGTAACATCACAACATTTGGACACATAGGTCCCCATAACATAACAGTCTTTAGACACATAGGTCTATGTAACACCACACATTTAGACTCATAGGCCTTGATAGTATACACTTTAGGAAATCCAAGTCAAAACAACATTCATTACACATACCACACAACATGTCAGAGCATGTATAGCAATAAAAAATATCCTTGATATACACTATGATCCCGCAGAACCCGGTCGCGATGGACACCTTCCGTCCCCGTGCCTTTGGGAGATTAAAACAATCACTTAAATTTAAAATTTCCTTGTGAGTTTAAGCAAGAAGACTTTAATTATGTAAAGTATCCATCAACGTTTTATAAATACCAATTTAAAATCCTTTTGAAAACACACACGACTCCAAGTCCAACTTAAGCTCTTTGCTTCTTTTCTTAGCGTGGTTATTTGTGACCACTTATAGGGAGCTTCACGAATCATCCAACCCTGATGTGATCAGCATCAGTGTAGAACTATCCTTCCACTCCAATTTGTGTTCGGCTTCCCTTGATCGCATGCAAATCAAGTTCCACCTCTCACTTCATTTTCAAGCATCTAGTAAATCACTCATTTCCAATTTTCTATCTTTTAAATCATTCTAATCATGATCATAACATCTCCAAAGGATAGAACTCCGTCTATCAGTTACCTCCATTCACTTTAATCATGTTGCCTAGGAAATCTTATTCTCACTAGGTTCTATGTCGGTATCATGCCCTTTCTTGAATCACTATATAGTATGTATATACACATATGTTTTGTCAAAATACAACACACAACTTCACATTTATACACTGTCGGGGCTTTTGTTCCCCCGGGAGTTTCTCTACTCCCCACACTTGTACTATCATACACAACTTATCACAATGGTATTCGCATCTTCTGTGCTCAATTACCACAATTAAACCATGAATGAATGTGTATGTTTACGTAACACACACACCAATCATCAAAACAATACTATAATTTTGTGCTATGCACAATATAAGTCACATACCCTACGTACACTTGTACGGTAATATACACTAAGTGGTTTTGCGCTCTACCCCCCTTAAAAGGGATTACGTCCACGTAATCAATCACTAAACATTGGCTTAAATGTTCTGCCGTCGTGAAGTGTTTTAACTTCCACACGGTCTATTACACAATGGATTCTGATTAGAGGATCTTAACCATATTAGCGGTTTAGTTCCTAAACCAAGAATTCTCATTAGAGTTTGTTTAAACTCTTAGTTGGTTTCGATTCTGGCCTGTTAGGCTTCTAGGCGTTAATAATTAGCCATCCACTCATGTTCACCATGTACATTCAACACTTGATCACTGGCTCACTAGTTTCTGCTGCGAAACTCTAGTAACTGTAGAGCTTAATTGCCCCATTTGTTATTCTTACTGTATTGTACATCCCCAATTATCACCTTCATCATGGTAACAATGGTTTCTCAACCGACGCGTGGTATCTCTTACCGTTAGCGAATTCGGTGAGTTATAAACTTTCTATCCACTTCCATAGTAATTGACTGTATATACTGTTACGTATTTCACAATGATTGACTTGTTGCCTTCCGACTTATTGTCGGTTGAGATTGAGCTACTACCTAGTGTGTAGTGCTCTCTCAGCTATTTACAACATTTGGGGTATATTCCATACCGATATTTGACAGTTAGTGCTACTGTAGTCACTTACTGTTAATCATGCCTCCACATTTGGTTTTGTACAAGTACTTTTTTTTTTTGATGCGGCCTTGCATTTCCTATGCATCGGCCATTATAACATGATTGCTCCACAATTAACATGTTTTCAATTCCTAGCTATCCCACTCAATCATTACTGCACAAGTGCAATACCAAAACACTCAGTCATACAGAGTGCAGAGGCGTAAACTCTTGACAGTAAATCTCTTATGCGATTCGCCATGGAATTCACACTGAGTTCCTTATCACATAGTACCGACCATTGGCTTATTGCCCAGTCTGTGTATCATCACTTGCTTGCATGTCCATTGAGTTTAACTCATAACTGGTCTTATCCACCACATCACTATTTAACAACACTTATACAACGGTTGCTTACTGTGCACCGTGCTTATTGTATAACACTAACTTACATCGTATTCATTGTCACATTAACTTCCACGCATATACTTACATCATTCGTATTATGGTTCATCAGTCATTTGGATGACTACTGAATGCTCCTTGAGCATCGATCATTCGAGTCACAAGCCGGCATTATTCAGCCAGGTGCTTCACTTTATACACACATACTACTAAGCTAATTGTTCTCTTTCAACAATAACATCGTCCATCCTTAACATATTTCTTGAACTTGATTTACATAACTACCGCTCCTGCGGTCTCACAATGTCGAGAGGTATCCCCACTCTTAATGCAGTGGTTCGTTTACCACTCTATTTACTTATATAACATGAACTTTTGCAACCAATCTAATTTTCATAACACATTTTATTTGTGGCTCATAAGCCTTACTGCCTTGAGCTGCGCTCGTTGTAGGCGGTCCACACACATGTACTTCTCTGTACAACATTACATGCTTAGAGGTTGTAGTGGGCTCCATGACAGGGTCGTTGCATTTTGTTTCCTTTCATGGGATGCCCCTTAGGTTTGTCAGTCTGTCTTCTGACAACTTATGTCTAAACTGGGTGTTAATTTCAACCCTTATGTTTCTGTCATGTATTTCATTCCACAACTGTTGATGCGAACACCCCTCAAGGATTGCTCCTGGGTGTTGTTACGCTATGCCTTACATTTGTTTCACACTTATTGGTACATTCCCTTAGCCACGCCGTTTGCGTTCTTAAATGGCTTATTATCTCCTTTTGTGAAGATCAACATTTCCTGGTAGTGTAGGTACTCATTCTGGGAATTTTCATCCCGTTCATTACACATTGATGTGTCCACATTAGGCATTTGCTTGCCATGTACAGGCTGGGTCACCGTTCCAGCTAACATGTTTTATCCCTAAGGATCCTTAAGACATATGTGATGTCTTTACATAACAGTCTGTGCCCTTCGCACTTCCTAACTCTTAAACATTTCCTTGAGAGGAATTCACTAATCCTTTTAGTCTCGTTAACTTAACTGAGTTCCTTAACTTCAACCATTCCTTGTAATCTCTAGCTCTTGTTTGATTTATACTGCTGACCGTAGGCGGAGTCGACTACTTCCCGTGTTTCGGACTCCACTTGTATACATATATGGGGTATCATACTGATACATTAGTACTTACCCAACTAACCCATAAGTAGGTCTGTCAGGCCCACATGCTCCTATCGGAGTGCGGTCGTCCCACAACACAGTTGGTACACTTGTAGTGTCCGTCACACGCCTAGGTGAAGTATTCTGTTGTCAACTCCCTTATATTGTCCCATGACAATATTCATTCCTTGCTTCCCGAACTTAATCGAGGGAAGGTTTATCCACTGTTGTATCTTTGTCAACTGTCCTTGGTTTTACTGGTTTGGTTTAAAAGAAGGTTGGAAAGAAGTGTTGGTTTGAAAGAAAATCTGGTTTTGAAAAGAAAAGGGTTTGAATAAATCTGGGTTTGAAAGAAAATTTTCATGGTTTCACAACATCTTCTTACCTTAGCCAAGTCTAGCTTCTTGCTGACTGGTGTACTTACAATTACAGAGGTTAGGCTATTAAGCCCTTCCATGGTTACAATGATCTCACTTAACTTCATGGTACTTCACCAAGTACTTCGTAGTGATTATACATTTCCCGAACAGCCCTGTTATAGCAGCACTTGCTATGGCAAGTGCGCCATGCTAACTGGCTATCGGTTCAACACATACCAGTTGTGGTATTGTTTCTACCCATATTGTCATCAGTGGCCTTGTTGGCCCTCACTGATCTTACTGCCTTGTTAATAACTCTTCTAGGTGACTTCTCACTGTCTTCACATGATAATCATTAACTAGGGTGTTTCCCATTCTGGAAGACCCCTTTTTCTTAGTATTGTATTCTCTTTGTAGCCCGTTCCACGCACTTGTCGTGGTTGCTGAGACTTGTCTCTTGTTTGGGCACTACGTTGTAGTTCCCTTGTCGGTTGGTATACCGTTGGTGTATTGTTTATCAACTGTGGTCCCGTAGACACTTGTCTCGGTTTTATTAATCCACTTCTTGCCTGTTGCACGGTTGGTGCGTTGCAAACTGGTTACTCTCGACTGCTTTGCATGTCGACCCAGGTTGCCGGAAATTCTATTCCTCTATACACAAGATCCTTCATTCTTTGCTATGGAATGCGGTTAACATTGTTTAGATGGAAACCGTCTCCGGGATTCCCTGTTTTCGGGATCTACCGTATGACAGGTTCTCCGTACCCTAAAGGTATTTAATAACAGCCAGATCGGGTATTCCCGAGTAAGAGTGGACTTCCATCTCTCTGGCATTCTTGCCCAAGTTATAAAATAGGGATTGTGGAGGGCGGGAAGGATATAGTAGGTTTCCAGTAGTCACTGGTAGTACCTAACTAGCGTATCTCTCACGCTATCACTCAACCCTTAACCCAAAGTACTTAAATCCTAACTCGGTACTTCCTAAGCTCGGTAATTCAGTCATCAGAGCGATACTTCGCTCTGATACCACTTTTTGTAACACCCCATCCAACATTAACATACTTACAATAAACTGCAGCGGAAGAACAACCTCATCACATTACTTAACTCGTTGGTGTTACACGCCGTTAGCCACCCACGTGGCTAACAAGGCTAATACATACACATTGTACCGGTCTGATGGGCTAAATTCCGAGCGCTACACATTACTATCGATTCCCATTAAAACAACACAACGCACTCCTTCCACTATGCGAGTATTTACAAATTGATGCCGATAACAGTTTCGGTCTTACTACACCTACTGTACATATACAACTTAAATGATTACCCATGTACAACGACTACCCGTCCTACTCTCGAACGGCTTCCAGCTCCTTGAACCTGAAATAGGAAAAAGAAGAGAAAGGGTGGCCCCCAAGGGGTCGCACCTTTGCTGGTATGGTAATCCCGCAGCCACATGCTACCGGGCCACGACAAACTAATTGTCGTCTTAACATGCAGTTGATTATATTTAAATCATGCATGTAACAATAAACACACGTCACTTAACATTTCGCCTCAATGGGCTCAACAAACGGATAATGTATCCTTACTTAATAAGTCACTCTTGGTATTCATTATCCCTAGAGTGTCCTCCTCTAATGGAGCTACTTCCTTAATAGACGACACTTACCGTTAAATCGGGTTATCCTTAAACGCCTCTTATCACAAACTGGGAATCATATCCATGATCCACATACTCCACTTTTTACAACAATAACATACACTACATAACAACACTTAACACTTTGCACGTTTCCACGTGCACAGCATAACACCGCATTAGATATTGCATCACAACAAAGATACATAACATAACGGGAATGGTCCTCTTAGGAACCGACCCAAACATTACTAATACACTGGTGAGCCTAGAGATTGTTGCCAGTCTCATGATAAGCTCGTTACATAACTCGTTACCGTCTCGTTAAATGAACGGTTAACTTAACACAAGGTGTCTCGGATATAGTGATCCAAGCACACCGAAACAAACATAACAATAGTATGCCCCTGTGGCCCGACGTGAGTCAGTAATAGCCTTGGTTAAGCTAAAGGGAAGGTTAGGAACCAAATTGGAAAACAACCATAACATACAGAGAGGATCGAACCTGCTATGACAACGACCCCCATACTCACACGCGTGGCCGGAACAGACCGGACTCCTCACTCCCCCCGTTAGCACTTATTAAAAGTTCAACTTTGAACTTTATTAAACAATCACAAACATTGGGTTAAGTCTTGTTAGACATACACAAGGGAAGAGAGTGTCATACATTCACATACAAACATCACACACAAACATCACATAACCAACTCACGCATAGCCGTGGTTAGAACGTTCCTTAAGTCGGAAACGTTGTTACCGGATACCGTTCTCTTACGTTTACCTAATAGTGGTTAACTAGCCCTTCAAGCGCATTCGAGGTTACCGGTATCGGCACGTAAACATACAATAACAATAACGACTGTAAACTCGTTTCATGATTTATCTCGTAACGTGGTAAACATACAGAAAAACACATTGGCATACAAGCCGGTGTAATCCGGTAGGACACAGGTTGCAAGAAAACCATACCTGTCACCGGAGTCCACTTTATCACGTCCACTTATGTTCCTCGAGCAATTCTCGAACAACTGTTAACATCACATGTGTTTTTATTAACATTGGGGTTTGCTTGATTATTTAATGTCTAATGCTTAACTTTCCCCGTTAACTTAGTTACTTAACTTTACATTTTAACTTGTTTTACTTTTACATTTTGATACAACCTTTCACCCACTTAATAGCCATTTAAACTCACCTAACAAGTCCATAACAACCTTATAACACCATTACCTATCAATCCCCATCATTACACATCATTTCTATACCTTAAAACAACAATTTTGGTCCATACAGTGGCCTGTCCGAACTTGTGTCCGAACTTCCAAGTTCGGACGCAAGCCGCGACCTAATACTGAAACTATACACACGTCCGAACTTGTGTCCGGACTTCCCAAGTTCGGACACAGTTCGAGAGTAAATCCCAGATAGAAACAGTCACGTCCGAACTTGTGTCCGGACTTCCCAAGTTCGGACACAGTTCGAGAATGAGAAAATCCTTCACCCAACAGAGCCTGTCCGAACTTCCATGTCCGGACGGAAGTTCGGACACGGCAAAACATTCAATTTCCAAGTCTTTAAACACTTAACCAATTTCACCAAACTTCTCCTAAAGCCTCATAATGTTTCCCAACATCATTTGGCACATCAAACACACCTTTAGCCATGTGCTAAAACTCTTTAAATCACTCACCAAAACCAACTTATCACTTACAAATTTCTTACAAAATTCCTAGCACTTGGATGTTTTCTCCTTAAGATTTTTAAGTGGTAGTTCACCAATAATGACCACTACACCAAGGTGTTTCCTCTACACCTTAACATTATCTCTCAAACTTCTTTTCTTACTAACTAAATCTCCTTTTTACAACTCCTTGAATTCTTTTCTCAAAACCTTACTTAAAACATCAACATCACCCAAACCTTAAACAACTTCTTCAAGACTTTTCAATACACTCTCAAAACACACATTGAATTCCAGAACTTCCAAGATAACACCTAAATCCTTGCATCATTCTAAATCACCTTAATACATGTTTTCTTCTCAAGTAAACATTTATTCACCTTTAACACTTCCTAGTTCACCAAGACTTTCTTAAAACACTTAGAACTTCTTACACATTTCCCAAATTTGGCCATAGCTTCTTGTATTTACTCAAATCCAAACACTTAGGTTTTACCTTGTTCATTCAAGAACACCTAAAATCCATCAAACACATTTTTATACACAAGACTTCACACATTTAGCACTACATCACAATATAGTGCATAACTTAAATTGCTTGGCACTTAGGCCCTTAAACAACATGGCTCTTAGGCCCTTAAATTGCATAACCTTAAACACTGAATTTCCCACATAAGTAATGCCTTTGACCTGCAAATACACCCAACAATACATATGCCCTTAATAAACTCCTTGAGAGCATTTTACTAGCTCATTTGCCATTGGCTCCTTAGGTATTTTATTAAGCAAATCAAGCTCATTTTCCTAAGGCACTTAAATCTCATTAAGATAGCATATTTACCTCTTTTCCTCACAACTTTTCTTGTTTCCTTACAAAACCGGTGGGGTGTTTGGTTGTTTGTCAACTTCTAACAATGTACAAATAGTAGAATGAGTATTCAAGCATTATGCTTCATCTCATTGTAAACCCTAGTTACACATATTGTTTTAACACATTAAGGTAATCGTTTTACCTTGGAATTGGAAGAGAACTTGAATAAGTATCAAGAGAGGACCTCCTAGCCCTGGAAGATTCAAATGAAGCTAGAACAAGCAAGGTGAAAACACCATTGTGAGGTGAATTTCGGACAACATGAAAACATGGAGGAAACATGGATTTTCTTTGAGTTTCCTTACCTTGAAGCAAAGGAGAACATGAATATGTGAAAAGGTGAGCTCAAGCTCCTCCCATGGTGGTTTCTCTTGGCACCGAAATGGAGGTTTTGTAGTTTTGAAAAGACAAGATTGTAGAGCTTGGCTTAACTAAGAGAATGGTGGTGTTTGTTTTTGATTTGGACAAGTGAGCAAGGTTTTACAAGAGATCAAAGTGGGAGTTCTAATGGAGGTAGTAGTATTACCGTGAGAGAGCAGCAAGAAGAAGGAAGAAGAGAGGTGGGAAACCGTGTGAGCAAGGAAAGAAATGAGAGAATAAGATAGAACTTGCTTATGAAGATATTTATACTTATAAAGTAAAAAGGGTACTTAAGTAGTTTACTTATTTTCTTAACAAGCTAACAAGGGTGGTGAGTCACCACACCTTAGAAAACCGGCCCCCTAATTATAATGAGGGTAATATAGTCTTTGTTTGTCAATTTAATTACTTATACAAACATATGTTACAAAATAGCTTATAAAAGTTACTATTCATAAAACAAGGCACATAGAAGTGAAATTTTTGATTTACCATTAATATAGACACCCAAATGTGAATATATAGTACACATATATATTTAAGAGTAATGATGGACATCTAGCCACTCAAAACTCATTTACAAGACAGTTTTCAAAACGTGCTTTAAGACTTCTTAAAGCACTTTTTGTGTTCTAACTTGTTTTCAAGCTTGGTTTTCTTTAGTAATTGATTTAATATGTTCATTACATAAGAATAAGGTATAGGTATGACCATTAGGTCTTATACACATTTATCCCAAGCTTAGAGCACTTTTGCTCATATTGACTTTAAGGTATTTTCTTGTGTTTTATTTGGTTTAACTGTCCACCAAAGTTTCCTAAGGACTTATTTAGCCCTATCAAATCATAATTAAATGTTATCAAGTCTTGGTAGGCTCTTTGGGTCCTAGCCAAGTTCACTCATAGCTTAGAGCATGCTTTTGCTCAAACTGTGTCTTAATGCTTTATTGCATTTTCTATGGTATATATTGTTCTGATGTTACTAAGGCACTTTTTAGCCTTTTACATACCATAGTTGATATTTAAAACCACTATCAGGTTTGGGGTATTTCATATAAGGCCAAAGGCAAAAGAGTTAAATTTCCTAATTCTGAAATCAAATCCATTAAACCCTTTGACCTCATACATATTGATGTGTGTGGTCCCTTTAGAACTGAAACCATAGAAGGATTCAGATACTTTCTGACTATAGTTGATAACTATAGTAGGGGTACGTTGGTTTTCCTTCTAAAACAAAAAGCTGAGGCTATGAAAAACATCATAAGATTCACATGTTTAATTGAAAAACAAATGAGTAAAGACATTAGAATCATCAGGAGCGATAATGCCAAGGAATTAGGAAAATCGCAAGAAGGAATATACTTCTTTGCTAAGAAAGGCATCATTCATCAAACCACTTGCCCGCACACGCCTCAACAGAACGGTGTTGTGGAAAGGAAACAAGGGCATCTAATGGAGATAGCGAGAGCCCTTCCCTATCAATATGGCTTAGGTGACTCCTTTTAGGGCCACTACATCGAACATGCTGCGTATATTGTCAATAGAACCCCCAGCAAGGCCATAGGAGAATTAACCCCTTTTTAAAAAACTTTACGGGACCAAGCCAGACTTTGATGAGATGAGATCTTTTGGGTGTCTCTGTTACATGACAAATATAAGCCCTAACTGAGGAAAGCTGGATCCAAGGTCCACTAGCTGCATATATGCTGGAAATTGCAAAAACACCAAGGGATACAAGGTTGTCCCTCTTGGTGAACATAAGCACAAGGTCAGTAGGGATATAGTATTCTTTGAGAACATCTTTCCGTTAAAGGACAAATCATGGAAAGATCTTACTAGAACACCAACAAGACAATGATATTTTCTCTCCCCCATCTCACAACAACTTAAAGGATGACAATACTTGTACGTCTTAGTCTCTGAGATAAGAGAAGATCAGCCATCTCTAAACAATTACTAGAAACCAATTCACCCGTTGAGCCAAAAGCCACCTTTCCCCATGAATCCGTCACCACGGATAACATCCAGCTAAGAAGATCCACCCGTGCTACCAAACCTCCAGCCAGACTTGATGACTATGTTTGTTCCAACATCGTCACCCATGGGGACCCTTTCTCAGCCATCCTTAGTACAAGGCTAATACAACAACATTCTGAACCAACCAGACAGCCCACTATCAACACTCTCACTGACCATATACCCATAGCCTCTATTCTCTCATGTACCTTGCTCACACAAGTAAACGAGTTCATGCACCACATACAACACTCCATTGAACCACCCAACTACAAAATTGCCAGTAAGGACCCAAATTGGATCAAGGCCATGACCGAAGAGTTTGAAGCCCTAAAACAAAACAACACATGGTCCATTGTTACCCTCCCAAAGGGAAAGAAACCAATTACCTGCAAATGGGTTTATAAAACAAAATTTAAGGCTGATGGTAGTCTAGAGAGGTATAAGGCTAGGCTGGTGTCAGAGGCTTCACTCAAAGACAAGGTTTAGACTATGAGGAGACCTTTTCTCCCGTAGTCAAACAAACCACAATTCGAGCCTTAATCATCATGGCTGTTAAGAAAAGGATGGATATAAGACCAGCTCGATGTGAACAACGCGTTTCTTCATGGAGACCTCCATGAAGACGTCTACATGAGCATACCAGAAGATCTAAGGGTGGAGGGAGACAACAAAGTATGCAAATTACACAAATCTCTTTACGGATTAAAGCAAGCTTCCCGCCAAAGGTACGAGAAACTTGCTAAATTCCTTAAGGGTCTCAACTTCCACCACTCACAAAACGACTACTCCCTATTCGTCAAAAGATCAACCAACAATATCACATTGTTAGGGACATATGTCGATGACATTTTGGTCGTTGGGAACAATGCAAAAGAAATCAAAACCCTGAAAAACAAACTTGATAAAGAATTCAAAATCAAGGATTTAGGAAGATTACATTTCTTCTTAGGTATGAAATTCTTGGAAACTGATAACAAGCTCATCATGACGCAACAACGGTACACTAACCAAATCTTGAAAGATTTTGAAATGGAAAACATAAGACCTTCAATCTCACCTCTCCCACTAAACTTAAAACTATTCAAGGACTCTGGCCGAAAATTGGACAACCCAACCATCTATAGGTGTCTCATAGGAAAACTAAATTTTCTCACGAACACTAGACAAGACATAGCCTTTGCCGTCCAATTCCTCATCCAATTTCTCCAGTCTCCTACTTCTGAACACCACAAGGCCGCGTACCACACCCTCTCCTACATAAAGGGAACATCAGGTTTTGGTCTGTTCTTCCACAAGGAACCGGACTACACTTTAGAAGCCTATTGTGACTCAGATTGGGCTTATTGCCCAATCACTCGAAAGTCAGTTTCTGGCTACTACATTCTCCTTGGAGGTTCTCCCCTAAGCTGGAAATCCAAAAAGCAGCCCACAATATCTCTGTCTTCCGCTGAAGCAGAATACAAAGCCATGCGCGAGGTAACGGGAGAATTAAGCTGGCTAACTAGGCTATTATATGAAATAGGCCTCATGAATATCACCCCCATACCCTTAAAATGTGATAATCTACCAGCTATCCACATAGCTAAAAATCCTGTTTCACATGAAAGAACTAAACATATCGAATTGGATTGCCACTTCGTGAGAGAAATATTGCAGGGGGGCTTGATCCAAGTCCAATATGTTCTCGCCATGCATTAGTTGGCCGACTTGATGACCAAGCCCCTCGCAGGTAAAAACTATCAAAATTCTTTTCCAGTTTTGGGTTGGCAGGAGCCAACCACACAGAAGTAGGCACCAGATGGAGTCAAAGAGCACACCTGAGCACACACACACTCTTCGCTGCGGTCCTCTGCACTAGATGTACTCTTTGAGGGGGTATTAGATATAGGTGTGTATAGTTTATAGTTTGTATACTAGGACACACTCTGTATCGACATATCATGTACTTTTCCTAGTCTGTACTCTAGGGATATATTTGTAATTGTTTTACTTTCTCTTTAACCTGCTTATTACAGTCTGCATCCTGCAGATATAAAGGATGCAGACTCACTTCGTAAAATATAATACATATGCATAGATACACATTGTTATAGAGACTCTATCTTGATTTCTCAATAAAAAGAAAGGAAGAGTTTTTTTGTTACATGTCAAGATTCTGACAGTTAGCGGTATGCAAGCACAAATTACAATTGCTTCTTATTGATAGGATGATGAAGCTCAGCAGTATCGCTTTAAGCTGTAACGAATGAGGTTACTGGGATAATATACTACTTCTGAATGTGTCTCTTCTGTCATGGTAGATACTGCTTGGACAATTCCCTAAAAAATAAAGAGATTAGAATGCTTTAGCAGTCTGGATCTTTTAAAGCCACAGTGTGACCACTGTATGCATACTTGTGTTTTGTGCAGCTTGAATATCTTTTCTACCACTAATAATCACGTACTTTATTTCCTCCTAATATAAATGCTCAAATAGTGTGCTATTTAAGCGATTCGTAATTTCCAAGTCATAATACATTCTTGCATATGTTCACAATTGCTTAAGTTATATCATTTCCTAGCAGTTTTTACCGCATATTAACTTTCTTGAGAGTTAAGTTTGCTTAGCTACTTCAATGTTTTTTGTCAAAATTATGCCCCGTTTCTAGGCGACCATGCTACTACTACTTGACTATTTGCTACACTATCAAACTAACTCCAGCAGACCTTTGCTTATAAAAACCATACCATTATACCTCTGCCTAATGCTGCTATATGCTTTGAGATCAACCAATGTTTTACCCGGTTTTTTTCAGTCTTGTTCTGCCTCTGTTAAAAGCCACAATGTGATCTCTTTGCATGATTCTATTTGGTTAAGTAAATTCTGTATGCCAGAGTTATAAGCTAATAAAATTATATGGTATATGTCGTTGTCTGCATCTTTTTTGTAACTATGTTTTCTGCAGCCTTTTAAACTGAAATACCCCAAACCTAAGTATGCTAATTAAACATCAAATTATGATTTAGTAAGGATAAAATATGCCTTAGAAATATTGGTAGACAATTTAAACCAAGGAAAACATAAGAAAATGCTTTAAGGGCAATTTGGGCAAAAACATGCTCTAAGCTTGGAGTGACTTTGATTAGCACCCAAATACCATTATAAGACTTTAGTAATATGATAATGGACATTTTAAATCAATTACCAAAGAAAACCAAGCTCAAAAACAAGCTTAAACACAAAATGTGCTTTAAGACTCCTTAAAGCACCTTTTTGAGAAATTGTCTTAGAAATGAGTTTTGAGTGGCTAAATGCCCATGATTACACCTTAATCAACATGTGTACTAATTAGTATCACATTAGGAAGCCTAAATCAATGGGAAACCAAAAATTTCATGAATATGTGCACTAATTAGTGAATAGTGCTCAAATAGTGCTAGTTTTGACTTAAGTGAACCTTAATTAGTTAAATGGCCAAACAAGGCCTTATGTATGTTAATTAGTAAGGGGGGGACGGTTTTAAGGGGATGAGTCACCATAGACTTCATCAAATAAGAAAATAAGAAGAGATAAAGTAAAGAAAGGTACTATTTGCTTTTATAAAGAAAAATATCCTTTATTAGCCTACCTCTCTCCTCTCTTCTTCATTTCTCTTCTTCACCAACGATTTCCTCTTCTTCTTCTCTGTTATAAACCGTTCCCAACCAGCTCCATACTTGCTCCACCTTGCTTTGTCCATAACTTGCTCATTTTAGCTCCAAATCAAAAACTAAGCATAGATTTCTCTTAGTTAGACCAAGGCCTTGCTTCCTATCTTTTTAAAATTTGAAAAGCCTCATTTTGGAGCCATGGGAAATCGCCATTGAAGGGGGAAAAATAAGCTTGGAGGGTGCATTAGCTTCTCCATTCTCTTAAGGTAAAGAATATGTAAGAAAAGTTAGGTTTCCACCATTTCTCTACATTACCGAAAATTACTACTCATGGGGCTTCATTTTTATCCATTGTTCTAGCTTGATTCTATTCTCCAAGGGCTATAGGAGGTCCTTCTTGATTCATATCCAAACCTACCTTAAGACTTCAAGGTAAAATATTCATTATAAGACCTTAAAACACATTTTTAACCTAGGTTTTCATTCCTTAAGGTTAGTGTATTGTTTAGCACTCATGTGAGTCATTGAATATTGATTAGAACATTGGAAAAGGAAATTTAATGAGTGGCCGAGTTTCATTCAAGAAGAAGGTCTAAGGAGGAAGTAAAGATAAGCTTGGAAAAACAAGATAAAATGCTTACCTAATGGTGGTTTAAGTTTTAAGGGGTGGTATTTAGATAAGTACTAATGTAGCTTAAAGCTTACATTATGTAATGGGTTATATAACCTAGGAAAAAGAATTTAAACAAGCTTATGAACTTGTGATTAAGGAGCCAATGGGAATGAGTTAGTAAGATAAGTTTAAGGTGGATTTTAAGAGCATTATAACTACTATGAGATTGATGGGTGTAATTGCAGGTTGAAAGCTATTACATGTGGGAAATTTAGTGTTTAAATTTATGTCATTTAAGGGCCTAAGAGCCATGTCATTTAAGGGCCTAAGAGCCATGCTATGTAAGAGCCTTAGTGCTACGCAATTTAATATTTATTGCACTATATTGAGTTACTATGAATGAGTTGATTTGGGTGAGAATTATGATGAGAAAAAGGTTTGATGTGTGTGAGATGATTGAATGAGAAAAACCATGCATATGGACATGATAATATACTAGAGGAGCTATGGCAAAATTTGAATGGAAATAAGTTAACAACGGTTGTTGGAGAAATATGTGACTACTTCTACCACATAGGCAGTGTACCTAATCGTTTTGCGGGATAGCGGATTCGTGGGGTTTTCGTACTCTTGGGGACCTCGCTGTGGATAACTGATTGTGGATTAAATTTACTGAGACTTCTAGTAAATAGATTTTATCGTTTTTTTTAAGGAGAAGAAATAATCGAAAACCTAACCTGAACAAAAACAAAATAATGAAAATAGAAATTATAAATCTTTTTCTTTTTATCTTTTAAGAAAACATCCCGGGTTAGTCTGCTCACCTATTTTATCAATTATATTAATATAAACTTCACCACTTAAGTAATAAACTCAGAAACTATAAATAATTCGTTGGCAACTAAATCTAACGAACCCTAACCAGTTGCTAGAACTAGCAGCAGACTAATGCTCTAATCCGGACACAACCAATCGCATAAAGAGCAGCTTCTATTTGAGACTAATTAACCTATAGGCCGGATCAGGCTTCTAGCTGTTAATCAGGTTTATCTTCCTACGTCTTGTTATCTATCTCAGCTCTCGCATGTTGATTAGAAAACTACAAATATTGCTTTAATAATTGATCAGAGAATTAAAGCAGATCAAGTACTGGAAATTAAACTACTACTTTAGATAAAATCATAGTGGAAAGCTTAACATAACATAATTATATAAAATAGGCTCGCATCCCAAACCTGGGAGGGCTTAAGTTTATTAATTAAACATAACTATATATAAACAACGTTTTAACAAAATAAGAGAAAGGGTAAAGAAAACTCCAGCTAGCAAGTTGACTTTGAATCCTAGCTCCGCCTCTGTATCCACGTTGTTCGTAATAATAATCCTAATTAATGGCAGCGATGTGGTGTGGTGGAAAAACAAATTAAAATGGAGAAGACGGGGAGAAGAGAAATGGATGTGGTCGTATGTGGTGAGCGAGCGTGGTGAGTGAGCGAGGTGGTCTTTGGATTTTAGAAGGGATGCCGAATACTGAAGCGAACGTAGCTTATTTATAGGAAAGGTGGAGAAGTGTGAATGGAATTAGATAGGTGTGAGTTTGGTGAGTAGATCCGTGAAGATCGCAGACAGATTTAAATCATGGTCGGGCAGCAGCAATCACAGAGGCGGCGTCACGCGTGAGTAAATTAAGGTAGGCGCCGTCTGCAATTAATGAAGGAGCAGTGCGGCGCCGAAGATTCAGGAAGAAGAAAACTATTCGCGTTGTCGAAATCTGGATCTGGCTATTTTTTACACGTCCGCGTCTGTTGTGGTCCGGGACTTAGGCCATGTTTGAAGTCCCGGACCATGCTGTTTAAATTCTTCGGATTTTGCCTCTGTTATGGTCCGGGACTTGGGCCTTGTATAAGGTCCCGGACCATGCATAAAAATAGGTCGAGATTTCCGTCAAAATGTGGGTCCGGGACTTAGTCCGTGTATCAAGTCCCGGACCATACTTAAAAATGGGCCGTGAGTGCTTCCGACGGGCCTAGATCTTCGTTTAAGTCCGTTTTACTCGCCGTTTGTTGCGTTGGAAAGCTCATGAGATCATCTATCCATTAACAAGGTTTTTTGTTACATTTAACACATAAAACTATATCAATCATATCAAAAAAAAATCTAGGAAAATCGTAACATAAGTGAGAAAATTAGTTAGATACTGCAAATTAATAAGGTAAGAAACCCTTAAAAGTCTAGATATTTCGCACTTATTTCAACTTCTCACACTTATCTTTTGCTTGTCCTCAAGCAAATAAAGAACAAACTTTCTCTAAGGTTACAGTATCAAACTCCGGGATTCAACTATCGTGCAAGGAAATCAAGCTAAATGGCAATCAAAAGAATAATCCTGCTCTTAGATGTAGGTTTTTGTAAACAGTGAAACAGAAAATTTTTAATAAGAGCATGGATAAGTTAGATTGTAAAAATTGAACATAGATTAGCTCGGAATCTTCCACCAATTTCTTTTCTCTAACCTTTGGATGACAAGGGGTGTGAAGTAACACCTTATTCCGTGATACCTTTCAACACCACATACTCATGATCAAAATATGAAAAATTGCGACAATCATTCAGCATTAAGAGTTTTGCATGTTCATTTTGTTTTTTTTTTCTTTTTTTTCATTGTTTGCACAATTGTTTTCATCCCCTAGACTTTTCTCTTCACCCATGTAGCGGTTTTGGGCCTTCTATTCCAGATCACAAGACCTTAGGTAGATGGGTGATGAGGCACCCCAAGGACTTAATAACCGAATGAACGAGGCCTGTTTTGGTTTAGAAAACTTCATTATATGATCAGAGGAGTACCTTGCCTTATCCTTTCCATACCAAACTCTCACTTAGTCCCATGATTACCAAGCTAAGGTAGTTCAATTTCCAAAATCAGCTTATCCACCAGATTTCAGTGAAAATAGATTTAATTTTGAAAAAAGAATTTGATACATACAAACAACGTCAAGCAGAACGATTCTTGAGGTTGTCATCAGGCTTGATTTCAAAAACTTCCACAAAAATCTTTAGCCCGAAAATTCAACATGTATTGGCCTTTAGAGAAGCTTACTATCATGATTAGAGAACAATAAAAATCAAGTGTGGCATTAGGTACTACTGGCATATTTTCAGGGAAAGGTCTAAACTTCCTCACACTTAAGAGGAGCAATGTCCTCATTGTTCATAAAATAATCAAGAAAAGACCTTTCAAAATATGCCAGATTCATGAAGAATTTCATTCAGCACAATCATGGACGGATATAATAATAATCATTAAGCGTGATAGACTGGACACAAACATTTAAAATAACGAAACTGAGACTCCCCTGATATCGTAGATTGAGGAAGGTGTCCTTCCTCACACTTAAGTGCGAACAAATAGTATGTAGTAGCGTTTCTCACACTTGCGTTTAAGCAAGTGTCCAGCCTTGGAGTTCTTCAGATACCATGATAAGAATTTCACCTGCACACACTACTCAAAAATAAACGCTAAAAAGTGTTGCATGAAAGCACAGATTCCATTGTCACTTCTTGAGAAAAATAAAAATAAAAATAAAAATAAAATCATAATAAAATTAAAATAAAACCATATGCTCCCTTTTTGCATTAATTTTTTTTTTTTTAAAAAATAATATAGAAATAATGTGGGGTACAAAATTAAAATAATAATAATAATAATAATAATAATAGGATAATAAAGTTTAACCACTGGGTTGCCTCCCAGTAAGCTGCCCGTAGTTTTAGTCTTTGGCTAGACTATCGCTTCGTTATCCTGGATCAAAAATAAAAGTAGACAATACCTTCGCCAGGAAAACGAAGTTAGTAATAGAAAGCAAACCACCTGGATCAAAACAAAACGTTACTTCGGCAAATAAAATAGGAAAATGAATACTCCACAAAACCTGGTGTTTGAGGAGGTACTGCCGGAAATGTAGTTGTAACAGGAGACCAGGTGGTGATGACTTCATTTCCTCAAATTGGAGGATGTAAACATCCTCCTCCCGTTGTTGAGGCTTATGGAGGCAGGATGGGAGTTGATGAGAGACTGGTGGTAGTGGTGTTCCTTCCTCAGATTCGAGGAAGTAAATTTCCTCTTCTGGTAGGTGAGGCTCAACAGGATCACCTTTCTCAAGCTCGCAGACCGGCTCAGACAACTTATCTTCATATTTTAATTGCTCCTCTTGTGTTGGGTATGGGGATGGAGGAGAAATGTAACTCTCAGACATCTGCTCCAACTCGGCGTCGGAGAAAAATGTCTTGAGAAGTTTCATTATCTCCTCATCAGAACTTGCTGCGTCATGAATATCTGGCTCAGTTTGCTCTTCACTCCTTGGAGTCACCACTGGAATTTCTTCTGGTGGCTCGACCATACTTGGGAGGAATTCATCTGGCCCTTGTGTAGATTGCTGCTCGTTCTGATTGAAGTAGTAATACCCCAACTGAGCTTCGTTGTATTGTGCGTTAGCCTGGTTGATTTCCCACCAATATGGCTCTCGATTTGATGGTTGAGGTGGTTGATAATCCTTGACCAATCTTTGATATGAGGATATTTCCTTTTGCATTCGTGTCCATTCCAGATTGATCAACAATATTCTCACCTCATCATGGCCGCTCTCCATTGTCAGTAATTATCCTATAAAACAAAAATAAAAATACTAAGTAGAAAAGAAATAGAAACAGAAAAGAAAAATAATAAACAAAATTAAAAGTAAATAAAAATAGAAATCTCAATAAAATTTAAAAACTATCAATTAACCGTGCAGGAGGTCCCCGGCAACGGCGCCAAAAACTTGTTGGAGAAATATGTGACTACTTCTACCACATAGGTAGTGTACCTAATCATTTTGCAGGATAGTGGATTCGTGGGGTTGTCGTACTCTTGGGGACCTCGCTGTGGATAACTGATAGTGGATTAAATTTACTGAGACTTCTAGTAAATAGATTTTATCGTTTTTTTTAAGGAGAAGAAATAATCGAAAACCTAACCTGAACAAAAACAAAATAATGAAAATAGAAATTATAAATCTTTTTCTTTTTGTCTTTTAAGAAAACATCCCGGGTTAGTCTGCTCGCCTATTTTATCAATTATATTAATATAAACTTCACCACTTAAGTAATAAACTCAGAAACTATAAATAATTCGTTGACGACTAAATCTAACGAACCCTAACCAGTTGCTAGAACTAGCAGCGGACTAATGCTCTAATCCGGACACAACCAATCACATAAAGAGCAGCTTCTATTTGAGACTAATTAACCTATAGGCCGGATCAGGCTTCTAGCTGTTAATCAGGTTTATCTTCCTACGTCTTGTTATCTATCTCAGCTCTCGCATGTTGATTAGAAAACTACAAATATTGCTTTAATAATTGATCAGAGAATTAAAGCAGATCAAGTACTGGAAATTAAACTACTACTTTAGATAAAATCATAGTGGAAAGCTTAACATAACATAATTATATAAAATAGGCTCGCATCCCAAACCTGGGAGGGCTTAAGTTTATTAATTAAACATAACTATATATAAACAACGTTTTAACAAAATAAGAGAAAGGGTAAAGAAAACTCCAGCTAGCAAGTTGACTCTGAATCCTAGCTCCGCCTCTGTATCCACGTTGTTCATAATAATAATCCTAATTAATGGCAGCGATGTGGTGTGGTGGAAAAACAAATTAAAATGGAGAAGACGGGGAAAAGAGAAATGGATGTGGTCGTATGTGGTGAGCGAGCGTGGTGAGTGAGCGAGGTGGTCTTTGGATTTTAGAAGGGATGCCAAATACTGAAGCGAACGTAGCTTATTTATAGGAAAGGTGGAGAAGTGTGAATGGAATTAGATAGGTGTGAGTTTGGTGAGCAGATCCGTGAAGATCGCAGACAGATTTAAATCATGGTCGGGCAGCAGCAATTACAGAGGCGGCGTCACGCGTGAGTAAATTAAGGTAGGCGCCGTCTGCAATTAATGAAGGAGCAGTGCGGCGCCGAAGATTCAGGAAGAAGAAAACTATTCGCGTTGTCGAAATCTGGATCTGGCTATTTTTTACACGTCCGCGCCTCTGTTGTGGTCCGGGACTTAGGCCATGTTTGAAGTCCCGGACCATGCTGTTTAAATTCTTCGGATTTTGCCTCTGTTATGGTCCGGGACTTGGGCCTTGTATAAGGTCCCGGACCATGCATAAAAATAGGTCGAGATTTCCGTCAAAATGTGGTCCGGGACTTAGTCCGTGTATCAAGTCCCAGACCATACTTAAAAATGGGCCGTGAGTGCTTCTGACGGGCCTAGATTCTTCGTTATAAGTCCGTTTTACTCGCCGTTTGTTGCGTTGGAAAGCTCATGAGATCATCTATCCATTAACAAGGTTTTTTTCCTACATTTAACACATAAAATATATCAATTCATATCAAAACATAAATCTAGGAAAATCGTAACATAAGTGAGAAATATTACTTAGAATACTGCAAATTATAAGGTAATTAAACCCTTAAAAGTCTATATATTTCGCACTTATCAACGGTGTTCTTGAGGATTAGAATGACCTAGAGTTATTTAGGAAGAATTAGAGGTTAGAAGGGTGTAATTTGTGTGCTAAGATAGTGTACTAAGGATTTGAGTGTTCATGATTGTATTAAGGGTGAAAAGCTAAATGTTGGGTGTAGAAATATACTAAGAAAGTCATGTCAAAATTTGGAGAGAAAACTAAGTGTTTAAGGTGTTCTAAGGAGATTTTATGACTAAGGAATGTTCTAGTAATCACTAAGGGTTGTTTTGGCGAAAATGGATGAACTATGGAGTCCTTGAGTACTAGGAAGACCTAGGGATGTCTAAGAGGGACTAGGGGTTATGATGGTGAGTTTTATGCACCAAAACCATGGTTAAAGAAGCTAGGAAACTTGTACAAAGTTTGAAGGAAAAATAAGGTATAATGACTTATAAGGATGTAAGCATGTGCTAGATAATATATGGCGTTGAGAAGTTTGAGTAAAGCAAATGGGTATGCATAATGAAGCTTGAGGAGTAGCTAAGATGGTTGGGAAGAAACAAAATGATTAGTTGAGGTCTTAGGCAAAGTCACAAGAGGGAAGTGTAAGGAATCAAGTGTTAAGTGTAAGAATTTTGTAAGAAATTGAGTGTCAAGTTTGGTGATTTTTTAGGAAAGTTTAGTGCATGTTTTAAGGTGTTTAAACATGTAGGAAACATTTGGAAAGATTGTGGAATGAGTGGGAAAATATTGGGGTGAATTTGGAGTTCAAAATGAGGAGAAAAGCACTTTGGAAAATAGGTTCTGCTGTGGACCGCCCCTGTGGGGAGGTCCAGGCGAATCGTGCAGGAAATTAGCTTCTGGTTGGGACCGCCCTGGAGGGGCGGTCCAATGCAGATGAAATACCCCGAAATTAAATATAGGGATTAAAATTAATCTAATACATACTTAAGGGCCTAATAACGCCTAAGTAATATTGGTAAGGAAAAATAAATCCAAAAGAAATAAAAACGCTTAAAAAGCGGAAAACGCTAAATAAGCGTTAAATAACCATAGGAGGTATGAGACCTCGGTTAAAGTATTATATGGATTCTAAAGGCTTAATAAGACATAAATAATATATGGGAACAACTCCCAAAGAAAACGGATCCAAATAATGCATTAAAACGCTAATAGAGCTTTAGTGCACGTTTTTCGAGAAAACCCGAAAACGACTTTAAGTGGTCAAACGAACACGACCTAAAATTATAATTCATCAAATGACATAATTAAGCATTAACGAAAGCTTAATAACCAATAAAATAAAAAGAAACGTGAAAATTCCGGAAAACGGGCCCGGTTAGTAAATAGTACCTAAACCGGGTAAAATAACGAGCGTTTTCTGTAAAAGATGAAAAACGCTCCAACCAGTATTAATGTATGGGGTCGGTTTTAATATGTCAAAGCTCTCTCACACACACACTAGATAGTTATTAATTAATAAGTCAAAAGTAAAAGAAGAAAAAAGTAAAAAGTAACTTAAACCCCCTCTCTCCTCTCACTCTCACATTTCTCCTCTCTCTCTCACGTATTGCTCCCTTCTTCCTCACCCAGCCGATTCCTCCCCTCTGCGTCTGGCGATTTTTAAGCTCCCCACAAGCTTCAATGGCTACCTCACTTCTCTTGCATGCTCTAGTCTCATTTGAACTCCAAATGCAAAAGTAAGCACATATTCTTCATCCCCTCAACATTCTCTACAACTCTATCTTTTCAAAATTCGAAAAGGAAGAACTTCATATCCATGGATTTTCCCCATTCAAAGAGAAAATGGTACCAAAGTAAAGCTTGGAGTCTCCTCTCTCCATTAAGGTAAAAATTTACATGAAAAACTCATGTTTCCTTCATCTCTTTTACAACCGATCCTACCCCCTTGTAATACTCTCTTCTTCTTTTAAGAAAATTACACACCTTGCAATGGTGGTGGAATCACCTTCTCAAACCAAGGCTAAACCCCTCCTAAAACACCCTAAAGGTAAACCCTAAATTCGTGATTTGAACATCTCAATGCATTAGTGTTAATGTAAGTGTTAGTATGTTAATTACACTTATTTGTGTGTATTGGGTGATGGGAATGGGGTTTGGCAACTCCATTCCCCATGTAGCCGATTGTGCAAGAAAGAGAGAAAGAGGAGGATTGGAAAAAAAGAAGGAAATATAAGCTTAAGGTAAGAGCTCCTCCTCTAATGTTAAATTTTAATGCATTAGAGAGATGGGGATGAGTAAACTGATTAAAGAAACCCAAATATTGTATTAGTATTGTAGTTTGGAAGTTTGAGTATTTTGAGCAAGTATTGGAATTGTAGGCCTTGGGGCCAAATAAATTGTGCATGTGTATTAGTATGGTGGATTGAGGAGTAATGATGTATTTATTGTAATTGAGGAAGTATTGGTGTATTGAGATTTTGTATGAGTGCTGATAGAACCCTTGTGGTTTGGCTAGAATAGGATGAATTTGATGAGAAAGGAGATGTGGATAAGTAAGAAAAGTAGGTGAACTATGGCGAAATTTTAGTAGGAATTGTGTATTAAGAATGACTTGGTGAATGGGAGAACCAAGGTGTGTATTGGGATTTAGTAGAGATGATTTAGTAACTAAGGAGTAGTAGTTGTGGTGAGAGAAAGAAAAGATATAAAAATCTGTAGCAAAGAATATTAAAGTGTGTTGGAGAAACAAGAAGAAGAATAGTATGTAGGATTTAGTAAAAGCATGTACAGAGTAAGACTTAGGTTGAGTATAATGTAAATGAGGCAATGGAAGAGCCATAGGAGTAGTTGGAAGAAGAAAGGAAAAATCTGTAGCATTTGGAGAAGAACAAAACTGTAACAGTTTAGAAAAATGTAACAGTGGAGTGTGTTTTGTAACAGATTTTGGTAGAGTGGTTTAGGCTAGTTTAAAATGCTTAAACAAAGTTAAAACATGCTAGATTATATGTAGAAATATTAGGGAAGAGATTGGTAGAAGTTTGGAATTTAAACAAACTCAAAAACTTACATATATTGCAATACTGTAACTAGTCCGGGTTTGCAAACCAGAACACAAACCCGGACTAGCACGAAAACACGACAGAAAGTTTTTACAAGGGATGGTCCGGGTTTACAAACCAAGACACTAACCCGGACCACCCCAAAAATACACCCGTAAGTTTCTAAAACAAATTGTCCGGGTTTGCAAAGTAGCACACAAACCCGGACGATGTCAAAAACTCACCCGTAGCATTTCCAAACAGAGGGTCCGGGTTTGTAAACCAGGGTGTAAACCCGGACCATGCCTATTTTAACCCGTATGTTGTTCCAGTGAGTTGGTCCGGGTTTGTAAACCCCGGATACCAACCTAGACCAACACAAAAATCCTCCAGAATGTGTTTAATGCTTAGGTAAGGATGGGTAATGAAGGGTAATGATATTATAAGATGATTAAGACATAATTAATGATGTTTAAAGGTCATTAAGGCCATAAACAAGCTTAGAAAATAATTTTAAGTTAGTAACATAATAAATGTATTAAGTAACAATGGAATAGTAAGTATAACTGGGAAACAGAATGGGAAGTAATGAGTAAGGTTGGTTATGGATAATTAACCACCCAATTGTATGCATGTCATAGGATTCGACTAGTTGAACACCGAAGGGAGTCGGTGAGTTCCAAAGTCACGGTGAAAGGTATGATTTCTTCTATGCCCTGTCCCTAATATGGTTACCCGATTTGTGTGCTTATTTGATCACCTAATAAGATAAATGCATGAATCGGACTATATGCACCTACTTGTGCTTGCTTACATTGTTCTTGATATTTGTCTTGAACAATAGTTTGTATAATTCATGAAATATATGAATGATGATGATGTGTAATTGTACCTTGTAGTGTACTTGTATATTGTATTGTATTTGTATGGAATGTGTATATGAATAATGTATTGTATGTGGTTGGATGTTGACTTCTACTAATTCCTAACTACCTAACTCCTAACTTAAGTGAGTTTGGAATGAGTAGAAGTCCGATATAGCTTCGGCACGCGTGAGGTGGCGGTCACAAGAGGTTGGCTGCAATTCCTGACTCTTAAACTGGTCCGCAGCCCAAATCCCTTAAATGGGTAGCATCCCGAATTGGTGAGTCAAGTAAATCCCGGAGGTGGGACGGAGTAGTCCCCAGGGCCGGAGTCCCGACGACTTAACATGAGTACGAGTAAGAGTAAGTAAGTATGTATGAGTATGAGTTTGAGTATGTATGCGTATGTATGAAGTAACGAGTAAAAGAGTAATCTCCCCCCGATTAACCCGGTGGACCAATGAAGCTAACAAGTATTGTATATTGTGTATGGAATGTGTATGTGTACTTCGGAAAAAGGTAAGTATGTATTGGATGGGTTATGTTGTACTTCTTGTATGTAATGAAGTGTATGTATGTGTGTATGTCTTGCGTAATGTATTGTAATATTGTGTATAAGAGCATGTATGCATGTATGTTTGAATGAAAATGAACTGCATGTATTCGACCAAGTGGTCGGCGTACCCTCACTAGTACGCGGGGTATGCGGTTATCATATGCAGCGAAAGCTGACCCCCTAGGGGGAACGTTTTTAGTGTGCAGGTACCCGCAGCGGATACGGTCAAGGTAAGAGACCGGTGGCACGCCTTGTATTTAGGAAGTAGGTAGTTTGTGAGGAATGGGTAATAGATAGACTCTTAGTGAGTATGTATGAACATGGGAGAAGTATTGTATTTGACTTGGAACCTAGGAAACTCGGTATGTGGATTATGTTGTATTGAACTTGAAGTATTGTAATGAACGGGAAGTCTTAGTAAATGATTTGGTAATTGGAGTATGTATGATAAGTGTGTAGTACTTGGATATTCCGGTCCATCAGACTGATGCTGTATGTAGTAGCAGTATCCTTGTTAGTCACGTGGGTGACTAACGGCATTGTATCACCCTCATTATGTAAGTATGTATCCGCTGCGTGTATCTGATGTGTAAGGAGATTGGACGGTAAGCACAACATTAATGGTAGGGGTGTTACAAAAAGTGGTATCAGAGCGATACTTCGCTCTGATGACTGGAAATACCGAGTTTAGGAAATACCGAGTTAGGAATTAGAAGCTTAGAGCTAAGGGCTAAGTGTTAGCATTAGAGATATGCTAGTTAGGAACTACCGGTGAGTACCGGATACCTACAACACCAGACCCGCCCTCCACAATCCCACTGTATAACTTTGGAAAGTACGCCAGAGAGAAGGAAAGTCCTCTCATACTCGGGAAAACCCGATCTGGCAGTTGTGAAGCAATCACACAGTAACAAACTTGACAAGTAGTAGATTCCAAGAAATGGAAGTCCCGGAGATGGATCCCGGTTGAACAAATACCTACACTCATAGCGGCTAATGAGCACTCCAACCATAAGGAGGACGTAACCTACAACAGCATGGGGCGACATGCTTAGCAGTCGCGAAACCTGGCTAACCAACCAGCATCAGGAAAAGAAGCACTAAGCGCAACAGAGCGGAAAAAGGAACAGTAACAGCACCCGAGACACAAGTCTACGGGACGGTAATATCTTAATAATACCACCAACGGTATGCTAGCTGACTAAGGACATAGTCAGGAGTGGTTAACTCCGAAAATATAACGCCAAAAGGTTACGACACCTGGCCGACATAGCTTTCACAGCTACAAGGATACCCACGGGATATGAACCGATAGGACTACAAGAGTAGTGCCTAGACAAGCTAAGGCTCAATCACCACAGTAAACCAGTGGGAACGAGCAACAAGGAAAAACACAAAACTAAATAAATGGGGATCTCCTAGGACTGGAGACGTACCCCGACCAAGATAACTATGTCAAGATCAACGAGAAGCTACTTAAAAGGATCGAGTATCCCAAACATAGATCAATATGATCAAGGGAAGAGTCAACAAGACTATTAGATAGAAGTGGAAGCCATACCAAGACCGGTATGGGCTTTACCAAAAACCAACAGTACCACACACTTGCCACGGCAAGTGCAGTAAGAACAGGAACATGTAGAGGAACTTTAACACACCACAGGTACATAGTATTGTACAGTGACAGCAGTGGAACAACTATAGGATCACAAATCCTGGAAGCTAGAGGAATCAAACCTTGGAAAGGCCTGACGGCCTGACCATTGTATTAAGAGCATACCAATCAGCGAGAAGCTGGACTTGGTCAAAACCTCAGAACATGGCTATGCCATGAAGAACTTCTTTTAACACCGCACTGTCATTTTCCAAAACCAAGTTTTCTTTCAAAACCACAACTTTTCATTTAAACCTTGGATTTTAAAACCAAACCGAAAGAATTACGGTGAGTATCATAGAATGATACAAGAGGAGTTGACAATAGAATACTTCACCTAGGCGTGTGACGAACACTACGAGTGTACCCAAATATGGGATGTGGGACAACCACACTCCGAAGGAGTTGGTGGGCCTGACAGATAGTCGGGTAAGTGGTAACGTATCAACAAGGTACCCCACGTATGTATACATGTAGTGTACGACACACGGGAAGTAGCCAACTCCGTTCTACGGACCACGAGTAAGTTCAAACCAAAACAACTGGACACCTCAGACAATCAAGGAGAAGGAACTCAGCTAAGTAATTAGCATAAAAGAATTTAGAGAACCCATCTGAAGATGAGGAATGAGAATTAGGAAGCGCAAAAGGCGTAGAGTAATGAGTATAGACATTGGATATGTCTCAAAGACATCAAGCAAGTACATGACAGCTGGAAAGTATACCTAGCCTGAACTCAGCAAGGCAAATGCCTAAAGTAATCACAACGATGCTCAACAAACGGGACGGAATTCCCAAGAGCAATCACAAGATTACCACGAAGTAAAATCCATCATTGAAGAGGATATTAAACCTAGTCTTAAACACTAGAGGAAGGTATAAACGGGCTACCCAAGAATGGGAGACGTTGCAACCCTAAGAGGGATAACTCAAACTACAATACCACAAGGTGGTATAGTAGACACAGCATATCATATACATTAGCCGGATGTAACGGCATAACTTAACAACACCCAGGAGCAATCCTTGAAGGGTGACTGGATTAACAACAGTTAAACAAAGCGTCAAGATAAGAATACAGGAGCTGGAACGAACACTCGGTTAGAACACCGAAGGGATTTCACTTAACAGGAAATACCCTAAACTACGAGAAGGCACTGATTAGCACCAGATTGCCAAAAGGGTCTCCTATGAAAGGAAGCGTGATGTCACGACTTGCCATGGAGCCCGGTAATACCTCCAACCTATGGGCTATACAAGGAGTGGAAACATGTATAAGCAGCCTACAAAGAGCATAGCTCGCAGCAATTCGGCTTAAAGCCATAAATCGACTACGTTATACCATTTGATAACATGACTCGCAAGATATATTGTCTCATACGACAAGAAATCAACAACTGGACCATCAATTCAAACCCAACATCCTGAGTGGCTTAGAGTAATGGCCAACTCAGTGTCACTGTCACTAGAGCATCAGTCTAGTATACAGTTGACAAGCTTTTAATTACCTTCATGCCTTCTGTAGCAATGGTAGCACAGAGGTATAAGAATCATGATAACACCAACATTGGCCTAGTCCACACTTGGACACTACGAGAAAACCAAGGGAAGTTACCCCTCGTTAGCCAAAGACCACCAATGTGGTGAGATGTGAACCCTTAGAAAGGCTTCCACCTATTATAACAGAAAAGCCTACGCATATAGATATTGCCAACGGGCGATGGAATAAGGAAATGAGATCTCCAAACCATTATGACTTAAGGAGTAAGCATACTCTGTATGCACCCAAGCATGTGGTGAACCATTGTATAAACACCAACATGGTAAACCTTGTCATGAGGTCTAAGAGTGGAAACAAGCCTCTCAACAAGAACTTCATTTATCAATGATAGAACGGGACCAGAAAACCCTTGAAGTTTCTTGGGATGTCCCGGTGATGTACATACAAGTAGAACTACACAGCTAGAGCCTATACCCAATGCTCAGCACGGAAAGACAATAATTGTCAAAACAATCAACAGGAATGCACATTGCACACCATGAATGACCAGCGCTCAAGAGAGCTTGTAACCCGATAAATTACCTTATCCCTGGTCAACCAAGACAATAGGTAAATGGTATCATAAATGATGGAAATAATGTGAGGTAAGCTAACCTACACATGAAACTTATATTGCAATAAAACATCTCCACATTGGGAAGATAATAACATTGCGGTATGCTACGACAACCGTCATACACACGAACATTGGAAACCCTCAGTGTATTCACACCATAAGGAAATGGTGCCAACAACAATGGCAATGAGTAAAGAGAAGCTGCCATAGTAACAAAGACCGTAAGAATGATATTGCATGGCAAGTAAGAATACGGTGCGCGACAAGCGACCGCTATGAGGTAGTAGTTAGTCCATGACACGAAGTATAAGAATGAGATGACAGGCATAAATATTCTTTCCTATCACATAAGTGACCTACTGTCAAGCGTTTACGCCTCTGCACTCTGTATGACTGAGCGTTTTGGTATTGCACTTGTGCAGCTAACGATCTAATGGGATGGCTAGGGATATGGAGAATGTAAACCGTAGTAAACCCTTCTTTTCACCAACAAACAGGGCATAAGCCAGTTAAGCAAGTTTAGCAACAAAACGTGCGGCCTAAGGCCAAAGAAGCACGAAGTGTATAAAGCACACTAACGATCACAAGATGTGAATTCCATTGGAAAAAAGGTGAAAGAAGATTGAAGGAAGTCACTAGGACCGACGCATAGAAAATGTAAGGTCATACAAGTAAAGACACTTGTACTGAACCAGGGAAACTGGTAGAATTCAGAAGCTAGCGACAATAGAGGAAGCACTACAACTAAGTAGTGACTCAACCTCGCCTGACAATAAATCGGAGGAGCTTATCAAATAATCGTGGAAGCACGAATGGTATACATAATAGATCACTAGAGAGCTGGTTATAATCTATATACTTATTGAATTCAAACACGGTAAAAGAACACCGCATTTGTTGAGTAAACCTTATTCCCATATTAGACGGATAAGAAGGCGATGCATAGCACATTAAGGATAACAAGAAAGGTGAATAACCCAAGTTATCAGGGTCGCGCAGCAGAAGCTAGTGGGCCCTAGCTAGGAGATAATATACCTAGTAAGTATAATAGAATGGCTATTAATGCCGTGAAGTCTAAACTATGAGTTAAATAAACTCATATAGGAATCCTTGGTGCAAAGACTAAACCATTGTTATGATTAAGACCCTTTGACAAGGGTATATTATGTAATAAACCGAAAAGAAGCTAAAACGCTTCAGAGTGCCCGAAATAAATAACCAATGTTCAATGATAACATATGGTAGATTACGTGGGCGTAATCCCTTTTAAGGGGGGTAGAGCGAAAACCGCTTAATGCAAGTTTTATAAATAAAACATATAAAACTATAATGTGCATAGCACAAATGAGAACTGATTCGATGAGTGGTACTTACGTTATATTAACATACGTGTTCATTCATATTGTAATTATGGTAACTAGGCATTAGACATGCAAATACCATATGATGAATATACCCATCTGGTAACACCAGTGTAAGAGTATTGGTAAAGAAGAGTAATAAGTAGTGGACGGAGCTCCACAAGTACCATAACCTTTGAAGAAGTAGTACGAAATGATTGAGAGTAGTAGGCGAATGAAGCCCATGAGTAGTGCGTTCGTAGGTAAATTATTGGAAGCAAGTTGAGGATGACTGAAATCTACAAGTATTGTAATTCTTAGCTAGAAGATTGTGATGATTGAGAGGAATGAATAGAAGTATCGAAGGTCAATGAAATGAGCATTTAGGTATTGAACCACGGAGTAAAGCATTTGGGAAGTAGAGAGAGGATGATTGATGGATTGATTCCATCCTTTGGAGATGTATGAATTTGTATCACGACTAGAAAGAGTAAAAAGATAGAAAATGAAAACAACTAAATTATTTGCTTGTTTGAAACTGATGTGGAAAGTCGAACTTGATCCTGATCAGATCAAGGGAAACTGAACACAAATTGGGGTGGAAGGATAATTCAACACTGATGCTGATCACATCAGGGTCGAATGATTCTTGAAGCTCCCCTTAAGTGGTCACAAGAATCACGCATAGGATAGATGTAATGAAAATAAATTGAAATTTGGAGTTGTATGCTCTAGAAAGATTTCTAATTAGCTGTTGTGAAAGAATTTTCTTAGACACGAGAATAAGGATTTGCTAGAAGCTTATACCGGAGAAGATAGTAGTATATCATATTGTACTATTCCAAGGGCAACAGGACATAGAGGAGTCCTGTGTCTAGATGACCGGAGTGCCTGCGGGATTGTAACATGTATTGCATTGCTTTGGGGATAGCGTTGCACTGTATGTATGTATAAATTCTGTAATGAGGAATCGGATGGTTGATAGTAATTGTAACACCCCAACTACTAACAACACACTTAATATCATATCGCAGCGGAATTCATAACTCACAACACAACTTAACTCCTTGGTGTTACACGCCGTTAGCCACCCACGTGGCTAACAAGGCTAACATACATACATCGTACCGGTCTGATGGACTAAATTCCCGAGCAACTACACATTAATCCCATTCCATGTTCAACATTCATTATGCACTTGCATCACAACTGTACCGTACCGAGTATTTACAAACTAATGCCGACAACAACTTCGGTCTTACTACACCTACAATACACTCACAATCTGAATGACCACCCAGGTGCAACAACTACCCGTCCTACTCTCGAACGGCTTGCAGCTCCTTCGTACCTGTAGAGTAATGGGGGCCCCCAGAGGGGGTCAGCACCTTTGCTGGTATGGTAATCCCGCAGCCCGCATGCTACCGGGCCACGCACAACTATTTGTCATCTTAGCATGCGGTTGATTTATTTCAAACATGCACAAACTCATACACACATCATGCTTATAAGCAACATCCATTAATGAATACATGCACAAGGTTAGCACACCCAACATAACCACACACACTTCACTTTATAGCATACACAACTTAATTTCACTCTTCTTAGAGTACATGAACTTCATTTAGGGAGTGCCGGGGTGATATAAGCCCGAGCACAACATACATACATTTTCTTTTACTGGAGTGACGGCCTCATATAGGACCGATCACAACATACATAATTTCCCCCTAGCTCCAATAGTGATGAGTTAGGTAAGCCTTGGTTAAGCTTGTGGGTGGTTGTAATTCAAGGATGAAAAACAACCGTAACATAACAGAGAGGGAGTCGAGGCAACATAGGCGTCAACACCCTAACAACATTACACATAATTTCCCTCCTAGCCCGATATGGAGGTCGGGTAGGTAAGCTTTGGCTAAGCTAATGGGAGGTCGAAATCCAATGAAGGAATTCAACCCTTAACATAACAGGATGGGAGTTAATTTACATATATATATATTAACTCCCAAACAATACGCGCGACCGGAACAACCGGATTCCTCTCCATACATAACATATACTTATTAGTTAGAGATTCCCTTATGGAACTTATCACATACATACCTCACGTAGTGTTACTAACTTGGTTAGACATATAAGGGGAGTATTATCCCTTTTAACAAACATGGATATCTGTATCCGATAACAACAACAACATATCAAACAACTCACATACATCACACATAATCACAACACATACTAACGCACTGATAGCCGTGGTTAGAACGTTCCCGTGGGTTGGGACGTTTATCCCGAATACCGATTCTCTTATGTGAACCTAAGGTCGGTTAACTATTATTTGACACATAATTAAGGTTAAGCGGTATCAGAATCAATTACGCCACAATAATGAATTACTGTAAACTCATTTCATGCTTTATCTTTCAAGGTGGCAAACACTCAAAAAACATGTTGGCATACAAGCCGGTGTAATCCGTTAGGACACAGGTTGCAAGAAAACCATACCTGTCACCGAAGATGCACTCTAGTGTGCCATCACATGTTCCTTGAATCTCTTTGTACCACTGGTAACATTATAGTTATCTTTAATTAACATCGGGGTAACACAATTATTTAACGACTAATGCGCCCTTGATTAGCCCCGTTCGGTAGTTTTATAACTTTACCTTTATATTACAACTTTTCACCACTCAATTACCTTTATAACTCACTTAATTTATCCTTAACAACCTTATAACATCATTACATATCAATCCCCATCATTGGATGTCATTTCCTACTCTTAAACAAACTTTTTGGTCAACATTTCACTGTGTCCGAACTTGTGTCCGGACATCAAAGGTCGGACACAAGTCGAGACTCAAATGGGTGAAAACTGACGAATGTCCGAACTTGTGTCCGAGCTTTGAAGTTCGGACACAAGCCGAGGCAAAACCAAAGAAAATTTTAACCTGTCCGAACTTGTGTCCGGACTTTGAAGTTCGGACACAAGCCGAGGCAAAAACTGAAGAACACTTACAGACGTCCGAACTTGTGTCCGGACATCTAAGGTCGGACACAAGTCGAGACTAAATAACCTGGGAAAATTTTTTCGAGTGTCCGTACTTCCAAGTTCGGACGGAAGTTCGGACACCACTGGAACTCGGAAATTTTACAAAACAACGGGGCATGTCCGAACTTCCATGTCCGGACGGAAGTTCGGACACACCTAAAAACTGAGTTAAAAGAGGTGTTTTCATTCTAGAATTGCCCCTCTAACAAACCTACTCTTACTACATGTTTCACAAGTCATAAACCACCATTCTTTTCTACATTCAACATCCCAAATCAATACCTAAATCTCTCAAACACTACACCATCATCAACACTCCCTTTTCCATCCAAAATTTGCCATAACTTCCCCATAATCTTTACACATTCATCCTCATCAATTATCATCAAAACACAACCCCTACATTCCTAAACTAGCCACACCCTTTCAAGGTTCCTAACAGCACATACAAATCCTCAACTCATCAACATCAACAATATCACCATAACTCCATAAACACAATACCAATCTCCACCTTAAAACATTTGGCTCTTAAGGCCTTCAATTCAACTATTAATTCACAAATCTCTCCACACCAACTAAACACATTTTCAACACACATTTCATTCCACAATTTGGGTTCGTTAAATCGTTTACCCAATCCCAAACACTAAAACAATTATAGCAAGGTTTAAGGTGGATTCCTTACCTTAATTTCGCAAGTCTCTCACATTCTCCTCTTGCTCCTCATTTCTTCCAAAAATCAATTTAGAGGGTATGGAGTTCCCAACTCCATCCCAACATCCATGAACACAAAACATACACAATTAATTATCTAAACCCTTAGAAACTCATTTCAATCAAAGGGCTAGAATTAGGGTTTACCTTTTGAAGCTTTTAAGAGGGATTTCCTCCCCTGAATCAAGAAGGAAACTACTCCACCATTGAAGGATAAATTTGGAGCTCAAGAACAAGGAGAAAACAAGGTATCAAAATGGTGAAAAAATCAATTACACCAAGAGATGAAGAGGGAATGACTTGTTCTTGGAAATTTTTACCTTAGAAGAAAGAGGAGACTCCAAGCTTCTCATTGGTGCCATTTTCTCCTCAAATGGTGAAAACCCATGGAGATGAAACCCATCCTTTTGAAATTCCGAAAAGAGGGAAAGGTAGAGGAGGATGAGGAGAGTTCAAATATGTGATTTGTTTTTGATTTGGAGCTCAAATGGAGCTTGGGGATGAGATTGAAGTGGAGAAGCCATTGGAGGCTTGGGTTGGAGTTTTCCATCGGCAGAGAGAGGAGGGAGGACCGGTGGGGGAGAAAGAGAGGAAAGAGAGGAAGAGAGAGAGGGGAAAAAGAAAAATAAGGAAAGAGAGTGAGAGTGTGGGGATATATTTGCCCCTTTGTTATTTTAGCTCTCTTGACTTAATTAATTAGTTAACTAGTCTTGTGCGAGTGAGCTGTTTTCATAAATAAAACCGGCCCACTAATATGAACATGCTGGAGCGTTTTTCGTTTTTTAACAGAAAACGCTCGTTTACTTGCCCGGTTTAGTACTATTTACGAACCGGGACTGTTTACCGAAATTTTCTCATTCCTTTAATTTTAATGGCTATTAAACTCCCATTAAGGTTTAATTATTTTATAAAATCAACTATTATTTTTACGGGGTCATTTAACTGTTTAAAGTCACGTTTTTGGGTTTTCTCGAAAAACGCACTTTAGGACTTGTTAGCGTTTTAACGCATTGTTGGGATCCGTTTTCTTCCGGAATTTTTTCCCACATGTTCTTAATGTGTAATTAAGGTATAGAAATATATTTATAACCCTTACGAAGGTTATGTACCTCCTAAAATAATTTAAATACGTATTTTCACATTTTGTGACTTTTACACATTTTCTTTTCCTTTTTGGTTTTCATTTGTGCACCAATGATCTTAAGGACTTAATTAGCCTTAGAAAATTATAATTACATAATTAATTAACACATTAAGGTTTGGGGTATTTCAATCTACCCCCCTTAAAAGAACTTCGTCCTCGAAGTTCACACTTCCCTAGCATCACTTGAATTAGAACACAGGGATTACTTGCATAACAAAACTTCCATACTCCAACATACTATATATCACATCCTCGGACTTAACGGTCCGGGTAACACATCCACATCCATACATACATAACATAACATAACATACTTACATAGTATCCTCGGACTTATTGGTCCGGGTACCTTAACAACATTTGCACATACATAACAACCCTTAGACTCTTAGGTCTGGGTAACATAGCAACATTTAGACTCTTAGGTCTTGATAACATAACAACCTTTAGACACATGGTCTAGGTAACTTAACACTTTCGGAATTCAATCACATTAGGACTCAAGGTCCAAAATAATAATTACTACACATACCACACAACATGTCATAGCATGTATATCAACCAGAAATTCCTTTTCCATCTCTTCATGAGTTCGAGACCCATGTAGAGTACATATACACTGTGATCCCGCAGAACCGGTCGCGATGGACACTCTGGTCCCCGTTCCTTTGGGAGATCAAAACAATTGCATACATCTTTAAAATATACTTCTCATGTCACCGGTCTGAAGACAAAGGCTCGTACGTCCTCAGCTCGTGAGCAAGTAGTAGGAAAGTACCCTCTATGAGGTTAAGTATAACGAAATCCTTTATTGGAAGGATACAAGTTGAAAATCCTCTACGAGGTCACATAAAGGTAGTCCTTCCTTTGAAAATACCACCTAAGAATCTTAAAATATTTATTGAAGTCTAGAAAATACCAATTGCAAATTTGAAACCCAATTTAAAATTTTTTGAAAGCTCCATACAACTCCAAGTTCAATTATTGTTAACTGCATCTTATTCTTGATGTGATTATTTATGACCACTTATAGGGAGTTTCAAGAATCATCCAACCCTAATGTGATCAGCATCAGAGTCGAACTATCTTTCCACCCCAATTTGTGTTCGGCTTCCCTTGATCTCATGATAATCAAGTTTCACCTCCCACTTCATTTTCAAACAACAGATAATGCATTCATTCCCAATTTTCTATCTTTTAGTCCTTCTAGTCATAATCATACATCTCCAAGGGTGGAACTATGTCCATCAATCATCTTCCAGATTTATTTTAATTCAAGTTACCTAGGGAATTTAATTCTTACTAGGTTTTATATCGGTTTCATACATCCTCATGAACCACAATACTGTGTATATACACATATCGATATATATATATATTTTTATCAAAATACAATATACGGTTTTACATTTAGTATTATATGAACATACATAGTCGGGGTTTAGTTCCCCGGGAGTTTTATACTCCCTTATACATATACCTTCACACATATCCTTTATCACAATAACATACTTATCACAATGGTATTCGCATCTTCTGTGCGCAATTACCACAATTAAACCATGAATGATGTGTATGTTTATGTAACACACACCAATCATCAAAGCAAATTATTTTGTGCTATGTACACCATGGTTCACGTACACTTGTACGGTAAAACACGCTAAACGGTTTGCGCTCTACCCCCCTTAAAAGGGATTACGCCCACGTAATCAATCACTTAATCACTAGTTTATAACGTCCTGCCGTCGTGGGATGTTTTGTCTCAACGCGGTTTATTAGACAATGTGTTCTGGTTTGAGGGTTTTAGCCATATTGGCGGTTTAGTCCCTAACCAAGAATTCTCACTAGAGTTTATTTTAACTCTTAACTGGTTTCGATCCTGGCCTGTGAGGCTTTTAGGCATCATTAGTTTGCCATTCACTCGTGTTCACTATTCGCATTCAATATTTGAATCACTGGTTCACCAGTTTCTGCTGCGCAACTCTTGGTAATTTAAAGCTTAGTTTGCCCCATACATTATTCTTACTGTATTGTATATCTTCGATTATCACCTTCATCTTGGTAATAATGATTTCTCAACCGACGCGTGGTATCACTTACCATGAGCGAACTCGGTGAGTTACAGACTTACTATCCACTTCCATGATAACTCACTGTATTCCACAATAACTTACTTGATTTCTTCCGACTTACTGTCGGTTATGGTTGAGCTACTACCTGTTATGTAGTACTCTGTTGGTTATTCCCAACACTTGAGGTATTCCATACCGATATTTAATAATCGTGCTACAGTAGTCACTTATGTCAACCAAGTACCTTTTGATTGGTACGACCGTGCTTGTCTTGTGCATCAGTTTTATCACACCATAAGTCTTGTTCTTCTATCACATTTAACATTTCCAATTCCCTAGCTATCTCACTCGATCATTACCGTGCAAGCGCAATACCAAAACACTCAGTCCTACAGAGTGCAGAGGCGTAAACTCTTGACAGTAAATCTCTTATGCGATTGCCATAGGAATTCACACTGAGTTCTTTATCCCATAGTACTAACTATTGGATCATTGTCCAGTCTGCGTTTCATCACTTACTTGTATGTCCATTAAGTTTAACTCATAACTGGTCTTATTGCCACATTATTATTTAACAATACTCTTGCAACGGTCGCTTGCTGCGGTCCGTGCTTTCACTCATTGTATAACATTAGCTTACACTGCATCCGTCATTATATTAGCTTCCGCCATTACACTGTGTCTTGCCACTTATTTGGCTGACTGTTGAACACGTATCGTTTTTGAGTCTCTATGCCCTTGAGCGTCGTTCATTACACATTTAGCATCTCACACCTATGGTGGTTGCTATTTGTCCTTTTTACTCATCTGATCTCCACAACTGGTACAAATACTTCTTTTCCATTTATTCCTACTCACATCATTCCTGGGTAATGACAACGTGGTCAACCCCTAACATATTCCCTGAACTTTGTTCGCATAACTACCGCTGTTGCGGTCTCACATATCACGAGGTATCTCCACTCTTGAAGCAGTGATTCCTTCGCTCACTTACTTACTTATATAACATAAATCTCTGTGGTCAATAACATTTCCTTTACACATTTCACCTGTGGCTTATAAGCCCTATTGCCTCGAGCTCTGCTCATTGTAGGCTGTTCACACGCATTTACTTCCCGTACATAATACACGGTTTATAGGTTGTATTGGGCTCCATGGTTTATTCCTTTCATGGGATGCCCCTTCCAGGATGTCAGACTTCCTTCTGACGACTTGTGCTTAAATTGGGTATTAGTTGCAACCCTTGCGTTTTTATTACGTTCACTCGTTCAACCATTGTTGATCCAAACACCCTTTTTAGGATAGCTCCTGGGTGTTACTAGGTTATGCCATTACATCTGGCTTACACTTATCGGTATGTTTAACTTACTACTTCGCCCCGCGTTATTTGCTGGGTTAAATATCCTCTTTAGTGGGATTGATATCCCTAGTGGTTATCTCGGGAGTCATCCCGATCCTTGCACATTAACGTATCATAGTAGGCATCTGCCTCACCACATGTAGGCTGGGTACTTATTCCAGCTATTGTGTTCACTCATCCGGATCCTTGAGACATATGCTATGTCTTTACTTACTAACCAGTGCACTTCGCACTTGTTCACCTTTAAACATTTCCTTAGAATAAACTTACTGGTTCCTTCAGTCTTGTTGACTTTACTGGATTCCTTTACTTCCATCATTCTTGGTAACTGATTCTCTTGCTTGACTTTTACTTCGGACCGTAGTATGGAGTCGACTACTTCCCGTGTTCCAGACTCCACTTGTATACATACGTGGGGTATCCTACTGATACATTGCTACTTACCTGACTAACCCATAAGTAGGTCTTGTCAGGCCCACAAGCTCCTATCGGAGTGCGGTCGTCCCACATTACTGTTAGTACACTCGTAGTGTCCGTCACACGCCTAGGTGAAGTATTCTGTTGTCAACTCCTCTTATATTATCCTGTGATAATATGCATTCCGTGCTTCCCGAACTTAATCAAGGGAAGTGTATCCACTGTTGTATTATTATGAACTCACTCCATTCCCTCGGGTTGTTACCCTTGGGTTTACTGGTTTCCATTCGGTTATTTAAAAGTAACTGGGTAAAACTTACCTACCATGTGGCACTGAGGCCCGTGTAGGTCTTCTGGTTTAGTTTAAAGAAAAGAAGAATTGAAATAAGATGGGTTTGAAAGAAAATTTGGTTCTGAAAAGAGTTCGAAAATAAGTTTAGGTTGGAAGGAAAAATTTTCGTGGTTTCACAACATTTCAAGCCTTATCCAAGTCTAGCTTCTTGCTGACTGGTGTATTTCCAATTACAGAGGTCAGGCTGCTAAGCCCTTCCACAGTTATTATGATCTCACTTCACTTCATGGTACTTTACTAAGTACTTGTAGTTGTTTTAAAATTTCCCGTACAACCTTGTTGTAGCAGCACTTGCCATGGCAAGTGCGCCATGCTTACTGGTTTTCGGTTCAATACACAGTTGCGGTTGTTTACTTCCGCACCAACATCATGGCCTTGCTGGCCCTTACTTGATCTTACAGTCCTAACAACAATCTCGGGTACTCCTCACTGGTACTTACACATGGTAACCCACCGTAACTAGGGTGTTTCCCATTCTGGGGAGACCCCTTTTACTTAGTATAATCCTCCTCGTACTATATTGTGGTTCCTTAATCGGTTGGTATTTTACCGTTGGTGTATTAGTTAACATCTGTAGTCCCGTAGACACTCGTCTCGGGTTTCATTATCTCGCTCCTTGCCTGTTGCACACTTGGTGCGTTGCAAGCTGGTTGTCCTCGACTGCTCCGCATGTCGACCCAGGGTGCTGGAAACTCCATTCTCTTGTGCATAAGATTCTTCACTTTTCGCTAACATGAGCGGTTAATATTGTTAAAATGGAGACCGTCTTCGGGATCACACCTTTCGGGATCTACCGTATGACAGGTCCTCCGTACTTACAGGGGTAAATATCAACTACCAGATCGGGTTTTCCCGAGTAAGAGATGACTTTCATCTCTCTGGCGTTCTTTCCCGAGTTATAAAATAGGGTTTGTGGAGGGCGGGATGGATACTGTAGGTATCCAATACACACTGGTATTTCCCTAACTAGCGTACTCCTCACGCTATCACTCAACCCTTAACCCAAAGTACTAAACTCTTAACTCGGTACTTCCTAAGCTCGGTATTTCAGTCATCAGAGCGATACTTCGCTCTGATACCACTTTTTGTAACACCCCAACTACTAACAACACACTAATATCATATCGCAGCGGAATTCATAACTCACAACACAACTTAACTCCTTGGTGTTACACGCGTTAGCCACCCACGTGGCTAACAAGGCTAACATACATACATCGTACCGGTCTGATGGACTAAATTCCCGAGAGCAACTACACATTAATCCCATTCCATGTTCAACATTCATTATGCACTTACATCACAACTGTACCGTACCGAGTATTTACAAACTAATGCCGACAACAACTTCGGTCTTACTACACCTACAATACACTCACAATCTGAATGACCACCCAGGTGCAACAACTACCCGTCCTACTCTCGAACGGCTTGCAGCTCCTTCGTACCTGTAGAGTAATGGGGGCCCCCAGAGGGGGTCAGCTCCTTTGCTGGTATGGTAATCCCGCAGCCCGCATGCTACCGGGCCACGCACAACTATTTGTCATCTTAGCATGCGGTTGATTTATTTCAAACATGCACAAACTCATACACACATCATGCTTATAAGCAACATCCATTAATGAATACATGCACAAGGTTAGCACATCCAACATAACCACACACACTTCACTTTATAGCATACACAACTTAATTTCACTCTTCTTATAGTACATGAACTTCATTTAGGGAGTGCCGGGGTGATATAAGCCCGAGCACAACATACATACATTTTCTTTTACTGGAGTGACGGCCTCATATAGGACCGATCACAACATACATAATTTCCCCCTAGCTCCCAATAGTGATGAGTTAGGTAAGCCTTGGTTAAGCTTGTGGGTGGTTGTAATTCAAGGATGAAAAAACAACCGTAACATAACAGAGAGGGAGTCGAGGCAACATAGGCGTCAACACCCTAACAACATTACACATAATTTCCCTCCTAGCCCGATATGGAGGTCGGGTAGGTAAGCTTTGGCTAAGCTAATGGGAGGTCGAAATCCAATGAAGGAATTCAACCCTTAACATAACAGGATGGGAGTTAATTTACATATATTATATTAACTCCCAAACAATACGCGCGACCCGAACAACCGGATTCCTCTCCATACATAACATATACTTATTAGTTAGAGATTCCCTTATGGAACTTATCACATACATACCTCACGTAGTGTTACTAACTGGTTAGACATATAAGGGGAGTATTATCCCTTTTAACAAACATGGATATCTGTATCCGATAACAACAACAACATATCAAACAACTCACATACATCACACATAATCACAACACATACTAACGCACTGATAGCCGTGGTTAGAACGTTCCCGTGGGTTGGGACGTTTATCCCGAATACCGATTCTCTTATGTGAACCTAAGGTCGGTTAACTATTATTGACACATAATTAAGGTTAAGCGGGGGTATCGGAATCAATTACGCCAAAATGAATTACTGTAAACTCATTTCATGCTTTATCTTGCAAGGTGGCAAACACTCAGAAAAACATGTTGGCATACAAGCCGGTTGTAATCCGTTAGGACACAGGTTGCAAGAAAACCATACCTGTCACCGAAGATGCACTCTAGTGTGCCATCACATGTTCCTTGAATCTCTTTGTACCACTGGTAACATTATAGTTATTTAATTAACATCGGGGTAACACAATTATTTAACGACTAATGCGCCCTTGATTAGCCCCGTTCGGTAGTTTTATAACTTTACCTTTATATTACAACTTTTCACCACTCAATTACCTTTATAACTCACTTAATTTATCCTTAACAACCTTATAACATCATTACATATCAATCCCCATCATTGGATGTCATTTCCTACTCTTAAACAAACTTTTTGGTCAACATTTCACTGTGTCCGAACTTGTGTCCGGACATCAAAGGTCGGACACAAGTCGAGACTCAAATGGGGTGAAAACTGACGAATGTCCGAACTTGTGTCCGAGCTTTGAAGTTCGGACACAAGCCGAGGCAAAACCAAAGAAAATTTTAACCTGTCCGAACTTGTGTCCGGACTTTGAAGTTCGGACACAAGCCGAGGCAAAAACTGAAGAACACTTACAGACGTCCGAACTTGTGTCGGACATCTAAGGTCGGACACAAGTCGAGACTAAATAACCTGGGAAAATTTTTCGAGTGTCCGTACTTCCAAGTTCGGACGGAAGTTCGGACACCACTGGAACTCGGAAATTTTACAAAACAACGGGCATGTCCGAACTTCCATGTCCGGACGGAAGTTCGGACACACCTAAAAACTGAGTTAAAAGAGGTGTTTTCATTCTAGAATTGCCCCTCTAACAAACCTACTCTTACTACATGTTTCACAAGTCATAAACACCATTCTTTTCTACATTCAACATCCCAAATCAATACCTAAATCTCTCAAACACTACCATCATCAACACTCCCTTTTCCATCCAAAATTTGCCATAACTTCCCCATAATCTTTACACATTCATCCTCATCAATTATCATCAAAAACACAACCCCTACATTCCTAAACTAGCCACACCCTTTCAAGGTTCCTAACAGCACATACAAATCCTCAACTCATCAACATCAACAATATCACCATAACTCCATAAACACAATACCAATCTCCACCTTAAAACATTGGCTCTTAAGGCCTTCAATTCAACTATTAATTCACAAATCTCTCCACACCAACTAAACACATTTTCAAACACATTTCATTCCACAATTTGGGTTCGTTAAATCGTTTACCCAATCCCAAACACTAAAACAATTATAGCAAGGTTTAAGGTGGATTCCTTACCTTAATTTCGCAAGTCTCTCACATTCTTCTCTTGCTCCTCATTTCTTCCAAAAATCAATTTAGAGGGTATGGAGTTCCCAACTCCATCCCAACATCCATGAACACAAAATACACAATTAATTATCTAAACCCTTAGAAACTCATTTCAATCAAAGGGCTAGAATTAGGGTTTACCTTTTGAAGCTTTTAAGAGGGATTTCCTCCCCTGAATCAAGAAGGAAACTACTCCACCATTGAAGGATAAATTTGGAGCTCAAGAACAAGGAGAAAACAAGGTATCAAAATGGTGAAAAAATCAATTACACCAAGAGATGAAGAGGGAATGACTTGTTCTTGGAAATTTTTACCTTAGAAGAAAGAGGAGACTCCAAGCTTCTCATTGGTGCCATTTTCTCCTCAAATGGTGAAAACCCATGGAGATGAAACCCATCCTTTTGAAATTCCGAAAAGAGGGAAAGGTAGAGGAGGATGAGGAGAGTTCAAATATGTGATTTGTTTTGATTTGGAGCTCAAATGGAGCTTGGGGATGAGATTGAAGTGGAGAAGCCATTGGAGGCTTGGGTTGGAGTTTTCCATCGGCAGAGAGAGGAGGGAGGACCGGTGGGGGAGAAAGAGAGGAAAGAGAGGAAGAGAGAGAGGGGAAAAAGAAAAATAAGGAAAGAGAGTGAGAGTGTGGGGATATATTTGCCCCTTTGTTATTTTAGCTCTCTTGACTTAATTAATTAGTTAACTAGTCTTGTGCGAGTGAGCTGTTTTCATAAATAAAACCGGCCCACTAATATGAACATGCTGGAGCGTTTTTCGTTTTTTAACAGAAAACGCTCGTTTACTTGCCCGGTTTAGTACTATTTACTAACGGGACTGTTTACCGAAATTTTCTCATTCCTTTAATTTTAATGGCTATTAAACTCCCATTAAGGTTTAATTATTTTTATAAAATCAACTATATTTTTACGGGGTCATTTAACTGTTTAAAGTCACGTTTTTGGGTTTTCTCGAAAACGCACTTTAGGACTTGTTAGCGTTTTAACGCATTGTTGGGATCCGTTTTCTTCCGGAATTTTTTCCCACATGTTCTTAATGTGTAATTAAGGTATAGAAATATATTATAACCCTTACGAAGGTTATGTACCTCCTAAAATAATTTAAATACGTATTTTCACATTTTGTGACTTTTACACATTTTCTTTTCCTTTTTGGTTTTCATTTGTGCACCAATGATCTTAAGGACTTAATTAGCCTTAGAAAATTATAATTACATAATTAATTAACACATTAAGGTTTGGGGTATTTCAGTAATATGGATTGGGGTAACTATTGTACATTGGTATGGTATGGAAAGGAGAAACCTTGAGTAACGAATTTGGGAATTGTAAGTGTAACACCCCAACTACTAACAACACACTTAACAACACCTTGCAGCGGAAATCACAACTCACAACATAACTTAACTCCTTGGTGTTACACGCTGTTAGCCACCCACGTGGCTAACAAGGCTAACATACATACATTGTACCGGTCTGATGGACTAAACTCCCGAGAAACTACACATTAATCCCGTTCCATGTCCACATTCTTTATACACTTACATTACATCTGTACCGAGTATTTACTAACTCACGCCGACACAATTTCGGTCTTACTACACGTACAATACCCCCACATTTCACATGACTACCACATACGAACAACTACCCCGTCCTACTCTCGAACGGCTTCAGTTCCTTGTACCTGAAAACAGGAAAAGAAGAAGAAAAGGGTGGCCCCAAGGGGCTCAGCACCTTTGCTAGTATGGTAATCCCGCAGCCCGCATGCTACCGGGCCACGCACAACTAATTGTCATCTTAGCATGCGATTGATTTTATTTAAAACATGCACACATTACGCACATACATCATGCTTAAAAGCACACATCCGTTAACAGAACATAAACACAAGGTTAGCACACACAACGTAACAACACATTTCACTTAATAACATACACAAACTTAATTCCATTCTTCTTAGAGATATAAACTTTACTTAGGGAGTGCCGGGGTGATATAAGCCCGAGCACAACATACATACATTTTCTTTACTTAGGTATGGCGGCCTCATATAGGACCGTTCACACCTTGCACAATTTCCCCCTAGCTCTAATAATGATGAGGTAGGTAAGCCTTGGTTAAGCTTGTGGGTGGTTGTAATTCAAGGAAGAAAACAACCGTAACATAATAAAGAGGGAGTCGAAGCGAACTTAGGCATCAACACCCTACCAACATTAAACATGATTTCCCCTACCCGATTGGAAGTTGGGTAGGTAAGCTTTTGCTAAGCTAATGGGAGGTCGAAATCCAATGAAGGAAAACAACCCTAACATAACAGGATGGGAGTTAATTCACATATATACATCAACTCCCAAACAATACGCGCGACCGGAACGACCGGATTCCTCACCATACATAACATATACATATTAGTTAAAGGTTCCTTTATGGAACTTGTCACATGCATACATCACATAGTGTTACTAACTCTGTTAGACACATAAGGGAAGTAACATCCCTTTTTAACAAACATGGATAACTGTATCCGATAACAACAACACACAAAAAAAAGTCACATACATCACACATAGTCACAACATACACAAACGCACGGATAGCCATAGTTAGAACGTTCCCGTGGGTTGGGACGTTTATTCCGAATACCGATCTCTTATGTGAACCTAAGGTCGGTAACTATTATTTAACACATAATTAGGGTTAAACGGTATCGGAATTAATTACGCCACAATAATGAATTACTATAAACTCATTTCATGCTTTATCTTGCAAGGTGGCAAACACACAGAAAAACATATTGGCATACAAGCCGGTGTAATCCGGTAGGACACAGGTTGCAAGAAACCATACCTGTCACCGAGGGTGCACTCTAATGTGCCATCACATGTTCCTTGGAAACCTTTGAACAACTGGTAACATTATAACCATCTTTATTAACATCGGGGTAATATAATTATTTAACGACTAATGCGCCCATGGTTAACCCCGTTCAGTAGTTTTATAACTTTACATTTTAACTTGTTTTACTTTCACATTTTTTTATTACAATTCTTCACCACTCAATTGTCATTATAACTCACTTAACATATTCTTCATAACCTAATAGCAGCATCACTTATCAATCCCCATCATTGGTATCATTTCCTAACCTTAAACAAGATTTTTGGTCAAAATTACACTGTGTCCGAACTTGTGTACGGACATCCAAGGTCGGACACAAGTCGAAGCAATTTCTGGGGAAAATTTCAAAGCGTCCGAACTTGTGTCCGGACATCTAAGGTCGGAAACAAGTCGAACAAAAATCTGGAAAAATTTTTTGACACGTCCGAACTTGTGTCCGGACGTCTAAGGTCGGACACAAGTCGAAACGAAAACCGGGGAAAATTCATTCAACGCGTCCGAACTTGCGTCCGGACATCGAAGGTCGGACACAAGTCGAAGCAAACTAACCTGGGAAAATTTTTCAAGTGTCCGAACTTCCAAGTCCGGACGGAAGTTCGGACACAACTTAAATCTCCGAAAATTTATAAAACGACGGGGCATGTCCGAACTTCCAAGTCCGGACGGAAGTTCGGACGTACCCAAAAATTCAGCTAACAGAGGTAAATTCTTCCCAGAATTGCACTTCTAATAAACCTATACTCAATCCTTGTTTCACAAGTTACAAACACCCATTCTTTTCCTTGAAATCCCAAATCATCAAGCACCATTTTGCTATCATTCTTGCACTCTCTCAACACTAAACAACCCAAGTAACACCTAAATTCTCTCATCCATAAAACCATCATCAACATTCATTTTCTACCAGAATTTTGCCATAACCTCCCCATAAACCTTATACATCCAAATCATCAATTTTCACCATTTGAAATCCTAATTTAACCACACCCTTATAAGGGTCCTATCAGCACATAACAATTCCTCAAATTCCATCAACAACAACATAATCACCATAAACTCCATAACCACAATATCAATCACAAACTCAAAACATTTGGCTCTAAAGGCCCTCCATTCAACCATTAATTCACAAACCTCTCTAAAATCAATTAAACACATTTCCAACATAGATTTCAATCCACAACTTGGGTTCATTAATTTGTTTACCCATCCCAAACTCTAAAACAATTACAACAAGGTTCAAGGTAGTTTTCTTACCTTAATTCACAAGTCTCTCCTTAATTTTCCTCTTGCTCCTCATCTCCTCCAAAAATCGGTTAAGAGGGTATGGAGTTTCCAAACTCCATCCCAACATCCAAGAACACAAAACATACACAATTAATTATCTAAACCCTTGGAATATTTCAATTCAATCAAAGGCTAGAACACAAGGTTAGGGTTTACCTTTTGAAGCTTTTAAGAGGGATTCTCACCTTGAATCAAGAAGGGAATTACTCCACCATTGAAGGTTCAATTTGGAGCTCAAGAACAAGGAGAAAAAAAGGTATCAAAAATGGTGAAAAATTGATTACACCAAGAGATGAAGGAAAAATGACTTTCTTCTTGGGAATTTTTTACCTTAGAAGGAAGAGGGAGGCTCCAAGCTTCACATTGGTGTCATTTTCTCTTCGAATGGGGAAAACCCATGGAGGTCAACTTCATCCTTTGAAATTTCAAAAAAAGAGGATGATAGAGGAAGATGAGAGGAAGAAGAATATGTGATTTGTTTTTTATGGAGCTCAAATGGAGCTTGGGAATGAAGAGGAAGTGGAGAAGAAGCCATGTTGGCTAGGTTGGTGAACTCCATCGGCAGAGAGGGAGGGAGGGAACCGGCTGGGAGAGAAAAAGAGAGGAAAGAGAAAAGGAAAGAGAGAAATGAGAGGAGAGAGAGGGAGAGAGGGGTATAAGTGGTCCCTCTATTTTTTTTTGACTTAATTAATTTGTTAACTAGTCTTGTGTGAGTGAGCTGTTACATTAATAAAACCGGCCCACTACTGTAACCATGCTGGAGCGTTTTCGTTTTTAACAGAAAATGCTCGTTTATTTACCCGGTTTAGCACTATTCACTAACCGGGACCGTTTTCCGGAATTTTCTCATTCTTTAATTTTAATGGTTATTAAACTCCCATTAATGTTTAATTATTGTTACAAAATCAACTATTATTTTTACGGGGTCATTTAACTGTTTAAGGTCACGTTTTCGGGTTTCCTCGAAAACGCGCTTTAAGACTCCGTTAGCGTTTTAACGCATTATTTGAATCCGTTTTCTTCCGGAATTTTTCTCACATGTTCTTAATGTGTAATTAAGGTATAAAAATATATTATAACCCTAATAAAGGTTATGTACCTCCTAAAATATTAAATACGCGTTTTCACGTTTTGTGACTTTTACGCATTTTCTTTTTCTTTTGGTTTTCATTTCTCACCAATGATCTTAAGGACTTAATTAGCCTTAGAAAATTATAATTACACAATTAATTAACACATTAAGGTTTGGGGTATTTCAATCTACCCCCCTTAAAAGAACTTCGTCCTCGGAGTTCACACTTCCCTAGCGTCATTTGAATTAGAACACAGGGATTACTTGCAACATAAACTTCCATAACAAACATACTTTACATCACAACCTCGGACTAACGGTCCGGGTAACACATCCATACATACATAACATGACATAACCTACTTACATAGTATCCTCGGACTTAATGGTCCGGGTACCTTAACAACATTTGCACATACGTACAAACCCTTAGACTCCTGGTCTGGGTAAACATAACAACATTTAGACCCGTAGGTCTTGATAACACCGCATCCTTTAGACACATAGGTCTTGATAACATAACACTTCCGGAACTTACCACATTGTAACACCCCTATAATAATAAAACAACAGCGGAAAATAAACTAAAGGTGCTACAGACCATCGGGCTCCAAACACCCGGTACCAACCTCACCAATTACAACCTTTACAATTAACTAAGTTACGGTCTGAACTTCGAGAAAACTTAACATAAACATAATTATAATAAAACACATTCACTCTCCATAATCTAATCCCATCCCAATCACTCATGCTCGTCGTGGCCACCTGTAAATCAATTTGTACCTGCAAGATGAAACCAAGCAGCCCACCCCAAGAGGGGTGAGTCAGTTCCCTGGAATGAACTGGTACAATTCTCCAAAAACAAACTTATAAAACATCACTCTTCAAAATAAACAGTAACATGAAACAAACCCTTAAAGTAAAACAGAGATAAAGCACTTCAAAACAATCAAGTTAAAGAGAAAAGAAAACAAGACAAAGATAGAGATAGAGAACTTCCAAACCAAGTCATCCACTTAAGTAGTCACACCACATAGTTAGTAAGCATCCATTGTTGATGTTAGAACCAATTCTGGTTAAGAAGTGAAAGACTTAAGTAGTCACAAAGGACTAGGAGTGACATTAATATCCATAACCCGTGGTAGACAGTTTATGTCTCCACCATTTCAGAAGATGATTCCCATAGACAAAATATGCTCAAGAGTGGAATTAACCAATTGGGAGAGATGGCCCCCACCGCCAGTCAGTTGTCACAAGGACGAGGTAAACAGACCTCCGCTGTCAGTTGTCACAAGGACGAGGTAAACAGACCTCCGCTGTCAGTTGTCACAAGGACGAGGTAAACAGACCTCCGCTGTCAGTTGTCCAGATGGACGAGGTATAGCAGACCTCCGCTGCCACCGACCCGTTCTCGGTCATCGGTGAAAAGTGTGTGCACCACTTAATATAAATAATCCATACTCAGTACCAAGATTAACATTTCCCATATTTCCATTAGATTATTAACTGCACAAGAGCAATACCAAAACACTCAGTCCTACAGAGTGCAGAGGCGTAAACCCTCAACAATTAATACCCAATAGAAAGAATCCATTCCCAATTAGACTGATCAAACTCGACTCATGGCTTGAAAACAATACCATAGTCCAAAGGAAGAATTTACCAATACTAGATACTTTCCTATATTCCCAGTTACCCCACTAGATCATTAACTGCACCAGAGCAATACCAAAACACTCAGTCCTACAGAGTGCAGAAGCGTAAACCCTAGGAAGTTAATATCTAGTGAAAACAACTAGATAGGAGGAACCAATAACCAAGGAAGTTCACATACAGGCTCAGTTAGTCACATCAAGCTTGGTTAGTCACACAACAGTTTCATTTTGAAATTCATTCAAGTTTAGTTGTGTGTTCCAAAACTTCCATCAAGTCCATCATCAAAAGTATCAAGTACGAGAAATCGTACAAAAAATTCCATAAAGTCCAAAAAACAAAACAAGCTGAGTACGAGAAATCGTACCTGAGTAACGTTGTAGCAGTTCTAATCTACTTGCGCAAACAATCAACAGTACTCTGAAGAATATTAAAGATAACTTACTATCAATAACCCGTACCCTAAGCAAAACTAAATGAATTCTTCTCTCTTATCTCCAAATCTCAATTATCTTATAAGCCCTCGCTTAAATTATGTATAACCTTTGATTATTTTAGAAGGTTGTATAGCCCAAGGTTGTAGGATCAAGGAATGTATTTTATTAACATCTGCTAACTGTCCACTCCTATCCACTTAATTCATTAACCCACAATCCTCACATTCAAGACTTTTGAGACCTTTATAACACAAATGTGTTTTTAGTATATAATTAAATCTAAGAATTTCAATAATAATCTTAAGCCCAATACCTTTATCTTAATTTAGAATAAACATTGTGTTATGACCAATGATGGGTTTATCTTAGAATACTATACTATTATCTCACAATATAAAGATTATTATTTAAACAATTTCTACTAGACAACCCATTATGATTAAGTCTTTCCCTTAACTTATTAAGACCTACATCTTGTATATTGAAATCGTAGTGTTGTAGACGCATTTTAGTATAACTTATTTGAGCTACTAAACTCAATTATCTTATCTTTAGTCAGAATGGCCTTTAATTACAACCATCTATTAATCTTGTCATAAGTTGTTAAATTACTTTTCATCTTGAAATAACCATATTATAGTTAACTCAAACTTATCGAACTCTCACATTTAGTATCCACAAGGTTATTATTTACTTAACCATATCTTTATAATAAGGTGTTTAAGATAACCTTTTATGTATCCTTACTTACATTTAATTCCCTAACTGTTTTACTTTTACACACATTCTCTCTATAGACCATGTATAATCCTTTTATATTAAACTTCGTTAAACTCAAGTCTTAAATACATTTTATATTGTTTACAAAACCTAAAGTTTCAAAAGCATAACTTAATAAATAATTTCCTTTATTGTATTTAGGATGGACATTATATCTTAGCATGAGGTAGAATTTATCAAAAAAAAATTAAATTCCGGTTCATAAGTGAAATTGTCAATTACTTAATAAGATAATATATTCTGAACAATCTCCATACCTTATATTCAAATGACACATTAATATTTCCAGTGTCAAAAGGTAAATCAATATAATCCCTTATGTAACCTAGTTTCATCTAATTAAAGGTTTAAAGATTTTAAGTATCTAATTTCTATTTACAAACCTCCTTATAAATTCTAACTACTAAATACATTACTAACTATAAACTCACATCCTGAATATTGGTGTTAAATGTATTTATATGGCTTAACTAGTTGTAAGAAACTTAAGGATTATTATTTAGATTAAATTCCTAATCATAGTTTAATGTAGTTTTTATATCATAATCCCTTTTAATGATTTTATCTTAAAATATTAAGTTATTACTCAATACTATAAATATTAAGAAATAATTAAATCTAGACTTATTTATCCTCTTCACATTTAGATGTACAAGTAACTCATTTATTTTACTATTGTTTATATAATAAGAACATTTAAATGTAAAAGTATTTCATTCATTTTATTATTAATTATATAATAAGATCTATTTGTGTAACCCTTTATGTAGACCAATTACAAATATTCCTAAATTTCAACTTATTAATTTCTTAACCAAATTATAGATTTACATTGTGGTTATTGACTAAATAAATACATGTGTTTAAATACGGTTTATATAAATCTTAGAAACTCAAAGATAACTAAAAACTCAACCTATAACCATAAATTAATACCACCTCATATAATATTCTTTTATTAGTATCATGTAGAGGTTTAGTTAACTCATTAATTCCTTCATATTATATTTTCTATAAGGTATTTTATTCCTTTTATTTATTTATTTATCGTATATATATATATATATATATATATCCTTCCTATTACATTTCTCACAAGGAATGTTATTTCCTTATCTATTTTTATTGTATTTATATACATATATATATATATATATATATATATATATCCACATATATCAAGATTTATCCAGAACATTCTTTAAGAAATTCTATTGTATTTAATTATATTTAATATCTTTTAGACATATCCACATTTGATTTATGGTTATAAAATAGAGTATTTCCCTTAGTTTTAGTTAAACATATTAGCTTCCATTATATATAATAAATAAAATATATTTTAGTTAAATTCCTTGATTTAATATAAGTTTCTATTTATTTCTCTCATATAAATATATATATAAATATATGTAACAATTTTTACCTCACTTAAAGTTAATACCCAAAATATTATAAACATACTGTATTAAATGTTAATTGGTCTTATTATTCTCCCCAACCTATAAAATTCATTAATCAACGATACTTTAATTTTTGATTACATTAAAACCATATATTATAGGTTATAAATCACATTAATATATTAACTTATCAATCTTTCTATGGAAAACATCACAAACACAATTTTTAAAACTTTTCCCGTTGCCCAAAAATCCAAACTTAATATACAGTAACTAAAACATTTTAGACATATTATAAAATTTTTATTCATAAAAATATCTTTTTAATTTAGCCAAATAATTCCAGAAAACCCGTAACTTGTAAAAATCATAACTTATGTTTAAAAAACTCCAAAACCATAATAATTTACATCAAAACAAACTACATAAAATAAGGAATCTATGGTTAAAATTTCAAGTCAAATACATTCGGGAAGATATTTAAATTAACCCAACAAGTTAAGACCATTTACTGGAATTTATTAAAACCCTTTTAAACAAAATTCTGGAATGTTTTAATCTCGGCCGTCCAATCTCTTAAATCGAGATCGGACGGCTCCTGTACGTCGAGTTCATCAGCGAGCTCACTTCTACCCCCGAGTACTAAATCGTTAATTTCTCCTAATCCACAGAACGAAATTGAGTGATTTTTGTTTCTATGGATCGTAATCAAATTTCGGTTCTATTGGTACCGATTTCCCCAATTTTAATACAGTATACACCAAGATTCGAAACTGATTCGAGAGTTGGGTTTTATTTCGGTACCGAGTCGATTTCGAATACAAATCGTACCAATTCTCCTAATCTAACACGTAATTGATGAAATTGAGACATGGTTAGGTCGACAATGAAGTATAGATTAGCAACAACGGAAGAATTTGAGGAAATACTCACCGGAATTGCAATATCGAGGAGAATTCGAGAACGGGTTCTGGAAAAACTCGAACTTCCGATCAGTTCGTGAAGCCAACTTCGAGGATCTATAAGTTATTGTACAGATCGATTTAGGCTTTGTTAATTGGCTCAATAGAAAGATGAAACTTAGCTCTACACATTGATAACTAGAACTAATCCTAACTCGCACCATACAAAAAGATTTTGAAGTTACAAAACACGAGTTTACCTTCCGTTTCGGTGTTATTTTATGTGCTGTTGAAACCGAAACTTTAGACCTCTATATCTCCCAACTGGTTGCGATTCAGACTTGGGCATAAACACGAAAATTGTAGAGGGATTAGAGATCTTTACAACGAGCTAAAGAAATCGAATTTGGTTGATTAACGAAGAAGAAGAAGTTATGATCGACGCAAGTTACCTGAAAACGAAGGAAATTCGGGAATTCTGGAAACAGCCTCGCAAGGTGGCTACTTTGGCTCGATTTCCGGTTGACTCAGAAGGATCTAGGGTTTGTATGAGTAATGGTTGGAAAGAGGAATTGTAGGAGAAAGAGAGTGGTGAAGACGGCATGGAAAAATATTGAGTAATGTGAAAGTTATAGCCGTCTAAAGTTAGGGCTAGGAAGTGAAATCGGTTACGAAAATCAGAGGAAGGAAATCGGCTAAGTGTGGGCGACCCATTACAGAGTGACACGTGGCACTTCTTAAAATTTTGATTCAAAACTTCAATCTAGCATAACTTTGGCTAGGATGATCCGTTTTTGACGTTCTTTTATCGATCTTCATGGTTTTTCATAACCTATTTTTTGGTATAGGTTTCATGGCCTGGTTTGACCATTCTCAAAAAGTCAACTCTAGCAAGGCTTAATAAGCTTTAAGGTTTCTAGAATTTTATATTGACTTTTATATTTCAAAACAATGTTCCAACACTTCCCAAAATCTTTATAATATATATGGAGTGTTTAATAATTTTCCCAAGATTTATTGACTTATAAATCTTATTATTAAATTCATAATACTATATAATAATGTATAATAATTAGGGTTAAATAGAAGAAAACCCCTAATAAATTTCACAATTCCATATAATAATTTAATATTCATTATTCCATATCATAATTTAATTTTTTAATAAAGAAATCCCCTAATTAATTTAAATTAATTTAGGGGTATTTCACACATTAGGACTCAAGGTCAAAATAATAATTATTACACATACCACCACAACATTTCATAGCATGTATATTAACTAGAAATTCCTTTTTCCATCTCTTCATGGGTTCGAGACCCATGCTGAGTACATATACACTGTGATCCCGCAGAACCGGTCGCGATGGACACTCTGGTCCCCGTTCTTTGAGGATCAAAACAATTGCATACATCTTTAAATATACTTCTCATGTCACCGGTCCGAAGACAAAGGCTCTTACGTCCTCAGCTCGTGAGCAAGTAATACGAAAATACTCTATGTGAGGTTAAGTATTACGAAATCCTTTATTAGAAGGATACTACTTGAAATTCCTTTACAAGGTCACATAAAGGTAGCCCTTCCTTTGAAAATACCACTTAAGAATCTTAAAAATACTAATTGAAGTCTTGAAAATACCAATTGAAAATTTGAAACCCAATTTAAAATTCTTTTGAAAACACCATACAACTCCAAGTCCAATTATTGTTAACTGCATCTTATTCTTGATGTGATTATTTGTGACCACTTATAGGGAGTTTCAAGAATCATCCAACCCTAATGTGATCAGCATCAGAGTTGAACTATCTTTCCACCCCAATTTGCGTTCGGCTTCCCTTGATCTCATGATAATCAAGTTTCACCTCCCACTTCATTTTCAAACAACAACTAATTCAAGCATATACCATTTTCTATCTTTTTAATCCATCTAGTCATAATCATCACATCTCCAAGGGATAGAACTCCGTCTATCAATCATCATCCAGATTCCACTTAATCCAAGTTACCTAGGGATTTAATTCTCACTAGGTTCTATGTCGGTGTGATACCTCCTCATAAATCACAATACTGTATATATATACTTTTATCAAAATACAATACACGGTTTACCTTTAGTATTATACGAACATATATAGTCGGGGTTTTAGTTCCCCGGGAGTTTCTTTACCCCCTTATACTTATACTTTCACACATCTCTTAACAAAATAACACACTTATCCCAATGGTATTCGCATCTTCAGTGCGCAATTACCATAATTAAACCATGCATGAATGCGTATGTTTATGTAACACACGCACCAATCATCAAAACAATTTATTTTGTGCTATACACACCATAGTTCACGTACACTTGTACGGTAAAACATACTAAACGGTTTGCGCTCTACCCCCCTTAAAAGGGATTACGCCCACGTAATCAATCACTTAATCACTGGTTTATAACGTCCTACCGTCATGAAGTGTTTTATCTCCACGCGGTTTATTACAAAATGTGTTCCGTTTGAGGATCTTAGCCATATTGGCGGTTTAGTCTCTAACCAATAATTCCCACTAGAGTTTATTTTAACTCTTAACTGGTTTCGATTCTGGCCTGTGAGGCTTTTAGGCATCATTAGTTTGCCATTCACTCATGTTCACTATTCGCATTCAACGTTTGAATCACTGGTTCACCAGTTTCTGCTGCGCAACTCTTGATAACTTTAGGGCTTAGTTTGCCCCCATACATTATTCTTACTGTATTGTACATCCCCGATTATCACCTTTATCTTGGTAGTAACGGTTTCTCAACCGACGCGTGGTTTCACTTACCATGAGCGAACTCGGTGAGTTACAAACTTTCTCTCCACTTTCATGATAATTTACTGTATTCCACACTGACTTACTTGATTTCTTCCGACTTATTGTCGGTTGAATTTGAGCTACTACTTAATGTGTAGTACTCTTTCGATTATTTCCCACACTTGAGGTATATTCCATACCGATATTTAACAATCATGTTACTGTAGTCACTTATGTCAACCAAGTACCTTTGATTGGTACGACCGTGCTTTGGTAATGCATCGGTTTTATCACATCATAAGTCTTGTCTTTCTATCACATTTAACATTTCTCAAACTTCCTAGCTACCTCACTCGATCATTACTGCACGAGAGCAATACCAAAACACCCAGTCATACAGAGTGCAGAGGCGTAAACTCTTGACAGTAAATCACTTATGTGATAGCAATGGGAATTCTCACTGAGTCCCTTATCACATAGTATCAACTACTGGCTTATTGCCTAGTCTGCGTTTCACCACTTACTTGTATGTCCATTGAGCTTCACTCATAACTGGTCTTATTGTCACATTATTATTTAAGAATACTTAGACAACGGTCGTTTACTGCGCACCGTGCGGTTACTCATTGTATAACATTAACTTACACTGCATCCGCTGTTATATTAGCTTCCGCCGTTACACTGTGTTTTGCCACTTATTTGGCCGGTTGCTGAATACGCCATTCTTCGAGTCTTTATGCTCCTTGAGCGTTGTTATTACACATTCAGCATCCCACACCTATGGTGGTTGCCATTAGACTTATTACTCTTGTGGTCTCCACAACTGGTTTATCGCTCTGATGACTGAATATTACCGAGCTTAGGAAGTACCGAGTTAAGAGTTTAGTACTTTGGGTTAAGGGTTGAGTGATAGCGTGAGGAGTACGCTAGTTAGGAAATACCAGTGTGTACTGGATACCTACAATATCCATCCCGCCCTCCACAAACCCTATTTTATAACTCGGGAAGAACGCCAGAGAGATGAAAGTCCTCTCTTACTCGGGAATACCCGATCCGGCTGATATTAAGTGTCCTTATAAGTACGGAGAACCTGTCACACGGTAGATCCTGGGAAGTGTGAATCCCGAAGACGGTCTCCATTTTAACATTGTCTGCCGCATGAGGTAGCGAAAAGTAAAGGATCTTAAGCATAGAAAATAGAATTTCCGGCAACTTGGGTCGACATGCGGAGCAGTCGAGGACAACCAGCTTGCAACGCACCAACTGTGCAACCGGCAAGAAGTGAAGTAATGAAACCCGAGACGAGTGTCTACGGGACTACAAATGTTAACTAATACACCAACGGTATAACAACCGATTAAGGAACGACAACGTAGTACGAGGAGGATACAAATTAAGTAAAAAGGGGGTCTCCCAGAATGGGAAACACCCTAGTTAATGGTTATCATGTGAAGACAGTGAGAAGTACCCAGAAGATTTATTGTTAAGACTGTAGGATCAAGCAAGGGCCAGCAAGGCCACTAATGTTAGAGCGGGCAAAAGCAATACCGCAACCGATGTGTATTGAACCAGTAGACAGTTAGCATGGCGCACTTGCCAAGGCAAGTGCTGCTACAACAAGGCTGTGCGGGAAATTTTTTACAACTACCAAGTACTTAGTAAAGTACCATGAAGTTAAGTGAGAACATCATAACCGAGGAAAGGCTTAACAGCCTGACCCCTGTAATTGGAAGTACACCAGTCAGCAAGAACCTAGACTTGGTTAAGACGAGAAAGTGTTGTGAAACCACGAAAATTTTCTTTCAAACTTAAATTCATTTTCACAAAACCTTTTTCAAAACCAAATTTTCTTTCAAACCCATTTTCTTTCTAACCTTCTTTGAAACCAAACCAGAAGACCTACACCGGCCTCAGTGCCATATGGTAGGTAAGTTTTACCCAGTTACCTTTAAATAACCGGATGGAAACCGGTAAAACCAAGGGTAACAACCCGAGGAATGGATTGAGTTCATAATAATACAACAGTGGATACATTTCCCTTGATTAAGTTCGGGAAGCATGGAATGCATATTATCACAGGATAATATAAGAGGAGTTGACAACAGAATACTTCACCTAGGTGGGTGACGGACACTACGAGTGTACCAACAGTAATGTGGGATGACCGCACTCCAATAGGAGCTTGTGGGCCTGAAGACCTTCTTATGGGTTAGTCGGGTAAGTAGCAATGTATCAGTAGGATACCCCACGTATGTATACGAGTGGAGTCTGGAACACGGGAAGTAGTCGACTCCATACTACGGTCCGTAGTAAAAAGTCAAGCAAGAGCAATGGATTACATCAAATGGTTGAAGTAAAGGAACCCAGTCAAGTTAAGGAACTAAAGGAATCGGTAAGTTCATTTTAAGGAAATGTTTAAAGGTGAACAAGTGCGAAGTGCACTGGTTAGTAAGTAAAGACATCGCACATGTCTTAAGAATCCTGAAGGATGAACATAATAGCTGGAGTAAGTACCCAGCCTACATATGGTGAGGCAAATGCCTACAATGGATATGTTAATGTGCAATGATTGGGATGAGACTCCCGAGATATCAATTTCACTAAAAGGGATATTTAACCCAACAAAGAACGCAGAGCGAAGTAGTAAACTAAACATACCAACAAGTGCAAGCCAGATGTAATGGCATAACCTAGTAACACCCAGGAACTATCCTTAAAAGGGTGTTCGGATCAACAGTGGTTGAACGGAATAGCATGACAGAAACACAAGGGTTGAAACTAACACCCAGTTTAAATACAAGTCGCTAGAGGGAAGTCTGACATCCTTGAAGGGGCATCCCATGAAAGGAACCGTGATACTACGACCTTGTCATGGAGCCCAATACCAATCTAAACATGTAATGTGGGTGGACAGCCTACAACAGGCAGAGCTCGAGGCAATAAGGCTTAAAAGCCACAAATCGAATGTGTTAAGAAAATTGTTATTGATCACAGAAGTTTACGTTATATAAGTAAGTAAGCGGATAACGAACCACTGCTTAAAGAGTGGGGACACCTCTTGATATTGTGAGACCGCAACAGCGTAGTTAGTTGAGGTGAGATAAGTTTAAGAATTATGTTAAGAGTTTAGTCCATCAGACCGGTACAATGTATGTATGTTAGCCTTGTTAGCCACGTGGGTGGCTAACGGCGTGTAACACAAGGAGTTAAGTTATGTTGTGAGTTGTGATTTCCACTGCAAGGTGTTGTTAAGTGTGTTGTTAGTAGTTGGGGTGTTACAGTAAGGAGGAGGAATGTATGGCTTTGGTATTAGGTAAGCGTAAATGAGTAAGTATAGTAATCCCATAACCTCGAACAACTTTGAGGACAAAGTTCTTAAGGGGGGTAGTTGAAATACCCTGAACTTAAATATAGGGATTAAAATTAATCTAATACATACTTAAGGGCCTAATAACACCTAAGTAATATTGGTAAGGAAAAATAATCCAAAAGAAATAAATAAACGCTTAAAAAGCGGAGGAAAAGCTAAATAAGCGTTAAATAACCATAGGAGGTATGAGACCTCGGTTAGAGTATTATATGGATTCTAAAGGCTTAATAAGACCTAAATAACATATGGGAAACAACTCCCAAGAAAAACGGATCCAAATAATGCATTAAAACGCTAATAGAGCTTTAGTGCACGTTTTTCGAGAAACCCGAAAAACGTGACTTTAAGTGGTCAAACGAACCTGTAAAAATTATAATTCATCAAATGACAATAAATAAGCATTAACGAAATCTTAATAACCAATAAAAATAAAGAAAACGAGAAAATTCCGGAAAAACGGGCCCGGTTAGTAAATAGTACCTAAAACGGGGTAAAATAACGAGTGTTTTCTGTAAAAGATGAAAAACGCTCCAACCAGTATTTATGTGTGGGGTCGGTTTTAATATGTCAAAAGCTCTCTCTCACACAAACTAGACTAGTTATTAATTAATAAGTCAAAAAGTAAAAAGAAGAAAAAAAGTAAAAAGTAACTTAAACCCCCTCTCTCCTCTCACTCTCACATTTCTCCTCTCTCTCACGTACTGCTCCCTTCTTCCTCACCCAGTCGATTCCTCCCCTCTGCATCTGGCGATTTTGAAGCTCCCCACAAGCTTCAATGGCTACCTCATTCTCTTGCATGCTCTAGTCTCATTTGAACTACAAATGCAAAAGTAAGCACATATCTTCATCCCCTCAACATTCTCTACAACTCTATCTTTTCAAATTCGAAAAGGAAGAACTTCATCTCCATGGATTTTCCCCATTCAAAGAGAAAATGGTATCAAAGTAAAGCTTGGAGTCTCCTCTCCCTCCTTATCTCCATTAAGTTGAAAAATTACATGAAAACTCAGTTTCCTTCATCTTCTTTTACAACCGATTTCTACCCCCTTGTAATACTCTACTTTCTCTCTCTCGTTTAAGCAAAATTACAACCTTGCAATGGTGGTGGAATCACCTTCTCAAACCAAGGGCTAAAACCCCTCCTAAAACACCCTAAAGGTAAACCCTAGAATTCGTGATTTGAACATCTCAATGCATTAGTGTTAATGTAAGGGTTAGTATGTTAATTACACTTATTTTGTGTGTATTGGGTGATGGGAATGGGGTTTGGCAACTCCATTCCCCATGTAGCCGATTGTGCAAGAAAGAGAGAAAGAGGAGGATTGGAAAAGAAACGAAGGAAATATAAGCTTAAGGTAAGAGCTCCTCCCTAATGTTAAATTTTAATGCATTAGAGAGATGGGGATGAGTAAACTGATTAAAGAAACCCAAATATTGTATTAGTATTGTAGTTTGTGGAAGTTTGAGTATTTATGAGAAAGTATTGGAATTGTAGGCCTTGGGGCCAAATAAATTGTGTATGTGTATTAGTATGGTGGATTGAGGAAGTAATGATGTATTTATTGTAATTGAGGAAGTATTGGTGTATTGAGATTTTGTATGAGTGCTGATAGAAACCTTGTGGTTTGGCTAGAATAGAGATGAATTTGATGAGAAAGGAGATGTGTGGATAAGTAAGAAAAGTAGGTGAACTATGGCAAAATTTTAGTAGGAATTGTGTATTAAGAATGACTTGGTGAATGGGAGAACCAAGGTGTGTATTGGGATTTAGTAGAGATGATTTAGTAACTAAGGAGTAGTAGTTGTGGTGAGAGAATGAAAAGATATAAAAATCTGTAGCAAAGAATATTAAAGTGTGTTGGAGAAACAAGGAAGAATTAGTATGTAGGATTTAGTAAAAGAGCATTGTACAGAGTAAGACTTAGGTTGAGTATAATGTAAATGAGGCAATGGAAGAGCCATAGGAGTAGTGGGAAGAAGAAAGGAAAAATCTGTAGCATTTGGAGAAGAACAAAACTGTAACAGTGGAGAAAAATGTAACAGTGGAGTGTGTTTTGTAACAGATTTTGGTAGAGTGGTTTAGGCTAGTTTAAAATGCTTAAACAAAGTAAAAACATGCTAGATTATATGTAGAAATATTAGGGAAGAGATTGGTAGAAGTTTGGAATTTAAACAAACTCAAAAACTTACATATATTGCAATACTGTAACTAGTCCGGGTTTGCAAACCAGAACACAAACCCGGACTAGCACGAAAAAACGACAGAAAGTTTTTACAAGGGATGGTCCGGGTTTACAAACCAAGACACTAACCCGGACCACCCCAAAAATACACCCGTAAGTTTCTAAAACAAATTGTCCGGGTTTGCAAAGTAACACACAAACCCGGACGATGTCAAAAACTCACCTGTAGCATTTCCATACAGAGGGTCCGGGTTTGTAAACCAGGGTGTAAACCGGACCATGCCTATTTTTAACCCGTATGTTGTTCCAGTGAGTTGGTCCGGGTTTGTAAACCCGGACACCAACCCGGACCAACACAAAAATCCTCCAGAATGTATTTTAATGCTTAGGTAAGGATGGGTAATGAAGGGTAATGATATTATAAGATGATTAAGACATAATTAATGATGTTTAAAGGTCATTAAGGCCATAAACAAGCTTAGAAATAATTTTAAGTTAGTAACATAAGTAAATGTATTAAGTAACAATGGAATAGTAAGTATAAACTGGGAAACAGAAAGGGAAGTAATGAGTAAGGTTGGTTATGGATAATTAACCACCCAATTGTATGCATGTCATAGGATTCGACTAGTTGAACACCGAAGGGAGTCGGTGAGTTCCAAAGTCAACGGTGAAAGGTATGATTTCTTCATGCCCTGTATCCTAATCTGGTTACCCCGATTTGTGTGCTTATTTGATCACCTAATAAGATAAATGCATGAATCGGACTATATTGCACCTACTTGTGCTTGCTTACATTGTTCTTGATATTTGTCTTGAACAATAGTTTGTATAATTCATGAAATATATGAATGATGATGATGTGTAATTGTACCTTGTAGTGTACTTGTATATTGTATTGTATTTGTATGGAATGTGTATATGAATAATGTATTGTGTATGTGGTTGGATGTTGACTTCTACTAATTCCTAACTACCTAACTCCTAACTTAAGTGAGTAAATTGGAATGAGTAGAAGTCCGATATAGCTTCGGCCACGCGTGAGGATGCGGAGTCACAAGAGGTTGGCTGCAATTCCTGACTCTTAAACTGGTCCGCGGCCCTAATCCCTTAAATGGGTAGCATCCCGGATTGGTGAGTCAAGTAAATCCCGGAGGTGGGACGGAGTAGTCCCCAGGGCCGGAGGTCCCGACGATTAACATGAGTACGAGTAAGAGTAAGTAAGTATGTATGAGTATGAGTATGAGTATGTATGCGTATGTATGAAGTAACGAGTAAAAGAGTAATCTCCACCCAATTAACCCGGGTGGACCAATGAAGCTAACAAGTATTGTATATTGTGTATGGAATGTGTATGTGTACTTCGGAAAAAGGTAAATATGTATTGGATGGGTTATGTTGTACTTCTTGTATGTAATGAAGTGTATGTATGTGTGTATGTCTTGCGTAATGTATTGTAATATTGTGTATAAGAGCATGTATGCATGTATGTTTGTATGAAAATGAACTGCATGTATTCGACCAAGTGGTCGGCGTACCCTCACTAGTACACGGGGTATGTGGTTATCATATGCAGCGAAAGCTGACCCCCTAGGGGGAACGTTTTTAGTGTGCAGGTACCCGAAGCGGATACGGTCAAGGTAAGAGACCGGTGGCACGCCTTGTATTTAGGAAGTAGGTAGTTTGTGAGGAATGGGTAATAGATAGACTCTTAGTGAGTATGTATGAACTTGGGAGAAGTATTGTATTTGACTTGGAACCTAGGAAACTCGGTATGTGGATTATGTTGTATTGAACTTGAAGTATTGTAATGAACGGGAAGTCATAGTAAATGATTTGGTAATTGGAGTATGTATGATAAGTGTGTAGTACTCGGATATTCGGTCCATCAGACCGATGCTGTATGTAGTAGCAGTAGCCTTGTTAGTTGATAAGTCAGGAATTTGTCTAAGTTTACTAGACTAATTCATGCTTAATTCTCTACATTATGACATTAACTTTCCTCTTTAATGCGTTAATTACTCTTTATTGTTATATTTGTCTCCAATGATCGATTTCATATATTTTTAGGATAAATTACTCAACAAAGTGCTTAAATGAAGATTTCAGAGGTTAGAGCAACATGGGAAGTCAAACCAGAGTCAAACGCAGAACTTTCTGCCTAAATTCAGGCTTGTTCCGGGTTTGAGGTTTGGTTTGAAACCCGAACATACCAGGGCGAAACTCTCTGCCTTATTTCAGACTTGTTCCGGGTTTGCACATGGGTTTGAAACCCGGAACATCCCAATCGGAGAAGTTTCTGCCTAAATTTGCATATGTCCGGGTTTGCATAAGGGTTTGAAACCCGGAACAATACAGACGGAGCGCGGAGATTTTATTTCGTCGTGTACGGAATCAGTTTTTATCTTTTAAGTTCTGTTGGCTGTCGTTTTAGATTAGGTTAGATTAGAGATAAATTAGAAGATAAAATTCTGTTTGTTATAAAAGAAAAGGCCAGCCAACGTGAGAAGGGACATCTGAGAGCGCACCGAATAATCACAACACAGAGAGAGTTAGTTTGAGAGCTTGGAGTCTGGTTTGGAGTTTGGAGCAGAGCACAGAAAGGGGTTCACCACGGAGTCTTCACCAGCAGTCTCAGAACAGAGTTTCTTCTTGTTCTCTATTATTACTAAGCTTATTGTAAACATGTCAATGGCTGAGTAGTTCCCTTAGATTTCGGTTTGCTATGTATCCCTAAATTGACTATCCTGTTCCTTTGTGATTTAATGCAATTTAATTGAGTAAAGTTATTTTCCTTGCTTAATTTCTTTAATCGTTATAATTTGGCCAATTATAAGGATTAGTATTTTGTTAGCTTATATGTGACGACTGCGGCTTTCAATTGAATTCAGGAAAATAACCGGTTAGTTTAGAGACGGTAATTCCTCTAAATAGCTAATTGACTAATAAACTAGATTGTTCTTAAGGCGGTTAGTAAACAGTGGGCGTAACGAGAGTTAGAATTCGGTCTTATTAACTAGTATTTGCTAAGCGGGAGACCGGAGGTAAATTATCTTAGTTCTAGGGTTTTACTCAGAAATCTTTTAAATCACTTAGGGATAGGAATCGCGGATTTGGGTGCAGTAGTAAACGGATCTTCTTCTCCAAATCAGTTTCACTCATTATTTTTCCTGTTTTTATTGTTTCGCATGCTGACAGTTTTATTGTCATCAAATCACCCAATCTTATTTATATTTTAATTCGTTTTAGATAATTGTAGATTATTCTAAGAGAGGTTTATGTCATTATCTTAATCGTTACGTATATTTTTAGTTATTTATATTAAAACTTCGACACGGTTCAGTTATTAGGGTTCTGGAATTACGTTTTAGTTGTAGTTCTAGGCAGTGCACGTTATTTGTAACTAATTATTTTGGATTGCTTTTGAATTTTTGTTTAGATTGTTTTTTATTTTTTATTTGTATTCTTTTTTTTTGTTTTTTTTTATTTGTTTAGTTTATCTTTATTTATTTTTTTAGTTTTATTTTGTTAGTTGTTTTTTAGTTATTAAGTTTATTTCTGTTTTATTTAATTGTTAGTAAAGATTAAACTAGACACATCGCCTTCTGGTTCGTACTTAGGGATTACTCTCTATTAAAAATTGCTAGAATTGACCGGTACATTGCCGTTAGGTTTATCCCAACAAGTTTTGGCGCCGTTGCCGGGAGGCACGGTTATTTAGTTTAGTCTTTATTCTATTTTTGTTTTATTTTTTTGTTTAGTTTAGTTTTATTTTCTATAGTTTGTTCATTTGTTTTTTTTATTAGTTGATATTCTTAATTTGTTTTCGATTTAGTTTTGTAGTCGTTCTTTCTGTTAGATTTACTTGTTTAATTGTTTCAAATGTTCGTTGATTTTGTTCTGATTCGATTATAGTATTAGTAGGGTTAGTTTTCTTTATTCTATTTTTAGTTTTAGTCTCTAGTTGATTTTGTTTTAGATATCTTTTATTTCAGATTTGTTACTGATTTCATCTTTAATTTGAATTCTGTGTTTGGTAGTTAGGATTTTTATTTGCATATTTGTGAGTTCGTTTCTTTATCTTTCTCTGATTTTGCTGTTTTAATTGCTACTGTTCTTTTAATTTACGCTATCTCAGTCCCAGTTCACTAACTCTCGGTTTATGGTCAAAACCCGTTCTGCAGGAGACCAGAGTTCGAGCTCAATCTTGAGATCGAGAGATTCGCAAGACAACTTCGAAGAGACTTGAACCTGGATCCACCAGTTGAGGAGAAGGTGCCCGAACCACCTGTTGGTGAAGAGGTTCCGGAAGTTCAACCACCAGTGAATATGGCGAACAACGAGAGACAGATGAGGGACTACACCCGTCCAAGTGTTGAAGGGTTGGTGTCGCCAATTGTGATTCCAGCATTGCCAGCAGGAGTGCAGTGGCAGTTCAAGACTCACTATGTGACCATGGTGATGAACGCGCCTCAGTTCAGTGGGACGGTTACTGAAGATCCGAATGCTCATCTCACTACATTCCTGAGATTGGTAGGAGCGTGCTCGACACCAGCTTCGCAGGAGGTGGCCCGGCTCACTCTGTTTCCATTCTCTCTGAGAGATAGAGCCGCTGAGTGGTTGAACTCGTTGACGCCTGACAGTATCACCAGTTGGACCGAGCTGGCTAATGCATTCTTGGCAAAGTACTTCCCACCCTCTCGGATGCTGACCATGAGAGGAGAGATTACAAACTTCAAACAGTTTGCTGGTGAGTCCTTATCTGAAGCTTGGGAGCGTTTTTAAGGGAATAGTGAGGAAGGTACCACATCACGGTCTAGGTGAAGAGGTTATACTGCAGTCCTTTACAAGGATTTGGATCCGTCTAGCCGGTTGTTGGTTGATACTTGTGCTGGAGGAAGCTTGATGGAGCTGCCTATTACACGAATTAAGGAGTTGTTAGATACTATCACCACAGCAGAATCAGTGGGGAGGTACAAGAGCAGGAGAAGCTGCACCGAAGAAGAACCAGCTGGGGTTTATGAAGTAGATTCAAACACTTTCTTGGCTGCCAAGATAGAGGCAATGTCGAAGCAGTTTGAGCGTATGTGTGCAGTTATGAATCCACAGTCCAGTGCAGCAGCTCCTGAGGTTTATCCACCGTGCGAGTACTGTGGTAGAGCTTCTAACATGTGCCAGTGTTCTCCACCACAAGAAGAGGCAGCGAACTATGTTGGTAACAGGCCGGGTAATTACTTTGGGAATCAAGGAAATCCGGGTTATCAAGCTCAGCAGCAAAGCCGTTACCAAGCTGGTGGTAACAACAGTTACAATCAGAGGCCTCATCAGCAGTACAATCCTTCCTATCAGAAACAGCCATTGCAGAATCAGCAAGCACAAAATTCGGGGGCTGGAGCGTCTTCTAGTATGGATGCAGTTCTGGCCAGGATGGATGACTTCATCTCAGTAATACGAAGAAGTTTAATGAGCTAGAGGCTTTCAATCAGGAGCAGAGAACTTAATAATGACCAGAGGACTTCAATAGGAATATCGAGACTCAGCTGTCTCAGATATCTCAGCAGTTAGCTCAGCGTCCTTTGGGTTCCTTGCCTAGTCAATCCGAGCAGAATCCGAGAGAGCATGCCAAGGCTATCACGTTGAGGGAGTGGTACACAGCTTGACCCGGTGGTCCCTGAAGTTGAGGTCCCTCTCCCCAATGTTGAGCAGAATGAAGCGACTGCTCCAGCAGGTTCCCAGGAGGAGCCACCAGCTGAAGAGGAGGTAGTGATTAGCAAGACTACTAAGACTTCCACACTCCACGACGCGCAGTTGCTGAAGCGCCAGTTCCTTTTCCAAACCGGTTGAAGAAGAGGGACTTGGATGAGCAGTTTGGTAAGTTTTTGACTATTTTTAAGAAACTGACCATTAACATTCCTTTTTCTGAAGCTTTGAAGCAGATGCCAATATATGCGAAGTTATGAAGGACATCCTGTCCAACAGACGGTCCTTAGTGGAGAAGGACACTGTGCAGCTTACTGAGAGCGTTTCAGCTGTGCTTTCGAAGAAGAAGCTTCCACCGAAGCTTGATGATCCAGGTACTCCGGTCATACCTTGCGCGATAGGTAATGTGAATTGTGGTAAGGGTTTATGTGACTTAGGTGCAAGTATTAATCTGATGCCATTATCTATGTATTTGAAGCTTGGTCTAGGAGAATGTGAGCCTACTCGAATTACTTTGCAATTAGCTGATAGGTCGATTATCCTACCTAGAGGTGTGGTTAGAGATTTAATTGTTTCAGTAGGTACCTTTGCTTTTCCTGCTGACTTTGTTATTTTGGACATGGAGGAAGATAAGGTAGTACCACTTATTCTAGGTCGACCGTTCATGCGAACAGCAAGGACCCTTATTGATGTTGAAGGAGGGAAGATTATATTGCGTTTACATGATGAGCAGCTTGTTTTTGATATGACCAAGGCTGCCACTCACCCTTCTGATGTTCATGCCTGCTTTAGTTTGGATTGTATTGACACTTTGATGCAGGATTATTCTTATAGCCCCACGGAGCTGGATGCGTTGGAGAAATGTTTGGTGGATTCTATAGAGACCACTTGTGATGACTCTGAGGTTTCTACTGCAGCGTTTCAGCTCTCTGCTGGGAGGCCATATAGGAAGAACCATAGAATCGAGAGGAACCGCTGGACCGAGTTCCAAAGACACTAGCTCCTTCTGTGGAATCACCACCCTCTCTTGAGCTGAAACCGCTTCCTAGTCATCTTAAATACGCTTTCCTTGTTCCTCCTACTGATTTACCTGTTATATATCTAATGCTTTAACTGATGAACAGGAAGAAGCATTGTTGCAGATTTTGAGGAGAAACAAAGAGGCACTAGGATGGTCCATTGCTGATATCAAAGGCATTGCTCCGACATTCTGCACTCACCGCATTTATCTTGAGGAGGATTACAAGCCATTGAGACAGCCCCAGCGGCGACTGAACCCGCACATGAAAGAGGTAGTCAAGAAGGAGGTTATCAAGCTACTGGATGCAGGTATAATCTATCCAATCTCTGACAGCGAATGGGTAAGTCCTACTCAGGTGGTACCCAAGAAAGGGGGCTTAACTGTAGTTCCTAATGATAAGGGTGAATTAATTCCTCAGCGTACTATTACTGGGCATAGAGTTTGCATTGATTATAGGAAGTTAAATGCCGCCACTAGGAAAGATCACTTTCCCCTTCCATTTATTGATCAGATGCTAGAGAGGCTTGCAGGACAAGAGTATTACTGTTTCTTAGATGGTTATTCCGGTTATTTTCAAATTCCAATTGCTAAGGAGGACCAAGAGAAAACTACTTTTACATGTCCATATGGTACTTATGCTTATCGTCGCATGCCTTTTGGTTTATGTAATGCACCTGGTACTTTTCAACGTTGCATGACTGCTATCTTTGCTGATTTTATTGAAAAGTGCATCGAAGTCTTTATGGATGATTTTTCTGTTTTTGGACCGACTTTTGATGCATGCTTGCGAGACTTGGATTTAATCTTAGCTAGATGCAGGGAGACTAACTTGGTGCTCAATTGGGAGAAGTGCCACTTCATGGTGCAGGAAGGCATCGTGCTCGGTCACAAGATTTCCAAGAAGGGGATTGAGGTGGACAAGGCTAAGGTTGAAGTCATAGAGCAGTTGCCACCACCATCTTCGGTAAAAGATGTCCGTAGTTTCCTTGGTCACGCAGGTTTTATAGGCGCTTTGTTAAGGATTTTTCTAAGATCTCTAAGCCTCTTTGTGATTTATTACTTAAGGATGCTAAATTTGAGTTCACAAAGGAGTGCTTAGATGCGTTTAATTTGCTCAAAGCTAAATTGATTTCTGCACCTATTATTGTTGCTCCTAATTGGTCGTTGCCTTTTGAGATTATGTGTGATGCTAGTGACTACGCGTTAGGAGCAGCTTTGGGTCAGAGGCATGACAAGGTGTTGAGGATAGTCTACTACGCGAGTAAGACTATGAATGAGGCACAGAAGAACTACGCCACGACGGAGAAGGAGCTGTTGGCGATCGTCTTTGCCTGTGACAAGTTTCGACCGTACATCATTGGCAGCAAAGTCATCGTGCATACCGACCATTCTGCACTCAGGTATCTCTTTGGAAAGATTGATGCTAAACCGCGTTTGATCCGTTGGATTTTGCTTTTGCAGGAGTTTGACATTGAGATTCGAGATAAACCAGGAGCGCAGAATGGAGTGGCAGACCACTTATCGCGTATGGAAGTTCCTGATGACGGCAGGCCAATCAATGAGTACTTTCCTGATGAGTATGTCTTCATGATCGGCCATTCCACGGACCCTTGGTACGCTGATATTGCAAATTACCTAGCCAAGGGTATCATTCCTCCAGAGTTGTCGTATCAGCAGAAGAAGAAGTTCTTCTCCACAGTCAAGCACTATCTTTGGGATGACCCGTTTCTGTTCAAGGTCTGCGCAGATGGTATGATACGTCGTTGTGTTTCTGAGGATGAGGCTAGAGACATCCTGACACACTGCCATTCTAGAGAAGCAGGTGGTCATTTTGGACCGGCTAGGACAGCCGCAAAAGTTTTGGAGGCTGGCTTCTTTTGGAAGAACTTGAAAGGACTGTTATCAATTTTTTCTACTTGTGACCAGTGCCAGAGGCAGGGGAATTTATCCAGACGTCACGAGATGCCATTGAATTCGATCCTGGAGGTTGAGCCGTTCGACTTATGGGGTATTGATTTCATGGGACCGTTCCCGTCCTCTCAAGGTAACCTCTACATCTTGGTGGCAGTGGATTATGTTACCAAGTGGGCTGAGGCGGCGATAGCAGCGCCGACCAATGATGCAAGAGTGGTACTCAAATTTCTAAAGAGGAATATATTTACCCGTTTCGGTGTTCCACGAGCGATCATCAGTGACGGGGGTACACATTTCTGCAACAAACAGTTTGAGGCTCTTCTACAGAAATACGGAGTGCGACATAAGGTTTCTCTACCGTATCATCCACAGACGAACGGGCAAGCCGAGATCACCAACAGGGAAATTAAGTGGATACTGCAGAAATCTGTCACATCTTCGAGGCGAGATTGGTCCCTTAAGTTGGATGACGCCTTATGGGCATACCGCACTGCATTTAAAACACCCTTGGGAATGTCCCCGTACAAGTTGGTTTTTGGCAAGGCGTGCCACTTACCGGTGGAGCTGGAGCACAAATCTTTTTGGGCACTCAAGGCGCTGAACTTTGATCTGGAAAAGGCCGGTGAGAAGCGTAAGTTGCAGTTGGTTGATCTTGAGGAGTTTAGAGAGGAAGCTTATGAGAATGCCAAGATTTATAAGGAGAAAACGAAGAGGTGGCATGATAAGCTATTGGTCAAGCGTGAGTTCCACGTTGGAGATAAGGTTCTTCTTTTCAACTCCCGACTGAAGTTATTTCCCGGAAAGCTTAAGTCTCGTTGGTCTGGACCGTTTACAGTGACAAATGTCTCGCCCTATGGAGCTATCGATTTAATCAATACAGAAGGGGAAACATTCAAAGTCAACGGGTCTCAGCTGAAGCATTATCTCAGTGGTGACACTGCTGAAGTCCATTCGGTAATCACGGTCTTTGATTCTCCTTACTGATTTTTCCAATGCATGGTCTAGCCAAAGACCGAAAAGACGGGCGGCTGGCTGGGAGACAACCCAGTTTTGTGAGTTTTATTAGTTTCGTTTTTGTTTATTGCTCGTCGGTTTAATGTTTTTCATTCTTTATTTTGGGCTAACATGCTTATTAGACATGTTTTGTTTAGTTTTACATGATTTTTAAGGTCAATTCAGGAGTTTGGAGGAACTTCTGTCTTCTGTATATGCTTTCTGGCCACTTTTAAGGCTGTCCTGGTTTGAAGCTGGGTTTACAACCCGGACCCATGGCAGGGCGGAGTTTCTGGGATGATTTGGGCTTGTTCCGGGTTTAGCTATGGGTTTGAAACCGGAACAACACAGGCGCATTACTTACTGGGATGTTTTTGATGTCATCCGGGTTTGAAGAGTGGTTTGGAACCCGGACCGATAGCGGACCGAAGTTTCTGTCGATTTATTGTGCTCATCCGGGTTTGGCTCCGGGATTGAAACCCGGAACATGTGTGTTACTGAAAAAAAAGGGCCCGGCGCGGGACTCAATACCTAGCGCATCGTCATCTACCTCGCGCCGCTCTCCCTCTCTCGACCCAGCTCCCAATTTTCCTTTAGCCAAAATCGCCCCCTGGTGCTCTTCCCCCATCTCATTGCTCAACTCCCCATCTTCGAACTCGCCCCGACCTCGCCCAGTTCCTCACCCGTCTCCGTCCCCGACCTCGCCACTTTCCAGCACCACTTCCCTCTCCTCGTCGCCCAGCACTCTAGCCCCTATTCCGGTTTTGGTCGCGCCCCGACTCCGCTCCACTCGTTTGCACCACTCTCCTCGCCTACCCCAATTCCAATGGCACCGAAGCGTTCCCGTCGATCCGCTGCTGCTGCTTCTTCATCTGCGCCACCTGCACCAACACAACCAATCCAGTACCGAGAATCAGTGCGTGCCGATTTCATTAGTGATGCGGCGTTTGATTGGTACAACGTCAAGGACCGGAATATTATTCCGGAGAGGTCAGTTTCTGAGGAGCTAATTAATGAATTTGAATTACAGACTATGTTTGGTGCTAAGGGTTGGGGTGGCTTGTTGCGTGTTGGTGGGGGGTGTTATTACCCAAGACTGGTTAAGTTGTTTTATGCTAATGCTGAGAAGGAGGATGAGAAAGATATAATTAGCGGTGATTAAGGGGAGGTACATTGAGATTAATCATGAGGTGATTGATGAGTACTTTGGAGTACAAGATGTTTTTTATAATAATGTGCTTAGGGAACGTAGGAAAAATTATGAAAATGATAAGCGACGGGCCAAGGAACATTATCTGAGGCTGGTGGTGAATAACCCTGAGGTTCCGAACCGTCTACAACGGTCTTCAAGGGATAAGCAGGTCGTGACAGGGGACAAGCTGCAGACACCGATTGAGCGGTTGCTTCTGGCTATTATTATGCATAATGTCCGCCCGAGGGAGTGTGCTGACTTGAACGCTGTGGATTGTTTCTTCATGCGTCATCTGCTGGATGATGAGTTTTCTAGCGGCGCCTGCCCTATTATTTTCTCTGCTGCTGTTATTAATCATATTTTACGTATCATGGATGTGGATAGCACCTCTTCTCTTGCTTTTCCACATTTTCTGCAGTATCTTTTTGAGAAGGAGAGAGTGGATTTCAGTGATGAGCGGCCTCAGCATTCCGCTCCTCCTCTGGACATGACAGCGATGCATCGCTTCCAGTGGGAGAAGATACATCATTTATTTTTTCAAACGTTGTTTTCTGGAAATTTTGTCTTCCCTTCTCCTAATCATTTTCATGGAGCAATGAGGGCATTGCTAAGTTTTAAGTGTGAGGAAGGGAAATTACACATGCTCATATTCATGCTTAATTTCATTCGAATGTGCGAATTTTGAACAATTTCCTTTTGAGACTATCATTCCATTTTCACAATGTTTTTGTTGCCCTCAATAAAATTTTTGGTTGCATAACATACCTGAGTCTTATTCAGTGGTTGGATAAGTTGGGTTGGAACACTGCATGAGTAGCACTAGTTCTTGTGAGATCGAAACTGGAAAACAGTTGTAGGAATTCTGGTTGCACTGCTTGTATGTACAGTTTTGATCAATGATTGTCTATTTCTTCTTTAAAAAGTTAAGCCCATTAGTGCAACTATTTGATTTTGATTTCACTTGGGGACTTTGGAATGATTATTGAATGAAAGGAAGGAAGGACAAAGGCAAGGTACTCCTCTAATCGAACTTTTAACCCAGAAAACAGGCTCGTCCATTTGGTAATTAAGTCCTCGGGGTGCTTTATCACCCATCTACCTAAGGTCATCTGATCTGGGATAGAAGACCCAACACCGCTACATGAATGGGAGAAAAGTCTGAGGGATATAAAAGAGAAAGTAAATGCTTGTTTAGAAAGTTGAAGAAATTTGCTAATTTCAAATGCAAAGTGCAGAGTCTTTCTTGATTATGAGTACGTGGATGATGAAGGTAATATGGAATAAGATATTACTTCTCACCCTTGTCGTCCATGGATTGTGGAAAGTTATTGAAAGTAGTCCCTGAGTGAAATTGGAGTCAGTGGTTTACTATGTGCCTTACGCTCTTGCAAAATACTTCTCAATTCACTGTTTATGAAAACCTGCAAGTGTGGATCATTGTTCTTATGACTGTTTTTTTTATTATTAGATCTCCTCGTGCACAGTTCTTAACTGACGACTCCCTTCTGTAAGATTTTAGAATGTTTCTATTTGCTTGAGGCAAGCAAAGATTAAGTGTGAGGAAGTTGATAGTCAAATTTGTCTAAGTTTACTATACTAATTCATGCTTATTCTCTACATTATGACATTAACTTTCCTCTTATGCGTTAAGTACTCTTTATTGTTATATTTTGTCTCCAATGATCGATTTCATATATTTTTAGGATAAATTACTCAACAAAGTGCTTAAATGAAGATTTCAGAGGTTAGAGCAACATGGGAAGTCAAACCAGAGTCAAACGCAGAACTTTCTGCCTAAATTCAGGCTTGTTCGGGTTTGAGGTTTGGTTTGAAACCCGGAACATACCAGGGCGAAACTCTCTGCCTTATTTCAGACTTGTTCCGGTTTGCACATGGGTTTGAAACCCGGAACATCCCAATCGGAGAAGTTTCTGCCTAAATTTGCATATGTTCCGGGTTTGCATAAGGGTTTGAAACCCGGAACAATACAGACGGAGCGCGGAGATTTTATTTCGTCGTGTACGGAATCAGTTTTTATCTTTTAAGTTCTGTTGGCTGTCGTTTTAGATTAGGTTAGATTAGAGATAAATTAGAAGATAAAATTCTGTTGTGTTATAAAAAGAAAGGCGCCAACGTGAGAAGGGACATCTGAGAGCGCACCGAATAATCACAACACAGAGAGAGTTAGTTTGAGAGCTTGGAGTCTGGTTTGGAGTTTGGAGCAGAGCACAGAAAGGGGTTCACCACGGAGTCTTCACCAGCAGTCTCAGAACAGAGTTTCTTCTTGTTCTCTATTATTACTAAGCTTATTGTAAACATGTCAATGGCTGAGTAGTTCCCTTAGATTTCGTTTGCTATGTATCCCTAAATTGACTATTCCTGTTCCTTTGTGATTTAATGCAATTTAATTGAGTAAGTTATTTTCCTTGCTTAATTTCTTTAATCGTTATAATTTGGCCAATTATAAGGATTAGTATTTTGTTAGCTTATATGTGACGACTGCGGCTTTCAATTGAATTCAGGAAAATAACCGTTAGTTTAGAGACGGTAATTCCTCTAAATAGCTAATTGACTAATAAACTAGATTGTTCTTAAGGCGGTTAGTAAACAGGGGTTCGTAACGAGAGTTAGAATTCGGTCTTTATTAACTAGTATTTGCTAAGCGGGAGACCGGAGGTAAATTATCTTAGTTCTAGGGTTTTACTCAGAATTATCTTTTAAATCACTTAGGGATAGGAATCGCGGATTTAGGGTGCAGTAGTAACCGGGATCTTCTTCTCCAAATCAGTTTCACATCATTTATTTTTCCTGTTTATTATTGTTTCGCATGCCGTTTACAGTTTTTAATTGTCATCAAATCAAACCCCAATTTCCTGTTTTATTTTAATTCGGTTAGTAAAGATTAAACTAGACACATCGCCTCCTCTGGTTCGATACTTAGGGATTACTCTCTATTAAAACTTGCTAGAATTGACCGGTACACTTGCCGTTGGTTTTATCCCAACATTAGTCACGTGGGTGACTAACGGCATTGTATCACCCTCATTATGTAAGTATGTATCCGCTGCGTGTATCTGATGTGTAAGGAGATTGGACGGTAAGCACAGCATTAATGGTAGGGGTGTTACAGCAGAGAAAAAGAAAAAAATTTGTTTTGGCTTCTAATGATGGGGGATTGAATGGTAATGGTTTTAGATGATGTTTAGGCCTTGTTTGGTGACATGTAAAGGCCTTAAGAGGTGTAAACAAGTATGAGGTGTAATGAGAAGTGATTTACTTATATGATTAAGTTTAAATTACTATGACTTAGTGGTCCAACATTAGGGAGTGATGATGATTAGAAAGATAAGCATATATGACTTAAGAGATTAGGGTAATTAAATGATTGTAAGTGTTCAAGATTAAGTTATATAGAGATTTAAGAGGTGCTAAATGGGGATTGATATGTAATGATAATATAAGGTTGTTTAAGACATGTTTGGTGAGTAACAATGATAATTAAGTGGTGAATAAGTATAAAGTATTAGGAGAAGTGATTCACTTAAGATTAAGTTTATAAGAACTTAAGTGGTGTTAGATGGGGATCATTAGTGACCAAGTGAGTTAAGTAAGTTAGCTTTATTGGAAAAGTAATTAACAACCTAAAATTGAATGAATGTTTTAGGGTTTGAGAATTTGGACTCCAGAGCAGAGTAAGCAACCGAATGACCAACGGTGAACGGTACAGTTCTTCTTGTGACCTGCTTGCTAACGAGGTGTCCCTCGGCTTGTGTGCTATTTGTTTTTGTGTGCTCACTAAACAAGATAAAGCATGCAATCGGAACATTATGTTTATTGTATTGTTGTGTGATGTTTGAAAACTAACACAACTTACCGTGAGAACCTACTACTAACGTTTAGTAAGGAATTGTGTGAGACTAAGGAACACTCCCATATATTAGTTTGTTAAAAATCGGAAGAGGCTTAACCAACAAACATTGTCTTAAGACTTCAACTAACTGGTACTTGGGGGAGTGAGGAACCCGGACTGACTCCAGTCATGCATGCTAAGGAAAAGGGGTCGGTATCTAAAGCAGATCCAACTTCCGCTTAAGGACTTGTGAAATACCCCGAACTTAAATATAAGGATTAAAATTTATCTAATACGTATTTAAGGGCCTAAGGGTACCTAATTAATATTGGTAAGAAAAAAAATAAATCCAAAAGAAATAAAGAAACCTTAAAAGGCGAAAACGCGAAATAAGCGTTAAATGACCATAGGAGGTATGAGACCTCGGTTAGCGTATTATATGGATTCCAAAGGTTTAATAAGACCTAAATAATATATGGGAACAACTCTCGAAGAAAACGGATCCAAATAATGTATTAAAACGCTAATAGAGCTTTAACGCACGTTTTTCGAGAAACCCGAAAACGTGATTTTAAGTGGTCAAACGGACCCGTAAAAAAATTATAAATCATTAAATAAATATTATTAAGCGTTTATGGAAGCTTAATAACCAATAAAAATAAAGAAACGAGAAATTCCAGAAAACGGACCCGGTTAGTGAATAGTACCTAAACCGGGTAAAATAATGAGCGTTTTCTGTAAAAGACGAAAGACGCTCCAGCTAGTGTAACAGTGGGGGCCGGTTTTTAAGGGGTATAAACAGCCTCTCTCTCTCACCCACACACACACAAGTAACAAATAAGTAAATCAAAAAGCAAAAGCAAAAGTACAAAAAGTAGAAAAGATACTCTCTCACCTCACTTTTCTATTCTCTCTCCAATTCCTTTCCTCTCTCTCACGGTGGACTCCCCCTCCTGAACCTCTCTTCTTCCTCCTCTGGTGGGAACCGATTTTGAGCTCTCCAAATGGCTCCCATGGCAACTCCACCTTCTACCTCAAGCTCTAGCTCCATTTGAGCTCCAAATGTAAAATAAAATACATATTTGAACTCCCCTCATCATCCTCTATCATTCCCTCTTTTCAAAATTCGAAAAGGATGAGTTTCATCTCCATGGTTTTTCCCCATTTGAAGAGAAAAGCACACCATTATGGAGCTTGGAGTCTCCTCTTTCCAACAAGGTAAGAATCTCCATTAAATACCTCACTTTTCTCCATCTCTTGGGTATAACCGATTTTCCCCTCTCTCTCACCTTGTTTTCCCTCTTGTTTTGGAGCTTTGTTTCAACCCTCCAATGGGTTGGAGAACACCTTCTTGAACCAAGGGCTAAAACCCCTCCTAAAAGCTTCAAAAGTTAAACCCTAGAAATTTGTTTAAAACATCTCAATGAGTTAGTATAAATCTAAGGGTTAGTATATTAATTATACTTGTTTTGTATGCTTTGGGTGATGGGAATGGAGTTTGGCAACTCCATTCCCCACAAAATCGAATTGAACAAGGAAGAGAAGAGGAGAAGTGGAAAATGAATGAAGGAATTGTAAGCTCAAGGTAAGAGCTCTTTCTTGAATGGTAAATTTAATGCATTAGAGTAATGGGTATGGGTAAACCATTTAAGGAACCCAAAATATTCTGTTGGTATTGTAGTATTGGAATCTTGGGTATTTGTGAACTATATGTAAATTATAGGCCATAGAGCCAAGAGTATTGTATATGAGTATTAATATTGTGGATTGAGGAAGTATTGATGAATTGGTATTGTAATAATTACTGGTAGGACCCTTGTATGGGTGTGGCTAGAACAGGCATGAATTTGGTGAGAAGGTGTATGTGTGGCTAAGTAAGAAAGTAGATGATCTATGGCAAAATTTTGGTAGGAATATGTACAATTATGGATGACTTGGTGAATGGGAGAACCAAGGTGTGTATTGAAGTTAGTGGAGATATTTAGTAACTATGGATCGGTACTTGTATATGAGTATGTGAAAGTGTAAAATCTGTAGCAAGAAGTAGTATATGCATTGGAGGAACTAGGAGAAACTAGGTGTGCTTGGAGACCTAAAGTGTGAAGTAAACCACTTTGTAACAGATTTTGAAAGGAGCTAGATAATGGGAAGGATTGAGTGGAAGGTAAGTAATGAGGATATTAGTAGTGGTATTGTAGTAAGAGTATTGAATGATAAAGGTTAGTTTGAAAATCTATAGCATTTGAGGAAAGAGCAAAATCTGTAACATTGGTGAAAGGGAACTAGTATAAGTGTTGAGATGAAATGAGAAATATGAGTAAGTTTGTGTAAGAATGGAGTAGCAAGTTTGGAGAATGAATTAAGGTTATTTAGAGCATCTAAATGAGTGGTAAACAGGTGGTGTAACACCCCATCCAACATTAACATACTTACAATGAACTGCAGCGGAAGAACAACCTCATCACATTACTTAACTCGTTGGTGTTACACGCCGTTAGCCACCCACGTGGCTAACAAGGCTAATACATACACATTGTACCGGTCTGATGGGCTAAATTCCCGAGCGTCTACACATTACTATCCCTTTCCATTAACACAACAACAACATACACCTTTCAACTATACCGAGTATTTATAAACTGGTGCCGACAACAATTTCGGTCTTACTACACCTACTGTATACATACACTTAAAAGTTTACCCATGTACAATGACTACCCGTCCTACTCTCGAACGGCTTCCAGCACTTCGTACCTGAAATAGGAAAAGAAGAGAAAGGGGTGGCCCCAAGGGGCTCAGCACCTTTGCTGGTATGGTAATCCCGCAGCCCACATGCTACCGGGCCACGCACAACTAATTGTCGTCTTAGCATGCAGTTGATTATATTTAAATCATGCATGTGACAATAAACACACAACACTTAACATTTCGCCTCAATGGGCTCAACAATCGGATAATACATCCTACTTAACAAGTCACCCATGGTATTCATCATCCCTAGAGTGTTTCTCCTCCAACGGAGCTACTTCTTAATAGACGACACATACCCTTAAATCGGGTTATCCTTAAACGCCTCTTATCACAAACTGGGAATCATATCCATGATCCACACACTCCACATTTTACAACATATAACATACACTACATAACAACACTTAACAACACTTTGCACGTTTCCACGTGCACAACATAACACCGCAATAGATATTGCATCACAACAAAGATACATAACATAACGGGAATGGTCCTCTTAGGTACCGACCCAAACATCACTAATACACTGGTGAGCCTAGAGATTGTTGCCAGTCTCATGATAAGCTCGTTACATAACTCGTTACCGTCTCGTTAAATGAACGGTTAACTTAACACAAGGTGTCTCGGATATAGTGATCCAAGCACACCGAAACAAACATAACAATAGTATGCCCCTGTGGCCCGACGTGAGTCAGTAATAGCCTTGGTTAAGCTAAAGGGAAGGTTGGGAACCAAATTGGAAAACAACCATAACATACAGAGAGGATCGAACCTGCTATGACAACGACCCCCATACTCACACGCGTGGCCGGAACAGACCGGACTCCTCACTCCCCCCGTTAGCACTTATTAGAAGTTCAACTTTGAACTTTATTAAACAATCACAAACATTGAGTTAAGTCTTGTCAGACATACACAAGGGAAGAGAGAGTCATACGTTCACATACAAACATCACACACAAACATCACATAACCAACTCACGCATAGCCGTGGTTAGAATGTTCCTTAGGTCGGAAACGTTGTTACCGGATACCGTTCTCCTACGTTTACCTAATAGTGGTTAACTAGCCCTTCAAGCGCATTCGAGGTTACCGGTATCGGCACGTAAACATACAATAACAATAACGACTGTAAACTCGTTTCATGATTTATCTCATAACGTGGCAAACATACAGAAAAACACATTGGCATACAAGCCGGTGTAATCCGGTAGGACACAGGTTGCAAGAAACCATACCTGTCACCGGAGTCCACTTAATCACGTCCATTTATGTACCTCGAGCAATTCTCGAACAACTGTTAACATCACATGTGTTTTCATTAACATCGGGGTTTGCTTGATCATTTAATGTCAATGCTTAATTTTTCCCCGTTAACTTAGTTACATAACTTAACATTTTTAACTTGTTTACTCTCACATTTTAATACAACTTTTAACCCACTTAGGTGTCATTAAAACTCCCCTAACATGTCCTTAACATCCTTATGACATCATTACCTACCAATCCCCATCATCACATATCATTCTTAACCTTAAACCATGTTTTGGGTCCGACCGACCCACCGTCCGACCCACAGCTGGGTCGGTCCATTACAGAACCCTTTTTACTTCCTTATAATCATGCCCGTCCGACCACGTCCGACTCACTCGACTGGGTCGGACCATGTGCGAACATTTTCTTCCTTTGAAACTTGACCGACCGACCCATGTCCGACCCACCCTTTTGGGTCGGACCATTACCGAACACATTCCTAACATCTAACAGAGGCTCGACCGACCCAAAACTGGGTCGGACCCCTGGGTCGGTCGCCTTCTAAACTTACCCAAACTTTACCAATTCTTCACCAAACTTCTCCTAAGGCCCCTTAATGTTTCCTAACAACATTTGGTAACCTTATATCCACATACCACATCCACTAAACTCATCTTCTAACTCCTTAAACCTTTACTTATTTCCTTGTAAAAATTCCTTAACACTTTCAACATTTGTACTAGGTTCCTAAATGGTGTTTCTCACCTATTATAACTACTATCCCAAAACACTTTCTTCTCATCTTAACATCATCTCTTAAGCATTATTTTCTTACTAACTAAATCTCATTTTTACATCATACCTAAACATCACTTGTTCCTTGAACACCAACCTTACCTAAACCTTAAACAACTCCTCCAAGACTTTAATACATTCACAAACACACATTGAATTCCTAGAACTTCCAAGATAACACCTAAATCCTTGCATCACTCTAAATCACCTTAACACATGTTTTCTTCTCAAGTAAACATTTATTCACCTATAACACTTCCTAGTTCACCAAAACCACTTAAAACACTTAGAACTTCTCACACATTTTTCCAAATTTGGCCATAGCTTCTCCTGTATATACTCACATCCAAACACTTAGGTTTTTACCTTATTTCATTCAAAACACCTAAAATCCATCAAACACATTTTTATACACAAACTTCACACATTAAGCACTACATCACAATATAGTGCATAACTTAAATTGCTTGGCACTTAGGCCCTTAAAAAACATGGCTCTTAGGCCCTTAAATTGCATAACCTTAAACACTGAATTTCCCACATAAATAATGCCTTTGACCTGCAAATACATACACCAAAACATATGTTCTTTTACTAGTCTCCTTGAGAACATTTTACTAGGTCACTCGCCATTGGCTCCTTAGGTATTTTATTAAGCAAATCAAGCTCATTTTTCCTAAGGCATTTAAACTACATTGAGATAGCTTGTTTACCTCTTTTCCTCACAAATTTCTTTCTTGATTCCTTGTAAAACCGGTAGGGCGTTTGGTCCCTTTTCAACTATTAAACATTATACAAACAATAGAATGAGTATTCAAGCATTATGCTTCTCCTCATTGTAAACCCTAGTTACACATATTGTTTTAACACATTAAGGTAATTGTTTTACCTTGGAATTGGAAGAGAACTTGAATAAGTATCAAGAGAGGACTCCTCCTAGCCCTTGGAAGATTCAAATGAAGCTAAAACAAGCAAGATAAATACACCATTGTGAGGTGAATTTTCGGACAACATGAAAACATGGAGGAAACATGGATTTTCTTTGAGTTTCCTTACCTTGAAGCAAAGGAGAGCATGAATATGTGAAAAGGTGAGCTCAAGCTCCTCCCATGGTGGTTTCTCTTGGCACCGAAATGGAGGTTTTGGAGTTTTGAAAAGACAAGATTGTAGAGCTTGGCTTAACTAAGAGAATGGTGGTGTTTGTTTTTGATTTGGTTAAGTGAGCTAGATTTTACATGTGGTCAAAGATGGACTTCCATGGTGGTGGTGATATATTACCGAGAGAGAACAAGAAGAAGAGAGGAAGAAGGAGTTGGAACCGTGTGAAATGGAGGAAGGACAAGAGAGAAGGAGATAAGTTTGCTTTAAGAAGATATTTGTAACTTATAAAGCAAATAGTACTTTCCTTAAAGTTTTACTTTACTTATTTGATTTATTTTACAAATTGGTGACTCACTACTACAAAAACCGGCCACCATCATGCCTAGGAGGGTATACTAGTCTTTGTTGACCAATTTAATTACTTATAACATTATATGTTACAAACTAGCTTATAATAGTTACTATTCACAAACTAAGGCACATAGAAGTGAAATTTTTGATTTCCCACTAATATGGCCACCCAAATGTGATACTATATAGTACACATGTTAATTAAAGAGTAATGATGGACATTTAGCCATTCAAAACTCATTTACAAGACAATTTTTCAAAAACGTGCTTTAAGACTCCTTAAAGCACATTTTGTGTTTTAACTTGTTTTCAAGCTTGGTTTTCTTTAGTAATTGATTTAATAAGTTCATTAACATATAAATAAGGTATAGGTATGACCATTAGGTCTTATACACATTCATCCCAAGCTTAGAGCACATTTTTGCTCATATTGACTTTAAGGTATTTTCTTATGTTTTATTTGGTTTAACTGTCCACCAAAGTTTCTTAAGGACTTATTTAGCCTTATTAAATCATAATTAAATGTTATCAAGTCTTGGTAGGCTCTTTGGGTCCTAACCAAGTTCACTCATAGCTTAGAGCATGTTTTTGCTCAAACTGTGTCTTAATGCTTTATTGCATTTATTATGGTTTAAATTGTTCACTGATGTTACTAAGGCACTTTTTAGCCTTTACCTACCATAATTTGACATTTAAACCACATATCAAGGTTTGGGGTATTTCATGTGGGGAAGTATTGGTAAAGATTGGGGAAGTAATGGGTAAGTAAATCAGTTGAAAACAGATTTTAAACCTGAAGTACTGGGCCGGACCGGACTTGCAAGTTCGGTCGAGCCCAGATTTACAAAGACGGGAAACCTTCTGGAATCGACCGGACTTGCGACCGGACATGCAAGTTCGGTCGGACCAGAAAATTCTCCCGTCTGAAACCTTCTGGAATGGACCAAACTTGCGACCGGACTTGCAAGTTCGGTCGGCCAGAAAAATTTCCGTAACGCAAGCTACTGGAATGGACCGAACTTGCGACCGGACTTGCAAGTTCGGTCGAGCCAGAAATTTCCCGTACTGATAGCTACTGGAATGGACCGGACTTGCAAGGTAGGTCGCAAGTCCGGTCGAGTAAAAAAAATGTTTTAATTATATGATTATAGTAATCATATATACATATATATATGCCTATATACATATATGCATATATATGTAGTAATACACCATTAATGAAGTAATAATGGTAAGAAAGTAAGTAAATGGGTAAGGAAGCAAGCTTAAGAAGTAATAAGGAAAAGAATGGTTTGATAACCACGTATGAAATAATGAAGTAGTAAGTATACATTGAAAGTATCAATGAAGGAGTAAGTTAGATCAATAATAGATCATTGATCATACTACTTCGTGTATGTGTAGGGATCAAATAGTTGATCACCAAAGGAAACCGGTAGTGCGAAAACGACGGTGTACGGTATGATTTCTTCATGCTCTGTATCCTAACCTGGTTACCCCGATTTGTGTGCTTATGTGATCACCAACAAGATAAATGCACGAATCGGACTTATACTGCACTTAACTGTGCTTGAACTATTTTGTTCTTATTGTATTTCTTTGAACAATTAGTTTGTATAATTCATGAAATGAATGAATGGAATTGAGAAGTATGTGTAAGTATTGTGTACTTGAGTATTGTATGTATGTATGGAAATGAAGTATTGACTTCTACTAATTCCTAACATTCTAACTCCTAACTTGAGTAATGAGTAAATGGAATGAGTAGAAGTCCGATATAGTTTTGGCCACGCGTGAGGATAAGGAAACACAAGAGGTTGGATCCGAATCCTGGCTGTAATCTTTTCCATGGACCAATTCCCTTGAATGGGTAGCATCCTGGATTAGTGGGCCACCCTAAAGGCCGGTGGTGGGATGTAGTAATCCCTGCCCGGAGGTCATACCGACTTAACTGGAAGTAAGTATGTAAGAAGTAAGTATTGTATGTGTATTGGTCTTGACTATTGTAAGTCATTGACCGGAAGTAAAAGAGTATCGAACACCCGATTAACCCGGGTGTGTAATGAAGCTAACTGGACCTTTGTATGTATTGGAGAATTGTATCTCCGTATTGCGTATTGGATATGTAATGGGTATGTAATGCGTATGTGTAACCCGAAAGATGGTAGGTAAGCATTGGTTGACTTGTATTGTCTTCCAAGCATGTATTGTACTGTGCGTATGTATGTATACTTGTGTAGTATTGTAGTATCGTGAATGAAATCATGTATGTATGTATGTATGTATGAATGTATGTATTGTAAAATGAATTGCATGTATTCGACCAAATGGTCGGCGTACCCTCGCTAGTACGCGGGGTATGCGGTTATCATATTCAGCGAAAGCTGACCCCCTCGGGGGAACGTTTTTAGTGTGCAGGTACCCGGAGCGAATACGGTCAAGGTAAGAGACCGGTGGCGCACCTTGTAATTAGAAGTATCTAGTTTGTGAGGAAGGAGTAGCAGATTGACTCCTAGTGAGTATGTGTGAATTTGGGAGAAGTACGGTATTGACTTTGGAACCTCGTAAACTCGGTATGTGTAGTGTATTATCTTGTAATGAATTATGGAGTATTGTACTGAATGGAGTATTGTATCAAATGGAGTATTGTAGTACTCAGTAAGTAATGGGAGTATGTATTGTGTTTGCGTAGTACTCGGATATTCCGGTCCATCAGACCGATGTTGTATGTAGAAGTAGTAGCCTTGTTAGTCACGTGGGTGACTAGCGGCATTGTATCACCCGATGTATGTAAGTATGTATCCGCTGCGTGACTCGGGAAGCACGAGGAGATTGGACGGTAATGACTGTATTAATGGTAGGGGTGTTACAACTTGTCTTCGGACTTGTAGCCTAGGGTCGGTTGACTGGCTCAGCTACATTGGACATCCAGTCCAAGGTAGGTGGCTTTAAGATGGCGTGGAGGATCTAGCCTACATCCCCAACAATTTAAGAATGTTGTTTATTGCCGGTAAGTGTCCTGCTGCTGACTAGGGTTAACCAAGCCTTACGAAAATAAACAACGAACTAAGGGTTAACCAGTTCCCAATGAGAGAACGGTTTGCATATATGTGATAAGGTTTGAGATAAGTTGCAGCCATTCCTATTTAAAGGATGGTTTGTATTATAAGACTGAGATAAGCTACATCCATTCCTTTTTAAAGGATGGTTGTTTTCTAAGACTAAGATTGAGGTAAGATAAGGATGGACTAAGATTAAGAGAAAACATAACCTAAGGAGTTAAATAATTAACCCTCTAATTAAGGGAATGCATTTAAGTCGTTCATTGTGTTTGAACTTTGATTGTTCATAATTGGTTTGTTGTTTATTGCACCTTCTATTATGTTGTGCATCTAATCAACCTCCATGCTATCGACAATTAGTCGTCGTAGCCACGTTAGCTTGGGGGCCATGAGAGGATCGTACCAGCATTCGTGCTGACCCCCTTTGGGGGCTGTTTTTACTACACAGGTGAACGTCAGGAGGCGGCCGTCGCGAGAGTAAGATGGGGTACAAACGTTACGGGTTAAGTGTGGCCTACGAGTTGTGCATGTACACTCGAATGGCAATTTGAGTTAGTAAGATGTATAGGATGTGAGGGGATTGTAAGAAGGATATGTATTTGGTTAAGATTTGTATGTACTAATGCTCAGTATATTTTGTAGTCAGACTGTGGCAAGGTCCTGGAATGTATTTGAATCCGCTGCAGAGTTTGTATATATGGTGATAAGTTTGTGATAACCACGATTGGATCGAGATGGGGTGTTACATAAACCCCAGATTATGCCCTCTTTTCTGCACCATGCCAGTTCAGTTCTTCCCCTTATCAGTAAGTATGTTTGACTCGTTTGCATTCTACTGTCCAAAATCTGGTAAGCTCATTTTATTACTGCTGCTACTATTTCTTCTGCTTCTGCCAATATGATAGTTTCAGAAACACACTGCCCCTGAAACATGAGGTTATTACTTTTGGTGGCGTGTCGGGTATGGTGAATAACGCTAAAGTCAACTTCAAATTCTACTTCTCCTTGTAATACCACTCAGAATATGATTAAACCTATTTTGAATTTGCTCCTGGTTTATACTGCTTAAATAGTTAAAATATTTCAGCAGCTTTGAAATACCCTGACCTTAAATATGGCGATTAAATTATCCTAATAGGTATTTAGGAGCCTAATAATGATTAAGAAATATTGGTAAGGGAAAATAGATCCAAAAGAAATAAAGAAATGCTTAAAAAGCGAAAAACGCTAAATAAGCGTTAAATAACCAGAGGAGGTATGAGACCTCGGTTAGTGTATTATAAGGATCCTAAGGGCTTAATAAGACCTAAATAATATATGGGAACAACTCCCGAAGAAAACGGATCCTTAAAACGGATTAAAAACACAAACGAACCTTAAAGCGCGTTTTTTGAGGAAACCGGGAAAACGCGTCTTTAAGCGGGTCAAATAGACTCGTAATAAATTTGGTCAACCAAATAGTCATTAATAAACATTAGTGAAGGTCTAGAGCCAATAAAACCAATAAAACGAGAAAATAGTAAAAAAAACTGTCAAAAACGGGAAGTTGTGGGGTAAAAGCATAAATAAACCAAACTAGTGTGTCCACTATTGTAAATAAAATTTTTAAAACCCACAAAGGGCTGTATGCCATCCGATCCCCCTTCCCTCTCACACACAAAAAGATAAGTAAAGAAAGAAAGAAGAAAAGAAAGAAGAAAAAATACAAAAAGTAAAAAGAACACTCTCTTTCCTCACTTTTTCTTCTCTCTCTCTTCCATTTCCTTCTTCCCCATCGTACTCCCTCTCTTTCTCCTCCCTTCTTGCTGCGATTTTGAGCTCCCCCTTTACAACAATGGAAGCTCTCTCTTCTTCTCCATGCTCCACCTCCATGTGAGCTCCAAATGCGAAAATGAATATATATTCTTGCTCCCCTCATTCTCCTCTACACTTCTCTCTTTTCAAAATTCAAAAATGAGGAAGATTAGTTTCGTGGGTATACCCCATTGGTGAAGAAAATAGCATCAATGTGTAGCTTGGAGTCCCCTCTCTCCATTAAGGTAAAAATCTACATGAAAAACTCAAGTTTTCACCATTTCCTTCACAACCGATTTTTGCCCCATTTGTAATGCTCTGTTTTTCTCTCTCCTTTGAGCATAATATCAACCTTGCAATGGTGGTGGAATCACCTTGTTGAACCAAGGGCTAAAACCCCTCCTAAGACACTCTAAAGGTAAACTCTAGAAATCTTGTTCTAAACATTTCTATGAACTAGCATTAATTAAGGGGCTAGAATGTTAATTATACTTATTTTATGTGCTTTGGGTGATGGGAATGGAGTTTGGCAACTCCATTCCCCACAAAACCGATTTGTGCAAGAAAGAGAGGAAGAAGAGAATTGAAAAAAAAAAAGAATTGAAGGAAATATAAGCTCAAGGTAAGAACTCCTTCTTAATGCTCAATTTAATGCATTAGTGTAATGGGAATGGGTAAACAAATAAAAGAACCTAAACTATGGTACTAGTATTGTAGTTGTGGGAGTTTATGAAATACCCCTAAATTAATTTAAATTAATTTAGGGGATTTCTTTTATTAAAATATTAAATTATTATATGGAATTATGAATATTAAATTATTATATGGAATTGTGAAATTTATTTAGGGGTTTTCTCCTATTTAACCCTAATTATTATACATTATTATATAGTATTATGAATTTAATAATAAGATTTATAAGTCAATAAATCTTGGGAAAATTTCTAACACTCCAAATATATATAAAGATTTTAGGAAGTGTTGGAACATTGTTTTGGAACATAAAAGTCAATATAAAATTCTAGAAACCTTAAAGCTTATTAAGCCTTGCTAGAGTTGACTTTTTGAGAATGGTCAAACCTGGCCATGAAACCTATACCAATAAATAGGTTATGAAAAACCATGAAGATCGATAAAAAGAACGTTAAAAACGGATCATCCTAGCCAAAGTTATGATAAATTGAAGTTTATAGCCAAAATTTTAAAGGATGTTGACGTGTCCAGGACACGTGTCGCGCCCAGTCAGCACCGAGTCACTCAATCAGTTGAGTTTCCAGCGGTTTTGGCATGTCAACAGGCGATCTTTAGACACCTATATCTTTTTCCCTACTCCACCATTAGGTATGTCGTTTGTTTCATTCGATTCTCCTATCTTTCCTCTTTCCAACCATTACTCACACACCATCTAACTCCTTCTACAATGATCGGAAAGTTGATCCAAAGTTGCCTCCTCGCGAGTTCGTAACCCAGAATTCCGGTTTTTCCTGAGATCGGGTAACTTCGTCACGCCATAACTTCTTCATTTCTCATCCAAATTTCGTGTTCTTTAGCTTGTTGTGAAGATCTCTAATCCCTCTATAACTTTCATGTTGATGTCCAAGGCTGATTCGCACTAGTTTGGGAGATAAATCTGTCTAAAGTTGCCTACTCGACCACGGCGGTAATTCTGCCCAGTTCATCCCGAATCAACTAGGTAAACACGGATCTTGTGAGATCTGTAACTTCTCCCTAGTTCATCAAAATCAATGATTCTTCCACTAGCATCTAGAGTTACATGTCTAGTTTGGATTGTGATAGGTTCCATGAATCAAATCTCTCTCAGTTGGTGCGAGTTGATTCAAGAAGAGGCATACCTGAACCGCACATAAAATACCGATTCCAGAATTGTCGACTTGGTTTCACCCCGTTAATGCAATTCCGGTAAGTTTCTGGTCAAATTGTTCCGTTGATGCCCTTCGAAATTTCATCACCGATCAAACCCACATGCCAATTTAGTCTATTATGATTACAATGGGAGAATTTGTATGAATTGCAACCGAATTAAGTTCTGTACCGAAATAAACCCTAACTCTCGAATCGATTTCGAAACTTGGTGTATACTGCATTATAATTGGGAAAATTGGTACCATTAGAACCGGAATTTGATTACAAATCGATAGGAACAAGAATCACTCGATTTCGTTCTGTAGATTGTGAGAAAACGAGATTTAGTACTCGATCCCCTTATTACCTTCGCTGATGAACTTGCGGTTCTGGGCCGTCCGATCGCGGTTAATAAACATGGACGGCCGAGATTAGATCGTGGGGATTTAAGATGTAATAAGTGAATATGTTTTCCAGAATAAAGTCCTAACTTGCTAGTTTTATTAATGGCCTTCCCGAATGTATTTCTTGAAATTTTAACCATAGATTCCTTATAAAGTCTAGTTTTATTTTGATGTAAATTAATATGGGTTTTGAGTTTTAAAAACATAAGTTATGATTTTGCAAGTTACGAGTATTATGGAATTATTTGGGTAATTTAAAAAGATATTTTTATGAAATAAAAATTTTATAATATGTCTAAAATGTTATAGTTATTATATATTAAATTTGGGAATTTTTGGACAAGGGTAAATAGGTTTAAAAATTATGTTTATGGAATTTTCATAAGAATAACTTATAATATATGGTGTAATGTAACAAAAAAATTAAAGTATGGTTTGTTAATAAGCTTTTTAGGTTGGGGAAATAAAGGAAACTAAATTAATTTAACAGTATGTTTATAAATATTTTGGGTATTATCTTTTAGGTGAAGTAAAAGTTGTTTACACATAAATATACTTATATGAAAAAATAAAATGGGAACTTATATTAAACGAGGTATTAAACTAAACTACATATTATTATGGAGGTTAATATGCTGTATTAAACTAGGGCAAACACTTATTTTATAAACCATATATCAGTTGTGGATATGTCTAAAAGTATTAAATATAATTAAATACAATAAGAATTTCTTAAAGAATGTTTTGGATAAATTCTAAGGAAAATATAAGTGTATATGTAAATACATTAGAAGTAAATAAAAGTAGTAACATACCTTATGGGAAGCGTATTAAGAGGGAAAGATTGGGATAAACCTTATTCATACGTGGCGCTTAAAATATCAAATGTTATGTGACATCTAGGTGGACTATTAGGGGGAGGTACATATCTTAAACCTTAAATAGGTGATAAAGTAAGATTAGCCAAGCGTAACCAAAGGGTTTAATTAAACTAAACCTATAATCAGGAGTGGGTAAATGGAATAAGTTAAGTATGCATTAAAGATTTAATTACGAGATCTAGCCAGATCCTTAGGAGGGTGTAACTGTAAAACAAAACTGTAGACTAATAAGAATGGAGGATGTGTAGCGTTATAGTACCTTAACTCAAATTTGGAATACTTTAATTATAGGTGATTAGTGGAGGTAGTTCGCATTTTCAAGTTTGGTTACTGCTTCTACATATACCAGGTACGATTTCTCGTACTCAGATACTTTTGGTGACGAACTTCTTGGAATGTTTTGAGAAACGCTAACTGAGCTTGAATGAATCTCGAAAGGGAACTGTTGTGTGACTAACTCAGCTTGATGTGACTAACTGGGCTTTGAATGTACAATTCACATGATCATTGGTTCTCCTTATCTGGTTACCTCATTAGATATTAACTGCTGAGGGTTTACGCTTCTGCACTCTGTAGGACTGAGTGTTTTGGTATTGCGCTCGTGCAGTTATTAATCTAGTGGGAATATGGGAATGTTGGTCTTGGTAAATTCTTCTTTCGACTGTGGATATCATTCAACCATGAGCTGAGTCTTTGTTGTGATGTGCGCACATCTTCACCGGTAAACAGCGAGGGGCTGTATATCCCCTGTCCAATCGGACGTGGTAAACAGCGAGGGGCTGTATATCCCCTGTCCAGACGGACGTTGTAAACAGCGAGGGGCTGTATATCCCCTGTCCTATCGGACGTAGTCAACAGCGAGCCATCTCTTCCAATTGGTTTCATTCCACCCTTGAGTTGTTGGTTCTTGGATTTCTTCTTTCCTTACCTAGTCCTTGTGACTACTTGGGTTTTTCTACTCTTACTGGAACTTAATCTAACTTAAGCATGGGATGTTCACTGACTCCTGGTGTGGTTCTAACTAACTAACTTTATCTTTATTGTTGACTATCTCTATTACTTGCTTGTTGCTTTGACTTGGTGATTTGAAGTGCCTTGTCCCTCTGTTTGGTTTTAAGAGTTTCTTTCCAAGTTTCTATATTGTTTAAAGATTATGTTTTAATTTCTGTTATGAGGATTGTACCAGTTCCATTCCAGGGAACTGACTCACCCTCCCGGGGTGGGCTGCTTGGTTTCATCTTGCAGGTACGAATTGTTGTACAGGTGGCCACGAAGAGAGTGAGTGTATGGGATGGGAATTAGGAATTTTGGAGAGCTATTGTATTTTGTTATTATTACTTTTATGTTATGTTTTCTCGAGTTCAGACCGTAGCTTTTGTAATATCATAAGTTGTAATTGGTGAGGTTTGGTGCCGGGTGTTTGGAACCCGATGATCTGTAATCGCCTTAGTGTTTTATTTCCGCTGCATTTATGTTAAATAGGGGCGTTACAGAAAGTGGTATCAGAGCGTAGTTACGCTCTGAGCCCGAGAAAACAAGCCGAGTGAAATACTTAGAATATAGGTGCCCTTAAAACTGGGGAAGTGGGGTATAATTGGGAAGTGAGGATTCCAGAAAGGCACGTTACCCTTACCCCATACTTGACTTTATTTACATCACTCATGAACACTCTAACTACATGCCGTCCTGGGTAGTTATGAAACACTTCGCACGTTACTACATAGATAGCTAGATTTAACATACAACTTCTGAACAACAAATACCATCCTTAGCAGCTAAATGTCACAAGGAGGAGGAAGATGAGGACGAGGAGCGGGACCCCCAGGTGGTTTCGGACCCGACGCTGTTACCCCTGAGGTCATAGCTCAGATTGTGACCGCTGCATTAGCTCAGCAGCAGGCTCAGATCCTCAACCACCACCCAATGGTCCACGAGAGTTTAACTGGTTGAAAGCGGTCAACGATCTTCGTCCCCCAGTCTACGAAGGCCAGCCAGTACCGAAAGCTCTGGAGAAATACATAGCTGAGATTCAAAAGGCTTTTACCTCTCTACATGTTCCAGCAGAACGCCAAGTGGACATAGCGGCCTACTTTCTCCAAGGGCCCGCTCATCGATGGTGGCAGACAGCCAGAGCCGAGCTGACCGCTCAAGCGAACTTTGATTTCCAAGCTTTTCTGGTGGCCCTGAGAGCTAAGTTCTACCCATCCTACCTACAGAAGAGGATGAGAAGTGAATTTGAGCAGTTGAAGCAGGGGACTTCCTCTGTTGCTGAATACTATGACAAGTTTGTGGAGTTGCTTGCCGTCATTGGCGAGGGGGCTTACGCTCCGAGGTATTTGGTGGACAAATTCCATACCGGCTTGGACTTCAGGATCATGAATATGATCGGTTCCACCAGAGGAAAGACTTTACAGGTATGAAATATGACTATGGAATTTCTGGCATGCTTGGATTCCCCACTAACACGTGTTGTAACGACAGGAACTAGCTGATGATGCAAATGACTGCGAAACCACCATCGCATACCAGGATTCTGTGCTAGGGAAGAGGAGGAATGATAATGGAGGAGGAAATGGAAGAGGATCCTCTCAGAATCATGAGAAGAGGGGAAAATTTTTCAAGGGAGGGAATGAGAAAGCCATCGTTCCTTCCCATGCTGATGCTAAGCCTCTCCGCTATGAGCCACCTAGGGGTGAGAAAAGATAGAATCTACAATGTAGCTTTATTTTGCTATCACATTACTAACCTTGAACTGAAACAGGAGACAACCCGGTGAGAAGGTATTTCTGCAGGTGGTGCCAGAAGGATCACCCAGGTAAGGACTGTAAAGGGAACCTGGTAGAATGCCACTACTGCGGTAAGAAGGGGCACAGGGGATTCGAATGCTTCTTGAACCCGGACTCCAAGAGTTACAAGCCACACACCGGGTCGACGGCTAAAGCCCCAGCTACAAATGCTGCCGGAGGAGGAGGTAGAGGTGGCACAGGAGGTGCAGGACCATCTACCAACCGCCCTGCCCAGAGCTACCCTCAGAGGCCGGGCAAAGCACCAATTCTCAACCTGGTGGACCGTTCGAATCAGCGAGTGATGATCCGAGTTCACCTGGTGAGGACTACTTTCCTACTGAAGAAGCTTAGACCTTCGTTTCACTTAATTTCTTCAAGCAATTTTTCCTCTACATTGTAAAGGGATGAACTATAAATCCCTCTTTCTTTTACATCTTTGTGCTAAGACCAGTTTGAACCTTGACTTGTTTACTTAATGGCAATTGTTGTTTTCGTTCAGCTTTCGATATTTGCTTTCCTGTATTGCCTATTTCCACACCCACCATTCCCTTTGAGGCCAAACCACACCCACCAGAAAAGTGTGAGATATTGAGACCTGGGATGGTCTTATTACGAGAATTTTTGACCCCAGCTGACCAATATGCATTGATCCTCAAGATCAGAGAATTAGGTGTGAAAGGAGGAAACTTTTACACCCCTACCTTCAAGAACGGTGCGACCATGAAGGTGAAGATCATGTGCCTAGGTAAGAAGTGGGACCACACCACTGGAAACTATGAAGAGGTGGAGGTGCCACCAATTCCAGGAGAGTTGCAGACCATCATTGGAGCTGCAGTTAAAGCAGCCCAGGAATTGGAGGATGAGCCCGTCCCAGACCTAACCTCAGACGTGTGCATCATCAACTTCTATGGGAAAGAAGGTAAGCTAGGAATGCATCAGGATAGGGACGAGTCTCTAGAGTCCATCACCAGAGGAGTTCCAGTGGTGTCCATATCCCTTGGAGACGACGCGGAATTCCTATTTGGAGATCAGAAGAGGATGGATCTTGCTACAAAAATCCTCCTGAAGTCGGGTGATGTACTGATATTCGGGGGAGCAGCCAGACTTATCTACCATGGGGTGAAGAGAATTAAGCCCCACACAGCCCCCACATCCATCATCAACCAGACCCACATGAAACCTGGCCGTTTAAACCTGACCTTTAGACAGATCTAGCCTTGTAATTTATGCAATTTCAGCATTGTAATCATTAAAATGCTCATGAAGACCTTAATAAGAGTGGAAATCTTATAAGTTTGTTTCGTCGTTGTAGGGGTTGGGAACTCAGAGATCAGGTTGACTGTGTTGAACCAGGCTCAAGCGAAGAGCAATGGGATGGTCATCACAGGTATAACTACTAGCCTGATTTATTACCTTGGAAGTAATGTCTGAGAATCTTAGAATTTACTCTGTGGTTTCAGGCACGTTCTTAATTAATGAGGTGGAAGCCACTGTTCTGTTTGATTCTGGAGCCTCCCATTCATTCATATCCCAGGCATTCCATGCTAAGATAGATGCCCCTACAGAGGATATCCATGATGCTCAGTTTTATTGCCATCCAGAGAGTTAATCAAGTGCAGTAAGCAATGTAAGGACTTGAATATACGCATCAAGGGAGCAGATTTCCTCTTTGATGCCATTGTCTTCCCTGGCATGGGGTTCGACATAATTGTGGGCATGGACACACTACAGCGATACAGAGGTAGGCTTCACTGTGCAGAGCATCGCCTCTTCTTGAAGTCAGCTACAAGGATCACAGTATCATACCGAATGCAGCCCAAGCAGCCGACTGTGAAGGTTGTATCGGCATTATCCCTGATGAAGGAGGTGTCCAAGGGAGCGACCGCCTACTGTAGACACCAAAAATTCTCACCCCATAAAGCAAATCCCGTAATAATAACTAAAGTAAGCGGGGTCATCGCCTTTCTTTCTCGAAATATATTTACGTGCATGCCAAAAGGAAACCATCGTTTTACGATAAAGTTTTTAACCAATTTTCAAGCATTTTAGGAAAAACCAATTTTCCGAAGATGAATTTTCAAACGATAGTATGTTGTTTTAGATTTACCCTTTTATTTAGTTATTTTCAATTTAATTCCCATAGTTGCGGGCATTTCGTTTACTTTATTTTACTTATATTATTTTGTCATTTTTCTTGTTGTTATTTTGAAAAGAAAATATTTCATTTTTATTGACTAACCTTTTTAGTTTTATTCTGCATATACATTTTTTTAAGCATTAGCGTTTCTGATGATTTTACTCATGTCGAGTTATAGCTTTTTGTTTTCTTTCCATAGGTTTTGTATGAAGTTCCATTGTAATTTTTCTTTTCATTTCTTATTGGTGGGCAAAACTTGATCTTAACCCAATCTTCAATCAAACCCAACAGCCCAAACCCAAGTTCATCCTATACAAACTCACAGCCCAACACCAAAACCCACATTAAAACCCAACCCATCTCCTAAACCCTAAGTCCACCCTCTGCTCTATAAAAAGACAACAACAATAAACCCTACGAGAGACCATGTGATACCGGCCGTCTCCCTTCCCCCTGCTCAGCTCTCGATCGTCCCCTCATCTCCAAAAAAACCAGAACTCCCGACGCCCTTTATTCATCATCTTCCTCCTGTCTCCAATGGAAAAATAATAAAAAAAAAACAACAATCTACAATGACCGCCTCCCTCACTCTCACATCTTCCTCACTCCCGATCGATCAGTCATCAAACCCAGAAAACACGAAATGGCACCCTCCCTCTTGCCTTTTCCTCTCGTGCTTCGATTGTTCTCCTCATCCGCCTCTATCTTTCTCCGATTCCCATCTCGATCTCAAAAATCAAAAACCCTACCCGCATCATCTTCATCGTCTCGTAATCGCCGGCCTCCACCCTCTCATCGATTCCTTTCATTTCCCTCTCGGGAAACCGAAAAGGAAGACTACCTTCTTTCTTCACCCTCCCTGCTGTTCAAAAACGTCTGATGTTCAAAATGGAAAAATCGGAACTAAACTTGTTCACCATGAGCACCAGTTTCGACCAAAGCAATCAACCACCGTTCTACGCACATTGATGATCACATAGCCGACGTACAACCAGGGCTCGCACCCGTCCCCTCTCAGTTCATTCGCTAGAGGCGAATGTTGGTATTAGAGTTCCAGGTCCAATCCGTATTTTTTTTCCACAATCTTCCCCTCTATTCTATTCGCAGGTGACATTGGCTTGTCTGCTTCTCTTCTTTTCAAATCCATGCGTGTTGGAATAATTATAGCGCTTATAAACTTCCATCTTCCGATTCGCGATAATTCCTGCAATTCTTGACCGATTCTGAGTTGGACCTTTTGGTCCTAAATATGGCGTGGTATTTATCTGGTGTTTTGAATTGGTTAATCAAGATTAATGTGTATAACGATGGACTGGTTAGCCTCTGTCGATTTCGCCTTTGAGCTCTGGATTGAAAAGTTTCAGGATAATGTTTCCTTCGCGCGTTACATACTCGGGTTTGGAAACTCCTTTCGTTTGAGGCTGGTACTGGAGCTTGGTCTTCTGTTGGTTGTGGATACTCAGTCAAAAACGCTGGCACTTTGGTGTAGAGCGTGGACTCTCGACCCCTTTCGTTTTATTGAGGCTTTGGCACATTGTCGTACCTGTCTCTTGTTGATTGGTCCTATCTGGTTATGGGCTTAAACCGGTGGCTTTATCTCTCTTTTGCAGTGATTTTTGCTCAATTAGGCACTCATGAATTTCGCTCTTTACTATGTCAATACTTGTTGCCTTTATTGAAACTCATGGGTTTCTCTTTTCTGATCGAGGTACATGTGATTGATGGGCTATCGGCAGCATATGTTTGATCTGGGCTTGCATTTGCTTGGATTACGCAGATGGATCACATTGATGCGCTTTAGGCTCGTTACCTCATGGGTTTGGAAATTAAACCGCTCATCTTTGCATAATTATGGTTCATTTATCTGTTATAACCGATTGCCCCTTTGCGCATTGATATGGGGTTTGGATATTGTTTGAGACTTGCATAACTTGTCCTTTTGTGCTAAGATAAAAACATGGATTTGAGAGATAGTTGCCCTATGCTATAATTGGTAGATAAATCACTCGTTGGCTGGATGGTCCTTATTAATTCATCATCTCGGAGGTAAATGATATAAACCCATCTAGGTATGATCCCACATGACTCATAACGTCACATCTTTGATACTACACTTTAGTTTGAGTCATAATCTAAGATGGTGGATTAATTTGAGTAGCAACCCCAATGCTTGATTTATCTTACGATCCTTAGCATTTGTTGGCAGCTTGAAACTCTTTTCTATGTTCTCGGTTGGGGCGTGGGAGATGATTAGATTGCCCCCTTTCCTCCCATTGAGAGGGGCCGTATGATCCCATTGCACACATCCCAACCCTCTTTCGTTCTTTGACTAATGCATTTTGCCTCTTTTGGTTGTGTTTTGAATGTACATAATGCTCGTGAAACGGGAAACTACTCTAAGACTAAGCAACGGGATTGTGGCTTGCACTACCGGGGTCTCTGCTTCAAACACATGTAACGGTTGGTGCACTTCTTGCTGATCCTATCAGCTCAAGTGAGGCGGCGTCGATGCGACCCTATTAGATTTTAGGATGAAGAACAAATTTACTTTGCATTGAGAATCACTCTGTTGAAGTACAGAGAATTGAAGAATCGAGTTCTTTGTACAGAGAGAACTTGATATTCGATAGAGAAGGGGAAGAGAGAACCGCAGGTAAGTAGACGGGGGAGACCGGTTCTATAAGAACCGGGCTTGCTCAAAATATAGATGTATAAAACCTAATACACTCTACAAACGTACAGAAATAAGTCCTAATGATACAAACTATATGCACCAGACTTAGAGAATATACAGGAGAGTGTATATGCGGTCTAATACCCCCCCTCAAAAGATGCAGGGGTTGCATTGCTGAAGCTGTGTCTTTTGATTCCGTCTTTAACCTGTGCTATCCATAGTCACTTTGTTCCTGCAAGCCCAAATTGTTAAAAGCATTGTAATAATTCTTACCTGGCAGCGACTTTGTCATGACATCAGCAAGTTGATGTCTGCTGGGTACATATTGTACATGAATCAGGCCCTCCTGCAATTTCTCACGAACAAAATGACAATCTAATTCAATGTGTTTTGTTCGTTCGTGGGAAACGGGGTTCTTAGCTATATGTATGGCTGCCAAATTGTCACATTTTAGAGGTATTGGGGTGATGTTTTCAACCCCCATTTCAGCTAGTAACCTGCTTAACCAACTCAGCTCACTAGTAACTTGTCTCATTGCTCTATATTCTACCTCAGCAGAGGATAGAGCAACCGAGACTTGTTTTTTGGATTTCCAACTGAGAGGGCAGCCTCCTAGTAAGATGTAGTATCCTGATATTGACTTCCTCGTGATTGGGCAGGAAGCCCAATCCGAGTCACAATAAGCTATAAGATCAAGATCCTTTTTGCTATTAAACAGAAGCCCGAAGCCTAGAGTACCCTTTATGTAGGACAAGGTATGGTAAGCTGCCTTTAGATGATCGGTTGTTGGGGATTGAAGAAATTGGCTAAGGAACTGGACAGCAAAGGAGATATCGGGTCTAGTGTTTGTTAGGAAGTTTAATTTTCCAACGAGACATCTGTATAAGGTGGGATTTTCCAGCTTAGTGCCTGAGTCCTTGCTGAGTTTTAGATTCAAGGGGAGAGGAGCAACAGAAGCTTTGCACTGTTCCATCCCGAAGTCCTTGATTATTTGTTTGGTATATTTTTGTTGTGACATGATTAATCCATGACCAGTTTGAAGAAAATCCATTCCAAGGAAGAAACTTAGTCTACCCAAGTCCTTTATTTTGAATTCCTTGTCAAGTTGTTTTTTCAAGAGATTTATCTCCTTCTGATTGTTGCTAACCATTAGTATGTCATCAACATAAATGCCTAAGAAAATGATGTTATTTCCCTTTTGTTTGACAAAGAGAGAGTAATCATTTTGAGAATGGTGGAAACCTAGATTTTTGAGGAAATTGGTAAGTTTTTCATACCATTGTCGAGAGGCTTGCTTAAGTCCATAAAGAGATTTGTGCAGTTTGCACACCTTGTTCTCCCCATGAACCTTAAGCCCCTCGGGTATGGTCATATAGACATCCTCATGGAAGTCTCCATGGAGGAAAGCATTATTGACGTCTAGTTGATCTAGGATCCACCCCTTTTTGATGGCAATGATGATGAGGGCACGAATAGTGGTGAGTTTAACAACAGGAGAGATGGTTTCTTCATAGTCGAGACCATGTTTTTGACTGAAACCTCTAACTACAAGCCTAGCTTTGAATCTCTCAAGGCTACCATCAGCTTTGAGTTTTGTCTTGTAGACCCATTTGCAACTGATTGGTCTCTTTCCTTTAGGAAGGTTAACTATTGACCATGTGTTATTAGCCTTTAGAGCTTCAAATTCCTGGGTCATAGCTTCTACCCATCTCGGGTCCTTACTAGCAGATTCGTAATTGTGTGGATCTTCTAAGTTGTGGATACGGTCAAGGAAAATGCTGGTGTTTTGGCCAAGGGAGCAAGAGAGGATAGAATGTTTTGGGATATGATCTGTGAGGCTGTTAAGAATACCCTTGGCAGAATCGCTTGGATTTCCTTGATCGAGTCTAGCACTTAGAATGGCTGAAAAGGTGTCAAGGTGGTTTAGAGAAGTAGAACAGATGTAATCATCATACCTTGAGGGAGGTCTATGAGTCCGTGTGGACCTTCTAAGTTCAGGAAAATTTCCTCCAGAGGATTGATCTTGAGTCTCATCTGGAGTATCTACAGTGGTTGTGTTAGGGTCGGTGGAATCAATGAGAGGGAAATCATCCTGATCAGGAAGTTGTTCTGAAACTATGTTCCTTGTTGTTTCAGAGAGGTTAGTATTTTCTGTGATTTCTATATCTGGAATAATGTGGTGATTGACAGAATAAAAATCAGAGTCTTGTCTGTTCTGATTTAGGGTGTGTTTCCACTCATTATCCCTTAATGGAAAAATATCCTCAAAGAAAGTTATATCACGGCTGACCCTAACAGTGTTGTCCTCAAGAGACAACACTTTGTATCCCTTTGTATTTTTACAATCCCCAAGGTAAATGCTGGTATAAGCTCTAGAGTCTAATTTTCCTTTGTTTGGGTTTATGTTTGTGATGTAGCATAAGCAACCGAAAGTCTTCATGTCATTGTAGGAAGGTTTGGTGCCGTATAATCTCTCAAAAGGAGTAAGGTTCTTAATGGCTTTGCTTGGAATCCTATTTATGATGTAGGCCGCGTGCTCAGCACAATAACCCCAGAATTTTGAATCAAGGCCGGATTGGAAAAGGAGAGCACGAGTTACTTCCATGATATGACGTTGTTTCCTCTCAACAACCCCATTCTGTTGAGGGGTGTGGGGACAACTTGTTTGATGAATAATCCCCTTTTTCTTAAAGAATTAAATCCCTTCTAAAGATTTCCCAAGTTCTTTAGCATTATCACTTCTTAAAGTTTTAACAGTTTTATCTGTTTGTTTTTCTATAAGAGTAATGAAATCTTTATCTGTTGTAAACCTTCAGATTTCTGCTTAAGAAGTTTAATCCAAACAGCCCTAGTGAAATCATCAACTAGAGTTAGGAAATATTTCTGTCCATCTGTGGTTTCAGTCCTCATAGGCCCACAGATGTCAACATGTAGCATCTCAAAGGGTTGAGTAGTTCTAATAGCTGAAGAAGGAAACTTTAGCCTTTTTCCTTTAGCTTTAAAACAAATGGAACAAGGGAGTATGGCAGAACTGGAAACAGAAGGGTTTTTGGTAGCAATCTCAGTGATTTTATTCATCTTTGAAACGGGGATATGCCCCAGTCTATTATGCCACAAAGCTAGAAATTTGTTTTGATCTATAACAGCCATACTACAATTGCTCACACAATTTCCAGAAGTAATTCTTTTCTTAGAAACAAAATCACTCAAAGCAGAAACATCTAAGAAATATAAACCAGCAACTTGCTTCCCAATTTTCTGGGAGACATCTCTCTTAGAATCCTGCAGAAAACAAGAATTTCCACAGAAAACAATCTCAACCTTCAGAGATTCTATTAACCTAGTCAGAGAAACGATATTGAATTTAAACACAGGCACATACATAATATTTTCCAAGCATTTTGTTTCATTAACAAATAACTCAGCAGTAGATTCAACTCTTTCCTTATGGCCATCCGGAAGGGTTATTTCCCTCTTCCCATTAAGAGACTCAAAATTAGACAGTAAAGAGCAATTTCCACTAATATGTTCAGTCGCACCCGAATCAATTATCCAAGATTTCTCCAATTGCATCAAGATCCCATTTTGGTTCAAGTTTAAGCAGGGAAGAAAACTGATAGTTGGAAGAGATTTACCTGAGAAATCACCGAAGGTCTTGTGGCTGCTGTCCCCTTTCTGTTGTTGGAGATAGTTGACAAGCTGACTCAATTGTTCGGTGCTAAAGCCTCGTACAGGAGATTGAGTGATTTCTTCGGTGATTGTGGACTTCTTCTCCTCGTCAACTGCTGATCCGGCATGGATTTCTCGGTTCCGCCTACTGTCCTCTCTAGGAAAGCCTATAATCCACCAGCACTCTTGTTTAGAGTGCCCAATCTTGCCGCAGTTTGTACACTTCGTCGAGTCTCTTTTTCCCGCGGTTGTCGATTTAGTGAGGTTTCTTCTCGGCGTCGATTTAGGGTTTCCTGGGTTCGGGGAGAATTTCTGTTTGGTTGAAGTAGAGAAATTGTTGTTCCCTTTAGCCAGTAAAGAAACGGTCTGCTCTTCTATGTCCTTGGAGACAGGAGATTCTCTTTGCTCCTCCTCTTGAATGATTGTACTATAGGCTTCTTCAAGCGTTGGAATGTCCTTGGTGGCGAGAATCTGGCCGCGAACATGGGTATATGAGTTATCTAAACCCATGAGAAAATGGATAAGCTCCTCCTTTTCTCTTTGCTTCTTCTGTGTTTCTGTCGCTTTGCAGCTCGAACAGCACGAACAAGTCTCGATTGGGAGTGCGAGATCAAATTCAGCCCACGTCTCCTTCATCTTCATGAAATAATCCGTAACGCTGTCTTGACCTTGCTTCAGATTGGAGATCTGAGCTTTGATGTTGTGCAGGGTAGTCAGATTCTTCTTTTCGAATCTGCGGCAAAGCCAATCCCAAAGATCTTTAGGGTTTTCTGTAAACATGACGCTTCTGCCAATATTCGGGGCCAGAGAAGAAATGATCCACGAGGTGACCAAAGAACTTGCTCTCTCCCAGGCCGCAAGACGCGTCGGTTCTTGGTCAGTTGGGCGTTTGAGGGTTCCATCGATAAACCCTAGTTTATTTTTCGCCTTGAGAGCACGACGGACATTCCACTTCCAGGAGAGGAAACCTTCTCCAGAGAACTTCGGTCCCAAGGGTTGTCCAGGCTGCTCAGTTGTGTGGACGTAGAGTGGATCCGTCTGATCGATGGCCGTCGAAGAGTTTGCCGGCGATTTCTCTGATTTTTCGTCACTCATGATTCTTCTTAGTGCAGCGCTTTGCGCTCTGATACCATATTAGATTTTAGGATGAAGAACAAATTTACTTTGCATTGAGAATCACTCTGTTGAAGTACAGAGAATTGAAGAATCGAGTTCTTTGTACAGAGAGAACTTGATATTCGATAGAGAAGGGGAAGAGAGAACCGCAGGTAAGTAGACGGGGGAGACCGGTTCTATAAGAATCGGGCTTGCTCAAAATACAGATGTATAAAACCTAATACACTCTACAAACGTACAGAAATAAGTCCTAATGATACAAACTATATGCACCAGACTTAGAGAATATACAGGAGAGTGTATATGCGGTCTAATAGACCCCCCATAGCAGCTCTCTATTTAAGATTTTTATCTATGTTTTGTATTAATCTTAAATTTGTTTATTGTTCTTACTTTTGGTTGTAGTCTTAGGATCTACTCATTTTTGTAATTTAATTCATTCTCTGCATGTGAACAATGTTAGAACGTTATCTCTAGCTGGTTTTGGATTATGTTGTCCTAGCGCTTATCTTACCCCTTTCTGCATATTGATTAGAGCTTGGAAATTAATTTGAAATCTTGTAGGATTTTCGCTAGTATTCAATCACCAAATTTTTGTACAAATTGTTTACACTTCATTTTACTTCTCCAATGTTTGTACCCTATGTGAGATATTTGCTTTGTTGTTTTGTGATTTATGCCCTTTGCTTGTTGCTTATTAATGTCATATGCCTTAGCTACTATGTCCTTAGGTCCAAGCCATCAAGATAGAGGGGTCCCCCTGGACTGATGGGTCATTGACCAATCTCGTGGTGGTGACACCCCTAAACCCTAAAACACACACCTAAAAAATGTATATATGTATATAGACCAATATTCCCAATCAAATTTTCTCTCCAACAAGCCCAAATAACAAACCAGGCCCAAATCACTCAACCTGGCCCATTTCTTGCCTAACCCACTTCTAGCTTGACCCATTCAGCCCAATAAGCCCATCGGGCCCAATCCATGTGTGGCCCAACCCTGTAAATAAAATCAAAGCCCATTTCAAAACACAATTGGCTCATCAAGCCCGATTCAAGCCTAGTTTGACCCAAACCCAGTCCGGGTCCAAATCCAATTCGGCCCATTAAGCCCAGACCAGCCCAAGCCCACAAAAGTCAAACCGATTTGACCTTGACCCGAATGTTGACCTTTGACCAAACCTTGACCTTTGACTAAACTTTGACCATGACCCAAGCTTTGACCAAGACCCAAACTTTGACCAAACCTTAACCCGAATGCCAAACTTTGACCAAACCTTGACCCGAATGTCAAACTTTGACCAAACCTTGACCCGAATGTTGACCTTTGACCAAACCTTGACCTTTGACTAAACTTTGACCATGACCCAAGCTTTGACCAAGACCCAAACTTTGACCAAACCTTAACCCGAATGCCAAACTTTGACCAAACCTTGACCCGAATGTCAAACTTTGACCAAACCTTGACCCGAATGTTGACCTTTGACCAAACCTTGTCCTTTGACTAAACTTTGACCATGACCCAAACTTTGACCAAGATCTAAACTTTGACCAATCCAAACTTTGACCAACCCAAGTTGACCTTGACCCAACTGTGACTCAATCCCATTTTGACTTGGTCTAACTTTGACCCGCCTTGTTTTCCAACCCCGGCCAAATTCAACTCAAACCAAATTCAATTACAAACCCGATTCATTTCAGTTCAAGCCCAATTCAAAATCAATTCAATTCTTAATTCAATTAGATTCAATCTCAATTTCAATCTGATTCAATTTAAAATTCTTTCCATTCCCAATTCAATTCAACTTCATTTCAATCCCAAATAATTCCAAACATCATAAATCTCAAACTCCTTGAAACTCCAAACTCCTTAGAACTCCAGCATCTCGAATCTCTAAACGTCTCAATAGCTCCATAGACTCGACCGTCTCAGCAGCTCAACAGACTCGAACGTCTCAGTAGCTCAACAGACTCGAACGTCTCAACAGCTCAACAGACTCGAACGTCTCAGCAGCTCAACAGACTCGACCGTCTCAACAGCTCAACAGACTCGACCGTCTCAACAGCTTAACAGACTCGACCATCTCAGCAGCTCAACAGACTCGACCGTCTCAACAGCTCAACAGGCTCGAATGTCTCTGCAGTTCAATAGATTCGAACATCTCAATAGACTCATCAAATTCAAGCACTTCAGAAATCCTCAGCTCCTCAAAAAGCCGAACCTTTTGAAATTTGATAACCCTTTCAAGTCTTGAACATCTCACAGACCTGAGCGTCTCACAGACTCCATCATTTCAAGAATCTAAATGTCTCACAGAGTTGAGCATCTCACAGACTCTCACACCTCAAACTCCAAAACGAACCAGACAATCTCTCAAACCTCATCAAAAGACCATAAAACCTCTTTGACCCTTCAAAGACCCAAAAGGTAAAGCCCAATTCCTTCAAAACCTCTTTGACCCCTCAAAGACCCAAAAGGTCAAAACCTCAATTCCTTCAAAACCTCTTTGACCCCTCAAAGACCCAAAAGGTCAAAACCTCAATTCCTTCAAAACCACAAAACTCCCAAACCTTCAAAAGCCGTGAACTGCGTAAGGTCTGATCTCAACAGGGAGTTGAGTACGTAGGCAGCCCATCTAGGGTGCGACCCCATTCCAATCAAAAAACCCTTTTCCCCCTCTAAAGATGGCTCTTATATCTCTCAGAACACTCAAATCTTCTTCGGCTCCCACAAACTTCAAACCATCAGACTCCAAGTCTTGTCTATTCATTCAGTCCTACTTTCCCAAATCTTCATTCTATACTCATCCAAATTTCCCAATTCCCTCTTCTAGGTGCTGGTTTGGCAGAAAAGCTCGCCTCATCCACTCTCTCTCTTATCATCCTAATCCTATCCTTGGCTTTTAATTGAATCTCTCTAGAAAGGTTTTGAAAGAAGGTAATCCCGACAATTGGAGACCGAGATTTTCTCGGGCACCAATCCGAAGTCGTGGTCGTTGCCACTTCTAAGGGGTGTAACCCAGTGCGAACCCACAATAGAATCTCTGATCTGACCAGATAAGTCCTTTCCATAAGCAGCAAATTCAGAGTCAATCAACGGTTCTTAGAACCCTTCTCTTCCCTTCCTAGTTCCTTAGGTCAAACTAGGTGGCGACTCTAGTCAATTTCTGCCCTTAGGGCATAAGTCCGCGTGGAGCCCATTGAGAGCGGGTGTGGTGCTCACTAGCATTCCCCATAAGCTTTCTGGGAAAGACGGATGATGTAGTAGGTATTTGAGGGATGCCAGAATAACGGGTTTTCACCCTCCACAGAATGGCATTTTCTAGGATCTAGGCTAATCAGTCAGACCATATTTAGATAGACCCCCCTCATACCGAAAAATCACCCTCCACACCTACTACTGTTATGCCCAGGACCTGAGGACAGATCCAAAGTTCAGGAGTGACGTACCTGTTGTGTCGGAGTACCCCGACGTTTTTCCGGAGGAGTTACCTGGACTACCACCATTGAGGGAGGTTGAGTTCAACATCGACCTCATACCTGGTACAGGCCCGATTGCCAAAGCACCATACCGGATGGGCCCTGCGGAGATGGTGGAATTGAAGAAACAACTGCAGGAGTTACTAGATAAGGGTTTCATCCGACCCAGTGTCTCACCTTGGGGTGCTCCTGTGTTGTTCGTCAAGAAGAAGGACGGAAGCATGAAATTATGTATTGACTACAGGGAGTTGAATAATGTCACGATCAAGAACAAGTACCCACTGCCCAGGATCGATGACTTGTTCGACCAGCTGAGGGGAGCTAAGGTGTTCTCTAAAATTGATCTGCGTTCCGGGTATCATCAGATAGCTGTAGCTGAGACAGATATAGAGAAGACAGCCTTCCGGACCAGATACGGCCACTATGAGTTCACAGTGATGCCGTTTGGACTGACCAATGCACCGGCGAGATTTATAGATTTGATGCAGAGAGTCTTCCAAGCCCAGCTAGATAAGTCAGTGGTCGTATTCATAGACGACATTCTGATCTTCTCCAAGAGCAAAGAGGAACATGAGCAGCATTTGAGGACAGTCTTTGAGACTCTGAGAGAGAGGCAACTCTATGCCAAGTTCAGCAAGTGCGAATTCTAGCTGGACAAGGTATCATTTCTTGGTCATGTGATCTCAGTTGAGGGAGTTTCAGTGGACCCAGCTAAAATTGAGGCGGTGAAGAGCTGGCATAGACCTCGCTCAGTGACTGAGATTCGGAGCTTCCTTGGGTTGGCTGGCTATTATAGACTCTTTGTGAAGGATTTCTCCAGGCTAGCCAAGCCCTTAACCTCTCTGATGAAGAAGGATAGCCCGTTTGTATGGACAGAGGCATGTGAGGTCTCCTTTCAGGCACTGAAGGATGCTCTGACCACAGCTCTTGTATTGGTGATCCCCGAGGGAAATGAGGGATTCGAGGTTTACTGTGATGCTTCAGGCAAGGGAATCGGTGGAGTATTGATGCAAAATGGTAGAGTCGTAGCTTACGCTTCTCGACAGCTGAAGAAACACGAAGAAAATTATCCCACACATGACCTTGAGCTCCTCGCCATAGTTTTTGCCTTGAAGATCTGGCGACACTACCTGTATGGAGCCACGGTCCGAATTATGACAGATCATAAGAGTTTGAAATACATCTGGACCCAGAAGGAGCTGAACTTGAGACAGCGACGGTGGATCGAGCTACTAGCTGATTATGATATTGACCTCCAGTACACTGAGGGTAAAGGTAATGTCGTGGCAGACGCTCTGAGCAGAAGAGCACATTCACTTCTTGCTCTCATAGAGACGACCACGATAGCTGAGGAGGTATATGCAGCTCAGGGCAGTGATGTGTATCTGCAGGGTATCAGGCAGAAATTAGCAGATGGGCTGACTGATGGTCTGAAGTATGACTACGAGCTAGACAGCGAGGGACACCTTCGAGTCAGAGGCAGACTCTGCGTACCTCAGGATGCGACAGAACTTCAGACCAGGATTCTCTCTGAAGCTCATTCCTCTACATTGTCAGTACATCCTGGAGCCACCAAGATGTACAAGGATTTAAAGAAGTTATTCTGGTGGAGCGGGATGAAGAGGGATGTAGCAGACTTCGTCTCGCGATATCTCACCTGTCAGAAGGTGAAGTTCGAGCACCGGCGACCAGGAGGCCAGATGCAGTCATTACCGGTACCGTGCTGGAAGTTTGACGATATTAGTATGGATTTTGTGGTCGGTCTCCCTCCAGCTAGAGGTGGATTGAACACAATTTGGGTGATAGTGGATAGGTTAACTAAGACAGCTAAGTTCATACCTATAAAGGACACATGGAAGGTGCCCAAACTGGCTGAGGTGTTCACCACGGAGCACATCCGGTACCATGGGGTACCGAAGACGATCGTCTCCGATCGTGATGCACGTTTCCTCAGTAGATTTTGGCGTCAGGTGCAGGAGGCATTTGGTACTCAGCTGCGACTTAGCACAGCCTTCCACCCACAAACAGATGGGCAAACCGAGAGGACGATTCAGACACTGAAAGATATGTTGAGAGCGGTCGCCTTAGACTATCAGGGGAGTTGGATAGAGCGTCTACACTTGGTAGAGTTCTCCTACAACAACTCCTATCACTCGTCTATCGGCATGGCCCCATTTCAGGCTCTGTATGGCAGACCGTGTCGGACACCTTTATCATGGAGTGACCCCGCTGAGACAGTTTTGATTGGTCCAGAGTATATTCAGAGACTACAGGATGACATCAGAGTTATTCAGCAGCACATGAGGGCAGCGCAGTCTAGGCAGAAATCTTACGGGGATCAGCGTACCAGAGAGCTTGAATTTCAGATCAATGATATGGTTTTCCTACGAGTGTCGCCGATGAGAGGTATCTTCAGATTTGGGATGAGAGGGAAGCTAAGCCCTAAGTATGTTGGTCCGTACCGGATTACGGAGCGCGTGGGCCCAGCAGCGTATCGACTAGACCTACCAGCGGAGTTAGGGAAGGTACATGACGTGTTTCATGTATCGCAGCTGAAGAAGTATGTACCTGACCCTTCTCACATGCTACAGCCAGAGAGATTAGAGATTGAACCTACACTGAGATATGAGGAGACTCCCATTCAGATCCTGGACACGAAGGTCCGGGAAACGAGAGTCAGATCAGTCAAGCTAGTGAAGGTTCTTTGGGAGCATCATGGGGTTGAAGAAGCTACTTGGGAGACTGAGGACTCTATGAGAGTGAAGTACCCACACCTATTTCCATGATATTTCCTTGTATTCTTGCCTTTACTGGGTTCTTGTTCATAGCGGTACGAGGGCGTACCTTGGCTCTTTTCGGGGGGGGTAGTGCATACTCTTCCTTCGTCACCTCATCCAGATTATGCCCTGTTTGTTTTGTTAGTATAATGATGGAGAGGTGTATGCATGTACTTGATTTATACATTGTGTGATTCTTGATTTCTATCTATGAAAATCTTGGTTTTGGTCTGACGATGAATAATCTTGCGTGGAATTTGGAAATGGAAATGAGTGGAAATAGATTGTGGGAGAAGTTACAATTGGTATGGATTGGTATGGAATTTTGGTTGGGATTGTTACTGGACGAACATTCTGGTAATTCTTGACAGCACACTTGATGTGGTGTGAGTAGCTATTAGTTGGTGTTAAACTTCGGGACGAAGTTTCTTTTAAGGGGGTAGACTGAAATACCCCTAAATTAATTTAAATTAATTTAGGGGATTTCTTTTATTAAAATATTAAATTATTATATGGAATTATGAATATTAAATTATTATATGGAATTGTGAAATTTATTTAGGGGTTTTCTCCTATTTAACCCCAATTATTATACATTATATAGTATTATGAATTTAATAATAAGATTTATAAGTCAATAAATCTTGGGAAAATTTCTAAACACTCCAAATATATTATAAAGATTTTAGGAAGTGTTGGAACATTGTTTTGAAACATAAAAGTCAATATAAAATTCTAGAAACCTTAAAGCTTATTAAGCCTTGCTAGAGTTGACTTTTTGAGAATGGTCAAACCAGGCCAGGAAACCTATACCAATAAATAGGTTATGAAAAACCATGAAGATCGATAAAAAGAACGTTAAAAACGGATCATCCTAGCCAAAGTTATGATAAATTGAAGTTTAGAGCCAAAATTTTGAAGGATGCTGACATGTCCAGGACACGTGTCGCGCCCAGTCAGCACCGAGTCACTCAATCAGTTGAGTTTCCAGCGGTTTTGGCATGTCAACAGGCGATCTTTAGACACCTATATCTTTTTCCCTACTCCACCATTTGGTATGCCGTTTGTTTCATTCGATTCTCCTATCTTTCCTCTTTCCAACCATTACTCACACACCATCTAACTCCTTCTACAATGATCGGAAAGTTGATCCAAAGTTGCCTCCTCGCGAGTTCGTAACCCAGAATTCCGGTTTTTCCTGAGATCGGGTAAACTTTGTCACGCCATAACTTCTTCATTTCTCATCCAAATTTCGTGTTCTTTAGCTTGTTGTGAAGATCTCTAATCCCTCTATAACTTTCATGTTGATGGCCAAGGCTGATTCGCACTAGTTTGGGAGATAAATCTGTCTAAAGTTGCCTACTCGACCACAGCGGTAATTCTGCCCAGTTCATCCCGAATCAACTAGGTAAACACGGATCTTGTGAGATCTGTAACTTTCTCCCTAGTTCATCAAAATCAATGATTCTTCCACTAGCATCTAGAGTTACATGTCTAGTTTGGATTGTGATAGGTTCCATGAATCAAATCTCTCTCAGTTGGTGCGAGTTGATTCGAGAAGAGGCATACCTGAACCGCACATAAAATACCGATTCCAGAATTGTCGACTTGGTTTCACCCCGTTAATGCAATTCCGGTAAGTTTCTGGTCAAATTGTTCTGTTGATGCCCTTCGAAATTTCATCACCGATCAAACCCACATGCCAATTTAGTCTATTATGCATTACAATGGGAGAATTTGTATGAATTGCAACCGAATTAAGTTCTATACCGAAATAAACCCTAACTCTCGAATCGATTTCGAAACTTGGTGTATACTGCATTATAATTGGGAAAATTGGTACCATTAGAACCGGAATTTGATTACAAATCGATAGGAACAAGAATCACTCGATTTCGTTCTGTAGATTGTGAGAAAAATGAGATTTAGTACTCGATCCCCTTATTACCTTCGCTGATGAACTTGCGTGTTCTGGGCCGTCCGATCGCGGTTAATAAACATGGACGGCCGAGATTAGATCGTGGGGTTTAAGATGTAATAAGTGAATATGTTTTCCAGAATAAAGTCCTAACTTGCTAGTTTTATTTAATGGCCTTCCCGAATGTATTTTGACTTGAAATTTTAACCATAGATTCCTTATAAAGTCTAGTTTATTTTGATGTAAATTAATATGGGTTTTGAGTTTTAAAACATAAGTTATGATTTTTGCAAGTTACGAGTATTATGGAATTATTTGGGTAATTTAAAAAGATATTTTTATGAAATAAAAATTTTATAATATGTCTAAAATGTTATAGTTATTATATATTAAATTTGGGAATTTTTGGACAAGGGTAAATAGTTTAAAAATTATGTTTATGGAATTTTCATAAGAATAACTTATAATATATGGTTTTAATGTAACAAAAATTAAAGTATGGTTTGTAATAAGCTTTTTAGGTTGGGGAAATAAAGGAAACTAAATTAATATTTTATAACAGTATGTTTATAAATATTTTGGGTATTATCTTTTAGGTGAAGTAAAAGTTGTTTACACATAAATATACTTATATGAAAAAAATAAAATGGGAACTTATATTAAATCGAGGTATTAAACTAAACTACATATTATTATTATGGAGGTTAATATGCTGTAAAACTAGGGCAAACACTTTATTTTATAAACCATATATCAGTTGTGGATATGTCTAAAAGGTATTAAAATAATTAAATACAATAAGAATTTCTTAAAGAATGTTTTGGATAAATTCTAAGGAAAATATAAGTGTATATGTAAATACATTAGAAGTAAATAAAAGTAGTAACATACCTTATGGGAAGCGTATTAAGAGGGAAAGATTGGGATAAACCTTATTCATACGTGGCGCTTAAAAATCAAATGTTAATGTGACATCTAGGTGGACTATTAGGGGGAGGTACATATCTTAAACCTTAAATAGGTGATAAAGTAAGATTAGCCAAGCGTAACCAAAGGGTTTAATTAAACTAAACCTATAATCAGGAGTGGGTAAATGGAATAAGTTAAGTATGCATTAAAGATTTAATTACGAGATCTAGCCAGATCCTTAGGAGGGTGAAAAAAAAAGCTAAAACAAAAAAAAAAAAAAAAAAAAAAAACTGTTACTGTAATAAAAGAATGGAGGATTGTAGCGTTATAGACCTTAACTAATCAATGTTTGGAATACTTTAATTATAGGTGATTATGGAAGGTAGTTCCATTTCAAGTGTTGGCTACTGCTCTACATATACCAGGTACGATTTCTCGTACTCAGATACTTTTGGTGACGAACTTCTTGGAATGTTTTGAGAAACGCTAACTGAGCTTGAATGAATCTCGAAAGGGAACTGTTGTGTGCTAACTCAGCTTGATGTGACTACTGGCTTGAATGTCAATTCACATGTCATTGGTTCTCTTAGCTGGTTACTCATTAGATATAAACTGCTTGAGGGTTTAGCTTCGCACTCTGTAGGACTGAGTGTTTTGGTATTGCGCTAGTGCAGTTATTAATCTATGAGAATATGGGAATGTTGGTCTTGGTAAATTCTTCTTTCGACTGTGGATATCAATTTCAACCATGAGCTGAGTCTTTGTTGTGATGTGCGCACATCTCACCGGTAACAGCGAGGGGCTGTATATCCCCTGTCCAATCGGACGTGGTAAACAGCGAGGGGCTGTATATCCCCTGTCCAGACGGACGTTGTAAACAGCGAGGGGCTGTATATCCCCTGTCCTATCGGACGTAGTCAACAGCGAGCCATCTCTTCCAATTGGTTTCATTCCACCCTTGAGTTGTTGGTTCTTGGATTTCTTCTTTCCTTACCTAGTCCTTGTGACTACTTGGGTTTTTCTACTCTTACTGGAACTTAATCTAACTTAAGCATGGGATGTTCACTGACTCCTGGTGTGGTTCTAACTAACTAACTTTATCTTTATTGTTGACTATCTCTATTACTTGCTTGTTGCTTTGACTTGGTGATTTGAAGTGCCTTGTCCCTCTGTTTGGTTTTAAGAGTTTCTTTCCAAGTTTCTATATTGTTTAAAGATTATGTTTTAATTTCTGTTATGAGGATTGTACCAGTTCCATTCCAGGGAACTGACTCACCCCTCCCGGGGTGGGCTGCTTGGTTTCATCTTGCAGGTACGAATTGTTGTACAGGTGGCCACGAAGAGAGTGAGTGTATGGGATGGGAATTAGGAATTTTGGAGAGCTATTGTATTTTGTTATTATTACTTTTATGTTATGTTTTCTTGAGTTCAGACCGTAGCTTTTGTAATATCATAAGTTGTAATTGGTGAGGTTTGGTGTCGGGTGTTTGGAACCCGATGATCTGTAATCGCCTTAGTGTTTTATTTCCACTGCATTTATGTTAAATAGGGGTGTTACAGTTTAAGCATTTGTGGGCTAAGTATTTGAATTGTAGGCCTTGGAGACAAATGTAATGTGTATGTGTATTAGTATTGTTGTTGATGGAAATATTGATGTATTAGTAATGTATTGATTGTTGGTAGGTCCCTTGTAGGGGTGTGGCTAGATTAGGAATGAATTTGATGAAAAAGTGTGTATGTGGAGAAGTAAGAAAAGTAGGTGAACTATGGCGAAATTTTGGTAGAATTATGTATTCAAGAATGACTTGGTGAATGGGAGAACCAAGGTGTATATTGGATTGAGTAGGTATGTTTAGTAGTGATGAAGTGGTAGTTGTAGTATGAGAAATAAGAAGTGTAAAATCTGTAGCAAAGTGTATAAAAATGCATTGGAGAAGTTAGGAAGAATTAGTGTGTAAGAATTGGTAAAAAGAATGTTGAACTTGAGTATAGTTATTGCAAATGGTTATAAAGGATTTGGAATGGGTATTAAGTGAGTTGGTAGGAGGTAGGAAACTAGCAAGAGGAAGTTAGAAGTGCACTAGTGTGCAAAGTGCAAAATGTAAGAATTGATGTTTGTGAATTTGAGCAAGAATTGGAGTAAGGATTTAACCAATGATTTGGAGAGGTTTAATTCATGTTTTAAGGTGTTTAAACATGTAGGAAACATGTGGAAAGATTGTGGAATAAGTGGAAAAAAATTGGGGTGAATTTGGAGTTCAGAATGTGTAGAAAAACGGTTTTTAAAATGGGGTCTGTTCTGGACCGCCCCTGTGGGGAGGTCCAGTGCAGAGAAGAGAAGAAAACAAAAAAACGGGTAGCTTCTGTTGTGGACCGCCCCTGGGACCGCCCCAGAGGGGCGGTCCAGACCAAAGATGAAGAAAAAAATTTGTTTAAGGCTCCTAATGATGGGGGATTGAATGGTAATGGTTTTAGATGATGTTTAGGCCTTGTTTGGTGACTTTTAAGGTCCTAAGAAGTGTAAACAAGTTTGAGAAGTAATTAAGAAAGTTGTAAGTTTAAGAACATTAAGTTAAACCGAAACAATGGGATAACGGGGTAAGTATAGGAGTAGTAATTATATATGTATTGTAATACATAGTATTAATTGAACCATTTGGCATGTAGTCATTGGTTCGAGAATAAGACTCGAGGAACAAGTAAGGACCAAGGAACAAGGAGACCCCCGGTAAAGTAAATTTCAGTAAAAGGTATGATTTCTTCATGCCCTGTATCCTAATCTGGTTACCCCGATTTGTGTGCTTATTTGATCACCTAATAAGATAAAGGCATGAATCGGACTATATTGCACTTACTTGTGCTTGTTTACGTTGTTCTTGATGTTTGTCTTGAACAATAGTTTGTATAATTCATGAAATATATGAATGATGATGAGGTGTATTTGTAATAAGTAGTGTACTTGTATATTGTATTGTAATTTGTATGGAGGTGTAATTGAGCAATGTATTTGTGTATGTGGCTTGAGTGAATGACTTCTACTAATTCCTAACTACCTAACTCCTAACTTAAGTATTGGATAAATTGGAATGAGTAGAAGTCTGATATAGTTTCGGCCACGTGTGAGGATGAGGAGACACAAGAGGTTGGATCCGATTCCTGGTTCTTAAACTGGTCCACGGCCCAAACCCCTTAAATGGGTAGCATCCTGGATTGGTGAACCCAGTAAATCCCGGTGGTGGGACAGAGTAGTCCCCGGGCCGGACGTCCTGACGACTTGACTTAAGTAAGTAAGTAAGTAAAGTATGAGTATGTATGCGTAAGTATTGTGTAACGAGTAAATGAGTAATCTCCACCCGATTAACCCGGGTGGACAAAAAGGAGCTAACAAGTATTGTGTATGTATGGAATATGTATGGTGTATGTATTGAGTATGTATTATGTATGCGTATTTCAGGAAAGGTAAGTATGTATCTGTTGGCTTGTATGGTTTACCTTGTATGGATTGAAGTGTATGTATGTATTCCTTACGTAAAGTAGTATAGTATTATGCATGAAGGCATGTATGCATGTATGTATGAATAAAATGAACTTCATGTATTCGACCAAGTGGTCGGCGTACCCTCACTAGTACGCGGGGTATGCGGAAGTCATATTCAGCGTAAGCTGACCCCCTAGGGGGAACGTTTTTAGTGTGCAGGTACCCGAAGCGGATATGGTCAAGGTAGCAACCGGTGGCTACACTTGGATAGTTAGAAGTAGAATGTAGAAGCGTACTAAGTGGTACACCCCTTGTACTTAGAAGTAAAGTAAGTTTGTGAAGAATGGGTAGTGGATAGACTCTTAATGAGTATCTATGAAATTGAAAGAGGTGTTGTATTTGTACAAGGATCTTAGTAAACTCGGTGTATTATAATGTATTGGAACTTATGGAGTATTGTAAGAATGGGAAGTTCTAGTATTGATTTGGCAATCGAGTATGTACTGTAAGTGTGTAGTACTCGGATATTCCGGTCCATCAGACCGATGCTGTATGTAGTGGTAGTAGTAGCCTGGTTAGTCACGTGGGTGGCTAATGGCATTGTATCACCCACCGTTGAGTATGTAAGTATCTGCTGCGTGAGTCTGAATTGTATAAGGAGATTGGACGGTAATGACGGTATTAGCGGTAGTACAAAAAGTGGTATCAGAGCGAAGTATCGCTCTGATGACTGGAATTACCGAGTTTAGGAAATACCGAGTTAGGAATTAGAAGTTTAGGGCTAAGGGCTGAGTGTTAGCATGAAAGATATGCTAGTTAGGAACTCCCGGTGAGTACCGGATACCTACAATACCAGACCCGCCCCCCACGAACCCCTTGGTATAACTTGGGAAAGAACGCTAGAGAGAAGGAAAGTCCTCTCATACTCGGGAAAACCCGATCTGGCAGTTGGGAAATGATCATACAGTAAACAAGAACTTGACAAGTAGTAGATTCCAAGAAATGGAAGTCCCGGAGATGGATCCCAGTTGAACAACAATACCCGCGCTCAATAGCGGTTGAATGAGCACTCCAACCATAAAGAGGCTACAACTTACAACAGCATGGGGCGACATGCTTAGCAGTCGCAGAGCCTGGCTAGCCAACCAGCAGCAGGAAAAGAAGCACTAAGTGCAACGGAGCGGAAAAAGGAACAGTAACAAAACCGAGACACAAGTCTGCGGGGCAACAATATCGAAAAATACCACCAACGGTATGCTAGCTGACTAAGGACATAGTCAGGGGTGGTTAACTCCGAAACTACAACGCCAAAAGGTTACAATACCTGGCCGACATAGCTTACAGCTACAAGGATATCCACGGGATATGAACCGATAGGACTACAAGAGTCGTGCCTAAACAAGCTAAGGCTCAATAACCACGGTAAACCAGCGGGAACGAGCAGCAAGGAAAAACATAAGATGGATAAATGGGAGTCTCCAAGGATTGGAGAAATTTCCCGATCAACGACAACCATGTCAAGATCATTGAGAAGTTGCTTAAAGGATCAAGTATCTCAAAACATAGACCAATAAGATCAAAGGAAGAGTCAACAAGACTATTAAATACCAGTGGAAACCATACTGTGACCGGTATAGGTCTACCCAAAAACCACCAGTACCACGCACTTGCCACGGCAAGTGCAGTAAGAACAGGAGCATGTAAAGGAACTTTAACACACCACAGGTACATCGTATTGTACCGTGACAACAATGAAGTAACTACAGGAATAAACATCCTAAAACTGAAAGAACGAAAACTTGGAAGGGCCTAACGGCTTGACCACCGTATTTAGAACATACCAGTCAGCAAAAAGCCAGACTCGGTTAGAACCAACCGGCATGGAGATGCCATGAAGATTTTTGTTTTCTATAAAACCCAAATTTTCTTTCAACACCACAACCCTTCTTTTAAAACCCTGGAATTTTAAAACCGAACCAACAGATTGCAGTGAGTATCATAGAATGATACAAGAGGAGTTGACAATAGAATACTTCACTAGGTGTGTGTGACGAACACTACGAGTTACCCGAATACGGGATGTGGGACGACCGCCACTCCGAAGGAGCTTACGGGCATGATAGATAGTCGGGTAAGTGGTAACGTATCAACAAGGTACCCCATGTATGTATACATGTAGTGTGCGAAACACGGGAAGTAGTCAACTCCGTCCTACGGACCATGAGTAAGTTCAAACTAGAACAGCTTGACACCTCAGACGATCAAGAAGAAGAAACTCAACAAAATAATAAATATGTGAGAACTCAAAGACTCCACCTGAAGATAAGGAATGAGGATTAGGAAGCGCAAAGTGCACAGATTAGCAAGCATAGACATTGGATATGTCTCAAATAATTCAAGTAATTACCTGACAGCTGGAAAGGATACCCAGCCTGAACACAGTAAGGCAAAGGCCTAATGTGAACACAACAATGCTCAACAGACGGGACGGAGTTCCCAAGAGCAACTATTAGATTACCACGGAGCATAATCCATCCTTAAGGAAGATATTAAACCTAGTACTAAGCACTAGGAACAAGTATAAACGGTCTACCCAAGAACGGGAGACGTTACAACCCTTAAGTGGAATAGCTCAAATACAATACCACAAGGCAGTATAGTAGATTCAACGTATCATAAACATGAGCCGGATGTAATGGCATAACCAACAACACCCAGGAGCAATCCTTGAAGGGTGTCTAAATTAACAGCAGTTGAATGAAGCATCATAATAAAAGCACGGAGCTGGAATGCACACTCGGTTAAGACACCGAAGGGATTTCACTTAACACGAAATACCCTAAATTACAAAAAGGCACTGATTAGCACCAGATTGCCAAAAGCGTCTCCTAGGAACGGAAGTGTGATGTCACGACTTACCATGGAGCCCAGCAATACCTCCAACCTAAGGGGTATACAAGGAGTGGAAATATGTATAAGCAGCTTGCAAAGAGCATAGCTTGCAGCAATAAGGCTCAAAAGCCATGAATCAACTACATTATGTAAACTTAAACGGTGGGAAAACGCACACCAATTACTAACAGGACTTGCAAGAGATACTGTTTCATGCGACAACAAATCGACAACTGAACCACCCAATTTAAACTCAACATCATGAGTGGCTTGAAGTAATGGCTACCTCAGTGTCATTGTCACTAGAGCATCAGTCTATATACAGTCAACGAAGCTTCCAATTGCCTTCATGCCTTCTGTAGAAATGGTAACACAGAGGCATAAGGATTGTGATAATGCCAACATTGGCCTAGTCCATACTTGGACACTACGAGAAACCCAAGGGAAGGTACCCCTCGTTAGCCGAAGACCATCAATGCGGTGATGATGTGAACCCTTAGAAAAGGCTTCCATCTACTATAACAATAAAGCTTGTGTATGTAGTTAGTGCCAAAAGACAATCCAACAAGAAAATGAGATTTCCAAACCACTACGCCTACAAGAGGCTTTGGACTGTAAAAGCACAACGCTTAAAGAGCATAGAGACTCGAAGGAGCAAGTATACTCCATACGCAACCAAGCATATGGTGAACCATTGTATAAATACTAACAGAGTAAACCTTGTCAACAAGAACCTTCACTTACCAGTGATGAAATACCCTCCAAATGGAGAACGGGACCAGAAAACCCATGAAACTTCTTGGGGATGTCCCGGTGATGTACATACAAAAGTAAAACTACATATCTAGAGCCCACAACCAATGCTCAACATTGGGAGACAGTAATTGTCAAGAACAACCAATGTGAATGCACACTGGACACCACGAATGACCAACGCTCAAGAGAGCTTATAACCCGATAAATTACTTTATCCTTGGTCAACTAAGATAATTGGTAAATGGTATCATAAATGATGGAAATAATGTGAGGTAAGCCAACCTACACATGAAACCTTAACTGAAATAAAACATCTCCACATTGGGAAGATAATACCATTACGGTATGCTACGACAATCATCATACTTATGAACTAGGAACCTCCTAGTGTATTTATACCATAAGGAAATGGTGCCAATGACAATGGTAATGAGTAAATATGAGCTACCACAGTAACACAGTCAGTAAGAACGATGTTGTATAATGAGTAAGAATACGGTGCGCAACAAGCGACCACTATAAGGAAGTAGTTAGACAATGATACGGAGTAGTAAGATGACAGGCAGAGATATTCATTCCTATCACATAAGTGATTTACTGTCAAGCGCTTACGCCTCTGCACTCTGTATGACTGAGTGTTTTGGTATTGCATTTGTGTAGCTAATGACCTAGTGGAATAGCGAGGAATATGGAGAATGTAAATAGTAGTTAACCCTTCTTTCCACCAACGAACATGGCATTAGCCAGTTAAGCAAGCTTAGCAACAAATTATGCGGCCTAAGGCCAAAGAAGCACGAGGGTGTACAACACAATAACAATCACAAGATGTGAATTCCGTTGGAATAAAAGGTGAAAGGAGACTTGAGAAAGTCACACAAGTAAAGAACACTTGTACGGAACCAGGAGAACTGAATGATTCAGAAGCTATTGACAACAGAGGAAGCACTACAGTTAAGTGGTGACTTAACCTCGCCCGACAATAAGTCGGAGGAGCTTAGTGAATAACCACGGGAGTACGACTAGTATACATATTAGATTGCCAGACAGCTGGTTATAAATCTTAAACTCATTGAGTTCAACAGCAGTAAAAGAATACCACAATTGTTTAGTAAACCTTATTCCCATAATAGACGGATAAAAAGGTGACGTATAGCACATTAAGGATAACACGAAGGGTAAGTAACCCAAGTTATCAGGGTCGCGCAGCAGAAGCTAGTGGGCCCTAGCTAGGAGATAATATACCTAGTAAGTATAGTAGAATGGCTATTAATGTCTTGAAGCCTAATAGGCTAGAACCGAATTAATTATGAGTTAAATAAACTCATATAGGAATCCTTGGTTCAAAGACTGAACCATTGTAAGGATTAGGACCCTTTGACAAGGGTATATTATGTAATGAACCGTAAAGAAGCTAAAACGCTTCAGATTGCCCAAATTGAGTAAACCAATGTTTAATAATAATAACATATGGTAGATTACGTGGGTGTAATCCCTTTTAAGGGGGGTAGAGCGAAAACCGCATAATGTGAATTTTATGAATAAAACATATAAACTATAATGTGCATAGCACAAATGAGGAATGAATTTATGACTGGTACTAGGTTAAATAAACATAAGTATTCATTCATATTGAAATTGTAGTAATTAGGCAGGAGAGATGCAAATACCATAGGATGGATATACCTACCTTGTAACACCATGTAAGGGTATTAGTAAAAGAAAAGTAATGAGTAGTGGACGGAGCTCCACAAGTATTGTAGCCTTTAAAGAAGTAGTATGAAATGAATGCGAGTAGCAGATGAATGAAGTCTAGGAGTAGCGTATACCGAGGTAAGTTATTGGAAGTAAATTGAGGACAACTAAATTCTACAAGTATGGTAATCCCTAGTTAGAATAGTTGAAACGATGGAGAGTAATGTATGGAAGTAGTGAAGGTTGATGAAATGAGCACTTAGGTATTGAATCTCGAAGTAAAGCATTGGGAAATAGATTGAGAATGACTGATGGACCGAATTCCATCCTTTGGAGATGTATGAATGGCTAGGAAGAGTAAAAAGATAAAACATGAAAATAATTGAATTAATTGCTTGTTTGAAACTGACGTGGGAAGTTGAACTTGATCCTGATCAGATCAAGGGAAACCGAACACAAATTGGGGTGGAAAGATAGTTCAACACCGATGCTGATCACATCAGGGTTGAATGATTCTCGAAGCTCCCCTCAAGTGGTCACAAGAATCACACATAGGATAGAAGTAATGAGTATAAATTGGAACTTGGAGTTGGATGCTTTAGGAAGATTTCTAATTAGCTGTTGGGAAGGATTTTCCTTAGACTGAGAATAAGGATTTGGTTAGAAGCTTATACCGGAGGAGATAGTAGTGTAGCATGTGGTGTTATACCAAGGGCAGCGGGACATAGAGGAGTACTGTGTCGAGATGACCTGAGTGCCTGTGGGATTGTAATGTGTATCGCATTGCTTTGGGGATAGCTTTGCACTGCATGTATGTATAAAGTTTGTAATGAGGAACTGGATGGTTGGTAGTAATGCGGATTGGAGTAATTATTGTACGTTAGTGTGGCATGGTATGTAGAAACCCTGAGTAATGGATTTAGGAATTAGTAAGGAGGAAGAATGTAAGACCTTGGTATTAGACATGTAAGAATGAGTAAGCATTGTAAACTTATAACCTCGAACAACTTTGAGGACAAAGTTCTTAAGGGGGGTAGATTGAAATACCCCGACCTTAAATATGGCGATTAAATTATCCTAATAGGTATTTAGGAGCCTAATAATGATTAAGAAATATTGGTAAGGGAAAATAGATCCAAAAGAAATAAAGAAATGCTTAAAAAGCGAAAAACGCTAAATAAGCGTTAAATAACCAGAGGAGGTATGAGACCTCGGTTAGCGTATTATAAGGATCCTAAGGGCTTAATAAGACCTAAATAATATATTGGAACAACTCCCGAAGAAAACGGATCCTTAAAACGGATTAAAAACACAAACGAACCTTAAAGCGCGTTTTTTTGAGGAAACCGGGAAAACGCGTCTTTAAGTGGGTCAAATAGACTCGTAATAAATTTGGTCAACCAAATAGTATTAATAAACATTAGTGAAGGTCTAGAGCCAATAAAACCAATAAAAATGAGAAAATAGTAAAAAAAACTGTCAAAACGGGAAGTTGTGGGGTAAAAGCATAAATAAACCAAACTAGTGTGTCCACTATTGTAAATAAAATTTTTAAACCCACAATGGGCTGTATGCCATCCGATCCCCCTTCCCTCTCACACACAAAAAGATAAGTAAAGAAAGAAAGAAGAAAAGAAAGGAGAAAAAAATACAAAAAGTAAAAAGAACACTCTCTTTCCTCACTTTTTCTTCTCTCTCTTCCATTTCCTTCTTCCCCATATACTCCTCTCTTCTCCTCCCTTCTTGCTGCGATTTTGAGCTCCCCCTTTACAAATGGGCTCTCTTTCTTCTACATGCTCCACCTCCATGTGAGCTCCAAATGTGAAAATGAATATATATTCTTGCTCCCCTCATTCTCCTTTACACTTCTCTCTTTTCAAAATTCAAAAATGAGGAAGATTAGTTTCATGGGTATACCCCATTGGTGAAGAAAATAGCATCAATGTGTAGCTTGGAGTCCCCTCTCTCCATTAAGGTAAAAATCTACATGAAAAACTCATGTTTTCACCATTTCCTTCACAACCGATTTTTGCCCCATTTGTAATGCTCTGTTTTTCTCTCTCCTTTGAGCATAATATCAACCTTGCAATGGTGGTGGAATCACCTTGTTGAACCAAGGGCTAAAACCCCTCCTAAGACACTCTAAAGGTAAACTCTAGAAATCTTGTTCTAAACATTTCTATGAACTAGCATTAATTAAGGGGCTAGTATGTTAATTATACTTATTTTATGTGCTTTGGGTAACGGGAATGGAGTTTGGCAACTCCATTCCCCACAAAACCGATTTGTGCAAGAAAGAGAGGAAGAAGAGAATTGAAAAAAAAAAAGAATTGAAGGAAATATAAGCTCAAGGTAAGAGCTCCTTCTTAATGCTCAATTTAATGCATTAGTGTAATGGGAATGGGTAAACAAATAAAAGAACCTAAACTATGGTACTAGTATTGTAGTTGTGGGAGTTTAAGCAATTGTGGGCTAAGTATTTGAATTGTAGGCCTTGGAGCCAAATGTAATGTGTATGTGTATTAGTATTGTTGTTGATGGAAATATTGATGTATTAGTAATGTATTGATTGCTGGTAGGGCCCTTGTAGGGGTGTGGCTAGATTAGGAATGAATTTGATGAAAAAGTGTGTATGTGGAGAAGTAAGAAAAGTAGGTGAACTATGGCGAAATTTTGGTAGAATTATGTATTCAAGAATGACTTGGTGAATGGGAGAACCAAGGTGTATATTGGATTGAGTAGGTATGTTTAGTAGTGATGAAGTGGTAGTTGTAGTATGAGAAATAAGAAGTGTAAAATCTGTAGAAAGTGTATAAAAATGCATTGGAGAAGTTAGGAAGAATTAGGTGTAAGAATTGGTAAAAAGAGTGTTGAACTTGAGTATGTTATTGCAAATGGTTATAAGGATTTGGAATGGGTTAAGTGAGTTGTAGGAGGTAGGAAACTAGCAAGAGGAAGTTAGAAGTGCACTAGTGTGCAAAGTGCAAAATGTAAGAATTGATGTTGTGAATTTGAGCAGAATTGGAGTAAGGATTTAACCAATGATTTGGAGAGGTTTAATGCATGTTTTAAGGTGTTTAAACATGTAGGAAACATGTGGAAAGATTGTGGAATAAGTGGAAAAAAATTGGGGTGAATTGGAGTTCAGAATGTGTAGAAAAACGGTTTTTAAAATGGGGTCTTTTGGACGCCCTAGGGACCGCCCTGTGGGGAGGTCCAGTGCAGAGAAGAGAAGAAAAAAAAAAACGGGTAGCTTCTGTTGTGGACCGCCCCTGGGACCGCCCCCAGACCAGAGATGAAGAAAAAAATTTGTTTAAGGCTCCTAATGATGGGGGATTGAATGGTAATGCTTTTAGATGATGTTTAGGCCTTGTTTGGTGACTTTTAAGGTCCTAAGAAGTGTAAACAAGTTTGAGAAGTAATTAAGAAAGTTGTAAGTTTAAGAACATTAAGTTAAACCGAAACAATGGGATAACGGGGTAAGTATAGGAGTAGTAATTATATATGTATTGTAATACATAGTATTAATTGAACATTTGGCATGTAGTCATTGGTTCGAGAATAAGACTCGAGGAACAAGTAAGGACCAAGGAACAAGGAGACCCCCGGTAAAGTAAATTTCAGTAAAAGGTATGATTTCTTCATGCCCTGTATCCTAATCTGGTTACCCTGATTTGTGTGCTTATTTGATCACCTAATAAGATAAAGGCATGAATCAGACTATATTGCACTTACTTGTGCTGTTTACGTTGTTCTTGATGTTTGTCTGAACAATAGTTTGTATAATTCATGAAATATATGAATGATGATGAGGTGTATTTGTAATAAGTAGTGTACTTGTATATTGTATTGTAATTTATATGGAGGTGTAATTGAGCAATGTATTTGTGTATGTGGCTTGAGTGAATGACTTCTACAAATTCCTAACTACCTAACTCCTAACTTAAGTATTGGATAAATTGGAATGAGTAGAAGTCCGATATAGTTTCGGCCACGCGTGAGGATGAGGAGACACAAGAGGTTGGATCCGATTCCTGGTTCTTAAACTGGTCCACGGCCCAAACCCCTTAAATGGGTAGCATCCTGGATTGGTGAACCAAGTAAATCCCGGTGGTGGGACAGAGTAGTCCCCAGGCCGGAGGTCCCGACGACTTGACTTGAGTAAGTAAGTAAAGTATGAGTATGTATGTGTAAGTATTGTGTAACGAGTAAAAGAGTAATCTCCACCCGATTAACCCGGGTGGACAAAAAGGAGCTAACAAGTATTGTGTATGTATGGAATATGTATGGTGTATGTATTGAGTATGTATTGTGTATGCATATTTCAGGAAAGGTAAGTATGTATCTGTTGGCTTGTATGGTTTACCTTGTATGGATTGAAGTGTATGTATGTATTCCTTGCGTAAAGTAGTGTATTATTATGCATGAAGGCATGTGTGCATGTATGTATGAATAAAATGAACTGCATGTATTCGACCAAGTGGTTGGCGTACCCTCACTAGTACGCGGGGTATGCGGAAGTCATATTCAGCGTAAGCTGACCCCCTAGGGGGAACGTTTTTAGTGTGCAGGTACCCGAAGCGGATATGGTCAAGGTTAGCGACCGGTGGCTACACTTGGATAGTTAGAAGTAGAATGTAGAAGCGTACTAAGTGGTACACCCCTTGTACTTAGAAAGTAAGTAGTTTGTGAGGAATGGGTAGTGGATAGACTCTTAATGAGTATCTATGAAATTGAAAGAGGTGTTGTATTTGTACAAGGATCTTAGTAAACTCGGTGTATTATAATGTATTGAACTTATGGAGTATTGTAATGAATGGGAAGTTGTAGTATTTGATTTGGTAATTGGAGTATGTACTGTAAGTGTGTAGTACTCGGATATTCCGGTCCATCGGACCGATGCTGTATGTAGTGGTAGTAGTAGCCTGGTAGGTCACGTGGGTGGCTAACGGCATTGTATCACCCACCGTTGAGTATGTAAGTATCCGCTGCGTGAGTCTGAATTGTATAAGGAGATTGGACGGTAATGACGGTATTAGCGGTAGGGGTGTTACAAGCTTATCATTCCTAAACTACAATCACTCTAGCTTGTACTTTGCTAATCTTTGCAACTGTAAAAGAAATATATTTCAGCAGTTCATTTTGCCGCCAGTAAGACCTGTTAAAAGTACGGAATAATTACACATTTTATTTACTTTTAAATTCTTCTTCTTTGTTTATGAGGTAATAAGTGGCATTATTGAGATTGATCTTAAATCATTAAGCACGTTCCTGAGGTAAGAGTGATGTTTGGAATTTGGCTGTTGTATGAGAAAAGAGATCTAAAGTGAGGATCAAGGGTGGATTATATATCATACCTATCTGTATGGTCAAAGTTAATTACAGGCCACCTATTTTCTTTTACTTCTGCTCATCTATCTTCTGCTGTGTAATCTCAATTTGATAAGTTCAGCATGAGACCAGATGAATGAATATATTGTACAATGGCTTTCCATTCTTACAAATTTAATTACTGAGATTAATACAATCTGTAGTTTCCCATAATCAATGCATTACAGTTTGCTTTATTGGTCGTGCTTCATGCTTATAAGTTTCTTTCCAGTTGGACTACAGATTTTTTATTCAATTCAGGGTCATGAGATCTAATAATTTGACGTCTATCCAGAGGTTTATCTTAAATTTTGTTTTGTTGGATGTCCTTGTTCTTCTGCCAATTCAGGGTCATGTGAACTAAATGAGTTCTACCAGAGGCATGAGCAGTTTGATGAAGAGACAACCCTCATCTCCACCGGTAGAAAATTACCCCCTCATCTCCACCGGAACAAACTTATCCCCTCGTCTCCACCGGAAGAAACTTATCCCCCGTTCCATTTCATTCGAGAGTCATTAGTAACAGGAGGAAAGTCATTCGGACTCCGGAAGAAATTTGATAGCACCTTCGACCAAAAATTAGGGCCATCCGGAAGATGCGGCCCAGTAGGAATGTTAGATGAGAGGAAACCAGTAGAAATGTTGGATTAAAATCTACCGGTAGAGATTTTGGATGGGAAGCAAAAAATAAGTTAGCAGTACTATACTACCGGGAGACATCTTCACCGGTAACAAATTGGTACCAGCCAAGGAGGAAAATGTTGGCCCGATAAAATGTTGGCCCGGTAGATTCACCGGTGGCAATTTGACGTCCTACCGGTGCTGTCAGCCCACCGGTAATATTATTCCACCGGTAAAAAAGAGGTACCAAACTTTTAGATGTTTTATTTTGAACGTTCTTTTGTCGTTGCAAATTTACGAAACTCTTTCTCACTAGGGGATTGATCACCCTCTAGTAGCAATTTATAAAGTTTCCAAACAAAAATAAAAATATTGTAAAACATTTTTTGATTTACTTAAAACCAAGACCAGAGAGTCTTGAGAAGAGAAAAGAAAGACAAAGAAAGTATTTGACGATCTCACCGTCTTAAAGATGGTAGAGTGTTTGTATCCGACGATCTCACCATGATGGTAGAGTGTTTTGTATCCGACGATCTCACTGTCTTAAAACCAGTAGAGTGATTATTCGACGATCTCACCGTCTTAAAGCCGGTAGAGTGATAAATCGACGATCTCACCATCCGTACAATGGTAGAGTGTGTTACGAAAGTATATGATATTATCAGTAAAAGGGATAAAGTAATTCAAACAAGAATCTAATTATGGAGATAAAATCACATTATTATTATCTCGGACTTCTTGAGATTATTATTTTCTTCTGGAATTATTATGGACCTTCGGAATTCCAGATCTTTGGATTTCTTATTATGGCACGGTTGAGGATCAAGGACCTTTGTCTAGAGTACCAGTGGGACTTCATCGCTCCCGGAACCTGTGGGACTTCTTTGTAACCGGAAGACATGATATTTTTACTGGAAAGCTCTTATTTAGTCCACAGTTTTTAAGTTCATTTCCTTTTTTAGGCAAAAGAAAAAGAACTTGTGGGACTAGGAGATATATAGTAGAAAAGAAAAGAGTACAAAGTGTAAATTTTATCTTCTTTTTATAAGTTCCACTTTTTTAGTGTTAAAAAGTAGAACTTGTGGGACTGATGTAATGGTATAGAATATACCATGACTAAAATGCCTGTTACCGGAAGGCCTGCTACCGAAAGACCCGCTACGGGAAGGCCTGTTACCGAGAGGCCTGCTACCGGAAGACTCGCTACCTCTAGGATTGTTATCTGAGGAGATGACCCAGAAGAATTGGTCCAGTGCGGGAGCAGTGTCCCAGTCCGGAAGGATTATCTACAGAGAGACTAACAATTATATTAACATAATGATACCGCATGTATAGGGGCTAAAAAGTAAACTTGGCCGTAGAAAGTCTATAAATAGAAGATGAGGGCTCATTTGTTAGGGATAAGCTAGAAAAGAGAGGGCTCACCCCCAAAAAGGCTCTCTAGGGTTGTAACCAAAGAAATGAATAAATGCTCTGTCTAGAAGTGGACGTAGGCCGGATTATTGGCTGAACCACTATACATCTTGGTTTGGAAACAATGTCGGGATGGAGCATCTTCGATTCCATTTCAAGGTGCGTGCATGAGACGGTTATGGTCGGCGCATACACAAGGTCACGGGCACGAGGTGGTGACAGGCGCACTGGGGTACAAGCGCGAGGTGATGATGGATTGGCACGGGCACGCGACACTTACGTGAGGCGACTAGGGCTGGCATAGAACGCACACAGGGTGTGATGGGTGCGGGACGACGGGAGGCAAGGCATCGGGCGTGGGTGGGGTAGATCGGGCGTCAAGTGCCAAATATTAACACTAATTCACAAAAGTTTTTATTTATACTTGGTCGATACAATTAATAAATCTATTGTTCAAAAATCATGTACAAAAATTGTCATCCAATTTGATTATGTTTAACCAGTACACAATAGCGGTCTTGATCAAGAGTAATACTATATTAAGAGAGTTTGAAGCCGAATATGAAAATCAGTACAAGTTACAAAGGTTGCTTAAATTTGTACTTAATAATTTTGGTTTATCAAACCTAACACGGATAAGTCACCCGAATTTGACCCATAACCCGAAAAAATCGAATGAACCCGAGGATCACCCGAACCGAAAGCACCCAAGCCTGAAATCAACCAAACCGAAATCACCCGAATCGAATTTAAACCAGATTAACCCGACCGGATCCGAACAGAACCGAACATTAAATTCTACAAATTGACCCGACTCAAACCCAAACCGAGTGACCCGAATCGGCAGGTCTAGTTTATCCATAAAAGAAACGTTATGAAAATTTGACAAATCTTCACACATGTGGTCCAATGCACCACTATCAATAGCCCATTCAGTTCCGTTAAAGTCATGGCCATTGGAAACGTTAAAAAAAATTATAAATACTACTAGTTAGACTAATATCACAAGATGAGGATACCATATCCCTATGAATCCACAATTTTGCCAAAGTCCAGTTCAGTTTTTCATTCGGACCTAATTTATTATTCAAACCTATCCAGATTTTTTTTTCGGACTATATTTTCAGATCAGCCCAAATTAGACCGCCGGATCTGGCCAATGTTGATCAGCTTTACTCAAATTGATTTTTGGAAAATCAAAATCCTCCCTAAATGGTGGGGACAAAGCTAAAATTGAAACTTTGGAAAGACGGCGAAGTTTTCAGCTGAATTCATTTCGTTCATCCCTCCATCCGACAAGCATAAAATTCAACTGCCCAAAATAGATTTCAAAGCCAAAAAATACCGCCCACCTCTCCCTCCCTCCCTTCTCTACGACACCATTACCATCCACCCTTAAATCAGTGCAACCCGACATCGCAAATCTCACCTTTCCTCCACCAACTCTCTCTCGCTCTCTTGCATCACTGTCTGTCTTTCTCTGTGTGTGTCGTGTGACGCTAACTCGAAAGCCTCACCCATGGCCGACAAGGAGAATTGTGGGAGAGTAACAAGGGCATCGAAGAAGAGAGCGGTGGGGCAGGTATTGGGGCCTAGCGGCAGTCAGGAGCAGAACCCCCCTGCTGCTGCTGCGAAGAGGGCAGTTCTAGGTGACATTACCTCGAACATACTCGGGAACCAAAAGGAGAACCTTCCTGGCGGCGAACGACCCGCTAAGAAAGCGAAGAAGGGAAGTTCCGCTGCCGTCGTATCTAAGAAAACCCCTATCGAGGATGCGGTGGGTTTTCCGGCTGCGTGCATTAAGACGGGGATTGATGTATGGGGTGAGGACGATAACCCCCAAATGTGTGCTGCCTATGCTTCTGGAATCTATGAGTACCTCCGGGGCATGGAGGTGAGAAAAACTAACATTGCATTCTTCGATTATTCGTTAATGTATATTGTTTGGAAGCTCAAATTTTGAAGAAATTGCTTCGGAGCAGTACTGATTTTGCTGCTGTTCTGGATCTCGTAGTGTGAGGCTGACCAATGTGCGTGCTTATTTGATATGTATTTTTTATTAACAGAAGGAATCAAAGAGAAGACCATTGCCTGATTACATTGAGAAAGTCCAGAATGACATTAGTGCGAACATGAGAGGGATAATAGTGGATTGGTTAGTGGAGGTTACTGACGAATACAAACTCGAAGCCGATAGCCTCTTTCTAGCTGTTTCGTACATAGATAGATATTTGTCAATGAATGTAATCAATCGACAACGGCTTCAGCTTCTGGGTGTTTCAGCTATGCTCGTTGCAACGTAAGTCGTACAATTAACTTTGCTGCCCACTTTCGCGATTTGTTCTTCTTATCGCGTTTATTCAGTTATACTATATACACCCTTTGTTTCATTCAGTAAATATGAGGAGAATAACCCACCTCGAATTCACAAGTTTGTCTACATTACGGATAACACCTATACCAAAGAAGAGGTTGTGAAGATGGAGTCTGATGTGCTCAACTCCCTCAAATTTGAAATGGGGAATCCAACTGTAAAGACATTTTTAAGGTAGAAAGCAAATACCCATAAACTTGTTTCTAATCTGCTCTCAATGTGTTATTTTGGGGTTTCCATCGCAGTAATTGAGAGAATGTGATAATAGAAAGCATATTGTATTGATATTCGTATAAAGTGTGTTGCATATGAGTCTTAGTATTACAACCGATGCCGAGATAAGGAGACTAAACAACTATATATACAGAAAGAGGAGTAAACTACCCGTTACAGTATATGGTAGGTGATGTAACGGTATACAGGATTTATATAAAGGACTTAAATCCTAACACTCCCCCTCAAGAGAAGAACTCCTTAAACTGAGTTTTATCTTGCATCAAATGTAGGCCAATCTGATGTAGAATGTTCCGGTAGCTTTTTCCTAGAAGGGTCTTTGTCAAGAAATCAGCAAGTTGGTGTCGTGTGGGCACATGATGGACAGAGATAACACCTTGCTGTATCATTTGTCTAACATAGTGGATGTCCACTTCGATGTGCTTTGTTCTCTGATGGAGTACTGGGTTCTTCGCTATGTAGATAGCTGATTTGTTGTCGCACCGCAGAGGGATTGGATTGATGTTGTGAACCCCAAGTTCATTGATCAGCCTGCTCAGCCATGCTAACTCGTGTGACTATTCATCGCCCGTACTCTGCTCAGCAGAGGAAAGTGACACGCTTGCTTGCTTCTTGGACTTCCATGATATGGGAGAACCACCTAAGAAAATGTAAAAACCAGAAATAGAACGTCTTGTGATTGGGCAGCTTGCCCAATCACTATCACAGAAAGCTGTTAGTGTTTCATCAGGATTATTATTGAGTAAAATCCCATAATCTATTGTACCTTTGATGTATCTTAGAGTATGTATTGCAGCGGACATATGTACATCAGTAGGAGATTGCAGAAATTGACTCAATAGTTGTGCAGTAAAGGCAAGATCAGGTCTTGTATGAGTGAGAAAGTTAATCTTACCAACCAACCTTCTGTAATCTGTGGGGTTTGCTAGTACTGTTCCTTCTTCTGGTTTAAGTTTCAGACCTGATTGCAGTGGAGCTGCTGTATCTTTGGTGTGTAACAGGTCATAATCATGAAGTAATTCTAGACTGAATTTCCTTTGAGAGATGACAATGCCCTTGTCATGATGCAAGAATTCCATCCCAAGAAAGAAACTGAGATTACCAAGATCTTTAATGCAGAATTCTTTGTTCAATTGGTTCTTGACCATATGTATTTCATCATTGTCATTACCAGTCAGAATTATATCATCCACATATACAGCAATAAAAGTAGTTTTATGACTGTTTATTTTGCAGAAAAGAGAGGGATCATTTTCTGATATTTTATACCCAATACATAACAGAAAATCACTCAATTTAGCAAACCACTGCCTTGATGCCTGTTTAAGGCCATAGAGGGATTTTTTCAGTCTGCAAGCATTAGCATTATCATTGTGTTTTAAACCTTTGGGGATCTGCATGTAGATCTCCTCATGGAGGTCCCCATGAATGAATGCGTTATTCACATCTAACTGAGAGATAAACCAGCTTTTCTTAACAGCAACAGCAATAAGGGTTCTTATAGTAGTCATTCTGACTACTGGAGAAAACGTTTCAGTATAATCTAATCCAAAACGTTGATTGAAGCCTTTTGCCACTAATCTAGCTTTGTATCTCTCAATAGATCCATCTGCTTTCAGTTTGGTTTTAAAAATCCATCTGCACCCTATAGCCTTTTTATTTTTGGGAAGTTTAGTTAGTTCCCAGGTATTGTTTTTGGTAAGGGCATCGAGCTCCTTGTTCATAGCCTCAATCCAGTGTATTTTTAAACATGCCTCTTCGTATGTGGCAGGTTCACAAATTTCAAGAACTTTCCCTATATTGTTCTTGTTTTTGAAAGAGGAAAAGGAAAGGGCTAGATTGGGTGTGGCATCAGTGAGGGAGAATAGATCAGAAATGTTTCGGTCTGTGGTTGCAAAATTGTGTTTGGTTATTCTGTCTGTAATGATCTGAGAAAAAATATCAGGTTCTGAGATATTGGTGTAGACATGGTAGTCACTCAAATGAGTGGGAAGACGTTTGGTGCGGGTAGATCGTCTGAGATTGGTATTCTCTGTGTCGGTATGTGTGGTGGTGTGGAATTCAGAAGGGTCATTGAGGTTCTGGTTATTGTCTGTGGTGTCAGGTTGGGTCTGGTTTATGGTGGTAAGGTCATTTTGGGTGGTATCATGGTCTTTTTCATGAGTGGTTGACTGAGGCTGAGGTGGGGTATTTTGATCTGTAGGAAGGTCATCTTGGTTGGTGGTATGCTCATAGATGTGAGGGATCAGATAACCTTGTGTTGTAGGGCTATGAGGGTCATGATTTATGTCTAGTGAGGGAAGACTTCCTGCTGTGTTTTTGTGAAAGGGAAAAACAGTTTCATGAAATAAAACATCACGAGACACAATAATCTTATAATCAGACAACCGTAATAATTTGTAACCCTTTTGATTATCAGCAGGACCAAGATAAACACATGGAGTAGATTTAGGTTGGAACTTACCTTTGTTACCTCCTAGATTTAGAGCATAGGCAAGACAACCAAAAACCTTAAACAGAACATAGTCAGGAGCAGTTTTGTATAGGCATTCATAGGGAGTTTTTCCATTCAGAGAAGAACTAGGGAGTCTGTTAATAATATGAGTAGCATACAGAATAGATTCACCCCAATATTCTATGGGCAAGCAAGATCTAAAGAATATAGCCCTTGCTGTCTCCATTAAGTACCTATGTTTCCTTTCTACGATACCGTTTTGTTGGGGTGAATGAGGGCATGATTTTTGATGTATGATCCCTAGTTTGTTGAAAAAGACTTTTCCCTCATGAGAAGATCCTAACTCAAACGCATTATCAGACCGTATTATCTTTATGGGTTTGTTAAACTGCCTTTCAATGAGAGCTATAAAATATTTGATGAAATCAAATGCTTCAGATTTGGTATGCAACAGTTTAACCCACAAAGTTCTTGATTTATCATCAACTATGCTCAAGAAGTATTTATGTTCGTCATAGGTGATGTTATTGAAAGGACCACAGATATCAATGTGTATAAGATCAAAAATGTCATTGCTGTTAGTAATGGATCGTTCAAAAGGTAATCTATGATCTTTTGCCTTATGACAGGCGTCACACACAAAATCAGAGGGAATGTTTTTCCTTTCTATTAAATGCAATCTGCACAGTTTTTCCAATGGAGCATGACCTAACCTTTCATGCCATAGAATAACATTGCCCATTCGGCCTATACAATTAACTGCCTGTTTATCATGTATTTGATTGCTAGTATTCTCATCATGTTTCCTATACAGATCAGGGAAAAAATCTAAATTCTTGCTGTTAAGAACATACAATCCATTGAACAAAGTCCCAATCAGCATGTTTTTCTTAGATTCAAGGTCCTGCAGGATACAACGATCATGATATATAAGCACACAAGCATTCAATTGTTTTACAAGCTGACGAATAGATAGAAGATTAAATTCAAAGGAATCAACATGTAAGACATTTGAAATAACCAGATTATCATGTAATTTCACACTTCCTATTCCTTGTATAACACCTGCGTGGCCATCTGGCATGATAACTTTGTGACAGCAGATTTTATAATCATCACAGAAAAGCATTTTGTTCCCACAAACATGATCCGTGGCACCAGTGTCCAGGATCCACATGCATTGAAACATATTATTACTTTGTTGTGAAGGTTGTTGAACTGTATGTAAGGTTATCAAGGGTTGTGGAATACCTGCGAACTGACGATTGTAGTCAGTTCCTTCTCCCTTTGTATATTCTGGTCCCATATACGAATAGGAGGTCATGCATCTTTGCTGTTCTTGGTCTGTTCCGTGGATTTCTTGGTTCTTCAGGTAAGCAACTAAGGCTTTGAGTTGATATTCATCCATCCCCGGTACTGGTTGATGCGATTTTTCTTTCTGAGGGCTTTGGATTTTCTGCTGATCAACCACGGTTCCACCAAATATCTTTCTTTCTTTCGACGGGTTATTCTTCCAATATGAAGGAAAGTTCCCAGTAACCCAGTAACAGTCTTCAACACTGTGTCCTAGCTTTTTACAGTGGGAGCACTTTACCTTCTTCTTGTCGTTTCTTTCAGATTTAGTAGTAGTGTCGTGACTTTCTCGATTCTGGGTGGTATTGGCGAAGAAAACAGGTTCACCATCGCTCCTTCTGCTCTTCACAGCCAGGCGGTGATTTTCTTCTTCTCGAAGTGTAGAATAGATCTGTATCGATTGTAGGCAACGGCTTCATCATGAGGAAACTGCTACGAATTGCTTTGTAAGTATCATTAATTCCCATGAGAAAGTCTAAAACCCGTTCGTTTTGTAGCAGTTTGCTTATGGCTTCTGAAGCTCCACACGAACACGTCGGTATGTTGATGAGTTCTTTCTGTTGGTTCCAGATCTTGACCCATTTTGTGTGGTATTCATGAATCGTCGAATTTCCTTGTTCAAGTTTATGAGATTGTTGTCGCAGCGCGTAGAGACGGGATCCAGAGGGATCTTCATACCGCTTGTGCAGATCTGCCCACATTTCAGCAGCAGTGGGAAAATACATGATCGATTCGCGAATCGACTCCTCCAATGCAGTGAACAGCCAACCAATTACCATCCCGTTGGTGCGATCCCAAGTTCGTTGCTTCGCTCCTTCGAAATCAGATCTTTTACATGTCCCGGTGACGAACCCTAATTTACTTTTCGAAACCAGCCCGACCATGAAAGATCTTTTCCAGTTCCCAAAACCGGTCCCGTTAAACTTGTAAGCAAGGACGGTGTTGGGATTGTCCGATGGATGCGTGTACAACTCTTCATCTTGCTGGCTCATATTCATGAAGGAGAACGATTCTTCAGAATCCGAAATACCACCACCTTTCTTCTTCTTGCCTTTCGATTGTTTATCTTGTTCTCCTGAAGGTTGATTTTCTTGTTCTTCTTGAATCTCATCTCCTTCTGCCATTCTTTCAGAATCGAAATACGGAGAACGACGAGAAGGGAAGAAGAGAATGTAGTGGAGCTAAAGAAAAAGAAATGTTTTGTTTGGCATAATCCCAGGTTTTGCTCTAGATACCATGAGAGAATGTGATAATAGAAAGCATATTGTATTGATATTCGTATAAAGTGTGTCGCATATGAGTCTTAGTATTACAACCGATGCCGAGATAAGGAGACTAAACAACTATATATACAGAAAGAGGAGTAAACTACCCGTTACAGTATATGGTAGGTGATGTAACGGTATACAGGATTTATATAAAGGACTTAAATCCTAACAGTAATCCGAGGAGTGCTTACATTTTCATAATTTTTGTTTATTTTTTCAGGAGATTAACCAGGTTCGTTCAAGATTCTCAAGGCAGTCTTGACAATTTGAAGTTTGAATTTCTTGGGTATTACTTAGCTGAACTAAGCTTGTTGGATTACGGCTGTATTAAGTTTCTACCTTCCATGGTAGCAGCTTCAGTCATCTTCATTGCAAGATTCACTCTCGACTCAAGCACTCACCCTTGGGTGAGTCAGCCGTGCATTTTGTGATTTCGACACCCGCTTGAATGTGCTTGAATTGGAAATAATATTTTGGTATTGATATTCACAGGATCTGGCGTTGCAACAATACTCTGGACACAAAGCTTCAGAGTTGAAGCAATGTGTTTCCATACTCCATGATTTGCAATTGAGGAGAAAAGGAGCCATCCTATGAAACCGAAACCCAGATTTCCAGTTTTCACCGAATTCAGGTAAAATTCGTCTCGCCATAACTTCTTCGTTAATCAGCCAAATTTCGTGTTCTTTAGCTTATTTTGAAGATCTCAAATCCTTCTACAATTGTCATGTTAACGACCAAGGCTGATTCGTAACTTTTTGGGAGAATGAGGCGCCTAAAGTTCCTGACTCGTCAGCACATAAAATCATAGGAAACCGCAAGGTATAAACTCATGACTTTCAGCTTAGATTTCTTCTTGTGTGTTGCAAATCGGGTTTAGTTCTTGTTATAAATCCGTAGAGCTACATCTCCTCTTTCGATGGAGCCCAATAACACGGCCTAACTCGATCTGTGCTGTAAATTATAGAGTTGCAAAGATCGATCCTCGACAACTCGTAAAGTTTGAATTTTTCCAGAACATCGAATTCGATTTCCCCCGTTGTTGCAATTCCGGTGAGCTTTCCTTCCAATTCTTCCGATGTTGCTAATCTATTTTTAATTGTCCACCAAACCCACGTATCAATTTAGTCTATTGCGTACTATATTGGAAGAATTTGTCAAATTGAAAACCGAAACAGACACAAACCCTAAACCGAGTTACCCAGAATCGAAATCCCACTGCGCTGCACGATAGCTAGCGAAATTGGTACCAATAGAACCGCAATTAAATTTCGGATTCAATGAAACAAAAATCAGTCGATTTGGTTCTGTGAGTTGAGAGAAATCAACGAATTAGTACTCGAGTCGTGGTTTGGGTTGCTGAAGAACTCGTGCGATGTTAGCCGTCCGATTGTAGTAAAAAGCAACGGACGGCCGAGATTAGAACTGGGAAGTTTAGGTTGGTTAAGATTTATAATATTTCCAGAATTAAACCCTAACTTGTTGAATTTAGTTAATGGCCTTCCCGAATGTATTTTGACTGGAAATTTTAAACATATATTCCTTATAAAATCTACTTTATTTTGATATAAATTAATATGGGTTTTGAGTTTCTAAACGTAAGTTATAATTTTTGCAAGTTCTGAGTATTATGGGATTATTTGGATAATGTAAAAAGATATTTTTACGAAATAAAAATTTTATAATATGTCTAAAATATTATAGTTGCTATATATTTAATTTGGGAATTTTTGGACAAGGGTAAATGGGTTTAAAAATTATGTTTATGAATTTCTCATAAGAATAACTTATAATATATGGTTTTTAATGTAACAAAAATTAAAGTATAGTTATTAATAAACTTTTTAGGTTGGGAAAATATGAGAAGACTAAATTAGCATCTAGTAACAGTATGTTTATAAATATTTTGGAATTTACTTTTAAGTGAAGTAAAAATTGTTTATATATATATATATATATATACTTATATGAGAGAAATAAAATAGAAACTGATGTTAAATCAAGGAACTTAACTAATCTACATTTTATTTATTATATAATATGGAAGTTAACATTCTTAAGTAAAACTAAGGAAAAATATATATATATACACATATATAAAAGGAATAAAATAGTAACTTGGGTTAAAACAAGGAGCTAAATAAATCAACACTTATATTAACTAAATACTATAGAAGCTAATATTCTAAAATGTAACAAAAGAAATACTTTATAAAACATACATGGGATGCAGATATATGTTGAAGTTAATAGAGATAATTAAATACAATAAAACTACATAAAGAATGTTTTGAATAAATCCTAGTATAAGTATATACATTAGACATAACTAAAGAAATAAAATACCCTATGGAAAATATAATATGGAGGAATTAATAAATCAAACTAAACCTCTACATATTTCTAAGGAAAGGATATTATATGAGGTGGTATTAAATTGGGGTTATGAAATTGAGTTTTGAGTTACCTTCGAATTTCTAGGATTTAAATAAATCATAATTAAATACATATATAATATTATTTGTCAATGACAAGAATGTAAATTTGTAATTGGGTTAAGTAATAAATAAGTTAAGACTTAGGAAATATTTGTAATTTGATTACATAAAATATTACACAAATAGTTCTTAATATCTAATTAATAATCAAATAAATGAAATAGTTTTGCATCTAAATGTGAAGTGGGTTAATAATGCTAGATCTAATCATTTCGTAATAATTATAATAGTGAGTAATAACTTAATGTTTTAAGGTAAAATCATTAAAAGGGTTAAGATATAAAACTATGTTAAATATTACTAGGGATTTAATCTAGATAATTGAAATACCCCGAACTTAAATATGGTGATTAGAATATTTTAATATAGTATTTAAGGGCCTAACAGTGCCTAAGTAATTTTGGTAAGGAAAATAAATCCAAAAGAAATGAGAAAAACGTTTAGAAAGCGGAAAACGCTAAAACAAGCGTTAAATAACCATAGGAGGTACGAGACCACGGTTATAGTATCATAAGGATTCCTAAGGCTTATTCATGCCTAATTAGTATACGGGAACGATTCCCGAAGAAAACGGATCCAAGAAATGTATTAAAACGCTAAAAGAGCTTTAGCGCACGTTTTTCGAGGAAACCCGAAAACGTGATTTTAAGTGGTCAAACGAACCCGTAAAAATTATAAATCATTAAATAATAATTATTAAGCCTTTATGGAAGCTTAATAACCAATAAAAATAAAGAAACGAGAAAATTCCGGAAAACGGGCCCGGTTAGTGAATAGTATTAAAACCGGGTAAAATAACGAGTGTTTTCTGTAAAAGACACAAACGCTCCAGCTAGTATGACAGTGGGGGCCGATTTTTACTAGTGTAAACAGCCCTCTCTCACACACACACATAAGTAACAAATAAGTAAATCAAAAAGCAAAAGGTAAAAGTACAAAAAGTAAAATAACACTCTCTCACCTCTCATTCTCACTTTTCCCTCTTCTCTCTCTCCCATTCTCTTTTATCTCACCATCTCCCTCCCCCCTTCTCTGGTTTGGGAGATTTTGAGAGCTTCCCCATGGCTTCCCTTCCTTCTTCCTCATGCTCTAGCTCCATTTGAGCTCGAAATGTAAAATAAAACACATATTTGAACTCCCCTCATCCTCCTCTACATTTCTATCTTTTCAAAATCCAAAAATGAGCAACTTCATCTCCATGGGTTTTCCCCATTTGAAGAGAAAAGCACACCATTATGGAGCTTGGAGTCTCCTCTTTCCAACAAGGTAAAAATCTCTATGAAAGACCTCACTTTTCTCCATCTCTTTGGTATAGCCGATTTTTGTCTCTCTCTTACCTTGTTTTTCTCTTGCTTTGGAGCATTGTCTCAACCCTCCAATGGTGGAGTAAACCCCTTCTTGATTCAAGGGTGAGAATCCCTCTCAAAGGTCCCCAAAGGTAAACCCTAGAAATCTTGTTTTGAACATCTCAATGAATTAGTATGAATCTAAGGGTTAGTGTATTAATTATACTTGTCCTTGTGTGATTGGGTGATGGGAATGGAGTTTGGCAACTCCATTCCCTACAAAACCGATTTGGACAAGAAAGAGAGAAGGAGGAGAAATGGAGGAATCAAAAGCTCAAGGTAAGAGCTCATTCTTAATGCTTAATTTAATGCATTAGTGTAATGGGAATGGGTAAACAAATAAAAGAACATAAACTATTGTATTAGTATTGTAGTTATGGATGTTTGAGTATTGGTGAGCAAATGTGTGGATTTGTAGGCCCTAGAGCCAAATGAATGGTGTATGTGTATTAGTATTGCTATTTGAGGAAGTAATGATGTATTGGTATTGTGGCTGAAGAAATGTTGGTGTATTGAATTTTTGTATGAACCTTGTGTGCTGGTAGGACCCTTGTTGGGTGTGGCTAGCTTTAGGTTGAATTTGATGAGAGGATGTGTACTTGAGGAAGTAAGGAAAGTAGGTGAACTATGGCAAAATTTTAGTAGGAATTGTGTATTAAGATTGACTTGGTGAATGGGAGAACCAAGGTATGTATTGGGGTTAGTAGAGATGTTTAATGACCATGGAATGGTAGTTGTGGTATGAGAGTAATAGGATGTAAAACCTGTAGCAAGAGAGGTACCAAAATCCATTGTGGAACTAGGAAGAAATTGGTGTGCAGGATTTTGTAAAATGAGTGTTGGAACTTGGGTGTAGGAAGTGCAATGGCTTGGAAATGAATTGGCATGGTAAGGAGAGGTATTTAGAATGCAAGGAATGGCATTGGTTGAGGAAGTATTGGATGGGAGAATTGAATTGTAAAATCTGTAGCATAGGTGTAACAAAAACTGTTACATGTGTTGTAGAAGAAGTAAGAGAATTGTGTAAGTTGTTTGATGGATCTAGTAATGGATTTGGTGGATGAATTAAGGTGATTTAGAGGGCTTAATTAGTGCTAAATCATGTGGGGTTACGTATAGGAAGATTGGGGAAGAAATGGGTAAAGAAAGAAGTGGAAAACAAAACCTGTAGGCATGTTCTGGACCGGTCCGACCCAGAGGTTGGGTCGGACGGTGGGTCGGACAGGCACAGACCACGGAACCAAAACCTACTGGAACAGTCCGACCCAGAGGTGTATGGGTCGGACGGAACAGTTCTGGGTCGGACGGGACAATTTCAAAAGACGGAAAACTTACTGGAATGGTCTGACCCATAGGTTGGGTCGGACGGTGGGTCGGACGGCCCTAACTTATAAAAAAAAAGAAACAGTAGTAACATAGTAATCATATGTATGTATGTATGTAGGTAAGTACATAAATAAAGGACCTTAGTAATATACCATTAAAGTGACAACAATGGTAAGGAAGTAAGTATGGGAGTAGGAAAACAAGTATGAAGAGTAATTAAGTAGGTTGAGAGTATGAGAACATTAAGTATACCGGGATAACGGGGTAAGTACGGGAATAGTAATTATTTGTGTATCGTAAGAGTATAGTATTAATAATTTGTTGGAACATTATCAGTGGAACAAGTGTGAACCAAGGAACGAGGGAACACGTGGTAGAGCTAACTCCGGTGAAAGGTATGATTTTCTCATGCCCCGTATGCTAACCGAGTTACGTTGATTTGTGTGCTGTATGCCGGCTAATCAAGACTAAAGCATGAAAACGGTTTATTGCCTTTCATTGTATGTCTTGGTGTATGTTGTGTGAGCTAACCCTTCTTGATTGATTGTGTGGCTTCATTTGGTGCGTAGTACGACTCGTAGATGAGTCTTGTTGTGTAGTGGCTCGTAGTAAGAGTCATGTTGTGAACTAATGGAACCGTAGCAACGCACTAAACTAACGAATCAACAAACGATAACACAACCCAACGAAACTCACTAAAATGTGAGAGCGTGTACGGGAGTAATAACCTTCCGATGACGGTAGGAGAACCGAATTGAATAATCCACAACTAAAGTAGTGGAAGTATATAAGTAACCTCTAATAGAGGAATTAATCTTGGTGCAAAACATGAACCATGAGAGTAGTAAAGAATGATGAGGGATCTCCAAGCCCCTTAGTAATTAGTCGACCCATTATGAGAGGACCCGACTGATGTAAGTATGCCCCGAACGAGAGAGTAATCGATATGTTGGGGAAACCCTTAAATCTGAGGATACTAGACGGTGGTAATTCCCTAAGCTAGCAGAGGTTATCGAGAGAGATACTTCTAGGCTAATCCATGAGATTGTAATATACTCTGAGAGAAGAGTGTTGGGAATTTGAGTAGTCCGGTAGAAACGGACATAAGAGTATTTGAGGAGCTAAGCGTATAGCCGTCGTATTGTAGGTCCAGTGGCGAGTCTTGTGTATGACTCCGCCCAGAGACCAAAGTAATGAGTAATAAGTATTGCGTATGTATGAGTAAGTAATGAGTACTGAGTAAGAAGTGAGTATGAGTATGTAATGAGTACCGAGTATTGAGTAAGTATGAGTAAGCACTGAGTATTGAGTAGGTGTGAGTAAGTATGGAGTATTGAGTAGCGAGTATACACAAGTATAGTAACGAGTACAGAGTACGGATCGTGTACGAGTAAGGTACTGAACATGGAGTGATGAGTATGCAAGAGTAAGGAGTGAGTATGAGTAGAGTAGCGAATATCGAATATAGTACGAATAGAGTAATGAGTAACGCAATGAAAGAGTATTGAATAAATAATTAGTACGAACGGTTGACTACAGAATTGTCTTCCTTGGCAAGTATTGAACCTTGTATGTGTATGTAAGTATTGATGAATGTATTGTGTAGTAATAGTATGTATGTATGCATGTAAAATGAACTCCATGTATATCCGACCTAAAGTAGTCGGCGTACCGCGGTTAGCACGCGGTATATGTGAATTTCATATGCAGCGTAAGCTGACCCCCTAGGGGGACCGTTTTTAGTCTGCAGGTATTCGAAGCTGACCACCGTTCGAGAGAGTAGGACGGGGACTGCTACATAAGCATGGGTAGTTGAGTAAAGGAATTGTATTTGTAACATATTTTGAAATTGGAAGTGTAAACTGTATCGGTAATGTAAGGACCGTAGTATACTCGGTATAGTAATGTATTGGAGTTGTAACCGAATTATGGATGAGTAAGCAATGGGAAGTATTGTATTGTGTAGAGTACTCGGTATAATCAAATTCATCAGACCGATAGTACGTAGTATTGTAACTCGCCTTGTTAGTCACGTGGGTGACTAACGGCATTGTACACCCGCCGTTATGTATGTAGTATCCACTGCGAAGGTAAGTATTTGTACAGTAATGACGGTATTAGCGGTAGGGGTGTTACAATAATAATCTTTAAGTTTCTTAGAAGTAGATAAGCCATATAAAATACATTTATAACATTAACTACCAATATTTAGAATGTGAGTTTATAGATAAGTGTTGTAGTTAATAGCTAGAACTTGTAAAAAGGTTTGTAAATATAAATTAGATATTTAAAACTTTAAACCTTTAATCAGACAGAACTAAGTTACATAAGATATTATATTGATATACTTTACGGTAATGGGAAATATTGATATGTTATTTGAATATAAAATATGAGAATTTTCAGAATAGATGATCTTATTAAATAATTGGCAATTTCACTTATGAAGGGGGATTTAATTCTTAGATAAATTTTACCTTATGTTAAGATATAATGTTTATCCTAAAACATAATAAAGGAAAATAATTTATTACGTTACTCCTTTGAAACCTTAGGTTTTGTAAATAATTTAAAACGTATTTAAGACCTAAGTTTATTGAGGTTTAGTATAAAAGGATTATACATAGTCTGTGGAGGGAATGTGTGTAAAATAAAACATTTAGGAAATTAAATGTAAGCAAGGATACATAAAAGGTTATCTTAAAACACCTTATTATATAGTTAATGATAAAGTAAATAATATATCTTGTGAATACTAAATGTAAGAGTTCGATAAGTCTAAGTTAATAATAATATAATTATTTCAATATGAGAGGTAATTCAACATCTTATGACAAGATTATTAGACGATTATAATTGTAACACCCCTACTATTAATACAACCATTACGGTCCAATCTCCTCGTGCTTTCAGAGTCATGCAGCAGATACATACTTACATACAGTGGGTGATACAATGCCGTTAGCCACCCACGTGGCTAACAAGGCTTTTACTTCTATATACAGCATCGGTCTGATGGACCGGAATCCCGAGTACTACACATTGCATTACATACTCCATTTACCAACTAATACTACATTGCTCCATTCAATACTTTGCTCCTTTACAATACCATTCCATACAATATACATAACCGAATCTACTAGGTTCCCAATACGAATACAATGCTTCTTCCAAGTTCATATGTACTCATTAAGAGTCTAACCACTACCCATTCCTCACAACTACTTACTTCCTAAGTGCAAAGGGTGTGCTAATTAGTACACCTATACATTCCACTACTACTATCCAAATGTAGTCACCGGTCTCGTGCCTTGACCATATCCTCTTCGGGTACCTGCACACTAAAAACGTTCCCCGAAGGGGTCAGCTTTCGCTGAGCATGATAACCGCATACCCCGCGTACTAGTGAGGGTACGCCGACCACTTGGTCGAATACATGCGGTTGATTTCATTCAAACATCATACATACATGCTCTTATACATGATATTACAATACATTACGCAAGACATACACACATGCATACACTTCATTACATACAAGGAATACAATATCACCCGTCCAATACATACTTACCTTCTTCCGGAATACGCCTACTCATTACATACACATTATACAGTTCTTGTTAGCTTCATTGGTCCACCCGGGTTAATCGGGTGGAGATTACTCTTTTACTCGTTACTCCATACATACGCATACATACTCATGCTCATACTCATACTCATACATACTTACTTACTCTTACTCTTACTCATGTTAAGTCGTCGGGACCTCCGGCCCTAGGGACTACTCCGTCCCACCTCCGGGATTTACTTGACTCACCAATCCGGGATGTTACCCACTTAAGGGATTTGGGCCGCAGACCAGTTTAAGAGTCAGGAATCGGATCCAACCTCTTGTGTCTCCTCATCCTCACGCGTGGCCGAAACTATATTGGACTTCTACTCATTCCAATTTACTCACTTATGTTAGGAGTCAGGTAGTTAGGAATTAGTAGAAGTCAACATCCAACCACATACACAAATACATTATTCGTATACACATCCTTACAATCACAATGCAATACACAAGTACGCTACAGGGTACAATTACACATCATCATCATTCATATATTTCATGAATTATACAAACTATTGTTCAAGACACATATCGAGAACAATGTAAACAAGCACAAGTAAGTGCAATATAATCCGATTCATGCATTTATCTTATTAGGTGGTCAAATAAGCACACAAATCGGGGTAACCAGATTAGGATACAGGGCATGAAGAAATCATACCGTTCACCGTTGTACTTGTATCCGACGTTCCTCCGGTGTTCACAAATCAAGTCCTATAGTACACATATAATCGAGTGATTAATCTAACTATCATTAACTTAACTCGATCACTCTCACGCTTCCTAACTCATACTTACTAAGTCTTTGAAGTTCTTGTACTTACACATTGTTTACTTTCTTCAAGTTTATTTCCTTACTTAACCTTGGTATACTTACATGTGTGCACATATGTATATGTGGGTATACACATATATATATATATATATATATATATATACACATATATATATATAATTAATTAATTTAATTACACATTTTTTTTGTCTGACTCGACCGACCTTACCCAAGTCCGGTCCCAAGGTCGGTCGAAGTCAGTAGGGAAATGCGCTGGAAAATTTCAGGGCCGACCGACCTTGTAAGTCCGGTCCCAAGGTCGGTCCATTCCATTGGGTTACGGAAAGAAAATTTTTAGCCCGACCGACCTTGCAAGTCCGGTCGCAAGGTCGGTCCATTCCAGAAAGTTACAAGACGGGAACATTTTGAGTCGACCGACCTTCCAAGTCCGGTCGCAAGGTCGGTCCATTCCAGTAAGTTACATTACGGGAATTTCTTCTGGCCGACCGACCTTGCATGTCCGGTCCCAAGGTTGGTCCATTCCAGAAGGTTTCCGTCCCTTGTAAATCTGGGCTCGACCGACCTTGCAAGTCCGGTCCCATGGTCGGTCCGGCCCAGTAATTACATTTTTATTTATGTTTTCAGTCCCTTTTCTTACACATTACTTCCCCATTGTTCCTACACTTAATCCCACATGTTTTAACACTAATTAAATATCCTAATACCCCTTAGTTCATCCACCAAGTTCCTTACTAAATCCATCAATCATCTTACACAATTTCCTCATTTCCTTTCCACACTTACAACAGATTTTCATCCTTCAATGCTACAAATTTTTGTTCCAACTTCTTACACTCAATACTCCTACTACCAATACCATCATTAGCATCCCAAATACCTTTCCAAACAATTACACATCTATACCCAAGTACAACATTCACTTTACTAGGACTTGTACTCTAATTCTTCCTAGTTCCTCCAATGAAATCCAATACTTCTTGCTACAGATTTTCTACTCTCCTAATCACATACCACTACCACCATTCCATGGTCATTAACATCTCTACTATCTCCCAACACACACCTTGGTTCCCCCATTCACCAAGTCATCCACACATGTACATATTCCTACCAAAATTTTGCCATAGTTCATCTACTTTTCTTACTTATCCACACATCTCCTTTCTCATCAATTCATCCCTATTCTAGCCAAACCACAAGGGTTCTACCAGCACACAATACAATATAAATTCATCCCAATACACCAATACTCCATCAAATATCAATACTAATACTCATACACAACATACTTGGCTCCAAGGCCTACAATCCACATACTAATTCACAAATAGTCAAGCTTCCAAAATGACATTACTAATACATTATTTTGGGTTCCTTAATTAGTTCACCCATTCCCATTACTCTAATTCAATTAGAACTTAATATTAGGAAGGAGCCCTTACATTGAGCTTTTAAATTCCTTCTTTCTTTCTCATTTCTCCTCCTTCTTCCTTTCTTGCCCAAATCGGCCATGTGGGGAATGGAGTTGCCAAACTCCATTCCCATCACCCAATGAACACAAAACACTACAATTAATATACTACCCCTTAAATTAATGCCAATCCATTGAAGTGTTTGAAATGAAATTTCTAGGGTTTACCTTTGGAGAGTTTTAGAAGGGATTTTAGCCCTTGGTTCAAGAAGGTGAATCCACCACCATTGCAAGGTTGATATTATGCTCCAAAGAGAGAGAAAAATAGAGCATTACAATTGGGGCAAAAATCGGTTATGAAGGAAGGTGAAGAAAACATGAGTATTTCATGTAGTTTTTACCTTGTTGGAAAGAGGAGACTCCAAGCTCCATAATGGTGTGCTTTTCTCTTCAAATGGGGAAAACCCATGGAGATGAAATTCATCCTTTTCGAATTTTGAAAAGAGAGAATGATAGAGGAGGATGAGGGGAGTTCAAATATGTAATTTGTTTTCGATTTGGAGCTTACATGAGGATGGAGCATGAGGAAGAAGATGGAGTAGCCATGGTTGTTGTGGGGAGCTCCAAAAATCGCCATTCCAGCAGAGAGAGGAGGGAGAATTCGGTGGAGGGGAGGAAGGAAAGTGAAATACCCCGAACTTAAATATGGTGATTATAATATTTTAATATATTATTTAAAGGCCTAATAGTGCCTAAGTAATTTTTGGTAAAGAAAATAAATCCAAAAGAAATGAAAAAACGCTTAGAAAGCGGAAAACGCTAAAATAAGCGTTAAATAACCATAGGAGGTACGAGACCTCGGTTATAGTATCGTAAGGATTCCTAAGGCTTACTCATGCCTAATTAGTATACGGGAATGATTCCCGAAGAAACCGGATCCAAATAAGGTATTAAAACGCTAAAAGAGCTTTAGCGCACGTTTTTCGAGGAAACCCGAAAACGTGATTTTTAAGTGGTCAAACGAACCCGTAAAAATTATAAATCATTAAATAGCTATTATTAAGCATTAACGGAAGCTTAATAACCAATAAAAATAAAGAAACGAGAAAAATCCGAGAAACGGGCCCGGTTAGTGAATAGTGCTAAAACCGGGTAAATTAACGAGCGTTTTCTGTAAAAAAAAAATGAAAAACGCTCCAGCATGTATAAGTATAGTGGCCCGGTTTCTTTAGTGACTCATCCCTCCTTGTTGACTCAATTGACCTCACTAGCTAAAGAAGAAACAAAAGCAAAAGCAAAAGGGAAAGAAAAGTACAAAAGCTACTTTTAGTCTTCTCTCTCCTCTACTCCCCCTCTATCTCACATTTCCCCCCCCCCCACCAGACCTCTCCTTCTTCTTTGTTCTGCTGGGGACGATTTTGAAGCTCCTCAAAAAGCTTCCATGGCTTCTCCATCTTTCCAAGCTTGCCCAAGCTTCATTTAAGCCCCAAATCGAAAATAAATTGCATACTCTTCTTCCCCTCATCAAGCTCTACATTTCTATCTTTTCAAAATTTCAAATGGAGGAGTTTGACCTCCATGGGTTTTGGGCATTTGAAGAGTAAATTACATATTCTTTAAGCTTGGAGTCTCCTCTTCCACTTAAGGTAAAAAGATTCAAGAGAAAAACTCATTTTCTCCATTTCCATGCCTTGGCCGATTTTGGCTTCTTTAATGCCTTGTTCTTTTCTTGTTTTGAGCATCTTTCCAAGCCTCCAATGGTGGATTAGAGCCCTCTTTTGATTTATGGCAAGAAACCAACTCTAGGGTTTCACAAGGTAATCTCTTAATTAGTGCCTTAAGCATTCTTAGTTAATGAGATTAAGTGTTCTACTTAAGCTCATTCCTTTACTTGAATTTTTGGTTGGAGTTGGGCAACCACATTGCCTTGACCGATTCTGCATCAAGAGGAGAAGAGGGGAGAGAATCTAAAAGAGGAGTTGAATACTCAAGGTGAGGAAATCTACCTTAACTACTAATCTAATGTATTTGAATTTTGGGAATAGGTAAAGGAATGAATGAACTCAAAACTGTAATATAAATGTATTTGGATGAATTAGAAAGGATTTGTAAGAAGTGTGTGTAATGAAGGCCTTAGAGCCAAGTAATTGGAGTATGTATATTAGTATTTTGTTTGTGGGAGTTTGGTAAATTGTGATTTCTATGTGTGCTGGTAGAACCCTTGTGGTTTGGCTAGAATAGGGATGAATTGATGAGAAAGGATATGTGTGGGTAAGTAAGGAAAGTAGGTGAACTATGGCGAAATTTTAGTAAGAATTGTGCATTAAAGAATGACTTGGTGAATGGGAGAACCAAGTTGTGATTGGACTTAGAAAAGATGTTAATGGCCATGGAATGGTAATTGTGGTATGAGAGTACTAGGATGTAAAATTTGTAGCAAGAGAGAGACCAAAATGCATTGTAGAACTAGGAAGAAATTGGTGTGCAGGATTTTGTAAAATGAGTGTTGGAACTTGGGTGTAGGTAGTGTAATGACTTGGAAATGAATTGGCATGGTAAGGAGAGGTATTTGGAATGCTAAGAATGGCAAGGATTGAGGATGTATTGGATGAGAGAATTGAATTGTAAAATCTGTAGCATAAGGGTAACAAAAAACTATTACATGTGTTGAAGAAGAAGTAAGGAAATTGAGTAAGTTGATTTAGGATTGAGAAATGAATTTGATTGATGAACTAAGGTGAATTAGAGGATTTAATTAGTGTTTAAACATGTAGGAAACATGTGGAAATGATTAGGAAAAGATTGGGTGAGAATTGAGGTGAATTTTGAATTCAAAGTAGATAATTAAAAGGGGTTCTGCAGCCGACCCACCCAGGCGACCTACCCTAGCCTGGGTCGATCGGACTAAATTCTGTAACCTAGGTGCGCTCTGCAGCCGACCCACCCAGGCGACCTACCCAGAGTGGGTCGGTCGGCCTTTATAAAAAAAAATTAAATTAAAATCAAATTAAATATATATATATATATATATATATACATGCATATATATACATATATATATACTTATAATACCCATACATCATATATATACTATATATATATATACATACACACATATATATGTGTATAAGTAAGACATTAGTGCTAGAATAATGAAGGAAAGAAAGTTAAGCACACAGAGAAAAAACTAAGAATAACGGGACAACGGGGTAAGTACGGGAGTAGTAATTATTTGTGTATCGTATGAACATAGTATTAATAACATGTTGGAAACATTATCAGTGGAACAAGTGTGAACCGAGGAACAAGGGAACACACGGTAAAGCTAACCCCGGTGAAAGGTATGATTTTCTCATGCCCTGTATGCTAACCGAGTTACGTTGATTTGTGTGTTGTATGCCGGCTAATCAAGACTAAAGCATGAAAATGGTTTATTGCCTTTCGTTGTATGTCTTGTGAATGTTGTGTGAGCTAACCATTCTTGATTGATTGTATGGCTTCACTTAGTGCCTAGACCGACTCCTAAGTGAGTCTAGTTGTGTAGTGACTCGCAGTAAGAGTCACGTTGTAAACTAATAGAACCGTAGAAACGCGCTAAATTAACAAACCAATAACCGGTAACACAAACCAAGGAACTCACTAGAATGTGAGAGAGTGTACGGGAGTAGTAACCTCCCGATAACGGTAGGAGAACCAAAACGAATAATCCACAAACCATAAGTAGTGGAAGAGTATAAGTAACCTCTATTAGAGGAACTAATCTTGGTGCAAGACATGAACCATGAGAGTAGTAAATGATGAGTGATCTCCAAACCCCTTAGCAATTAGTCGACCCATTATGAGAGGACCCGACTGATGTAAGTAATGTCCCGAACTTGAGAGTATTCGATATGTTGGGGAAACCCTTAAATCTGAGGATACTAGTCGATGGTAATTCCCTAAGCTAGTGGAGGTTATCAAGAGAGATACTCCTAGGCTAATCCATGAGATTGTAAGATACTCCAAGAGAGGAGTGTTGGGAATTTGAGTAGTCCGGTAAGAACGAACATTTGAGTATTTGAGGAGCTAAGCGTATAGCCCTCGTATTGTAGGCCCGGTGGCGAGTCTTGTGAATGACTCCGCCCGGTGGCCAAAGTAATGAGTATCGAGTATTGCGTATGTATGAGTAAGGTAATGGGTATTGAGTAAGAAGCAAGTACGAGTATGTAATAAGTACCGAGTATTGAGTATGTATGAGTAAGTATTGAGTATCGAGTACATATGAGTAAGTAAGGAGTATTGAGTAGTGAGTATGCACAAGTATGGTAACGAGTACAGAGTGAGGATCGTGTACGAGTAAGGTATTGAACATGGAGTGATGAGTATGCAAGAGTAAGGAATAGGTATGAGTAGAGTAGCGAATATCGAACACAATACGAAGAGTAATGAATGAATAACAAATACGAATGGTTGACTATCGAGCTGTCTTCCTTAGTAAGTATTGAACTTGTATGTGTATGTATGTATTGTTGTTTGTATTGTTGCAGCATGAGTATATGTATGCATGTAAAATGAACTCCATGTATATCCGACCAAAGTAGTCGATGTACCGCGGTTAGCACGCGGTATATGCGAAATTCATATTCAGCGTAAGCTGACCCCCTACGGGGAACGTTTTTAGTGTGCATGTACTTGAAGCTGACCACCGTTCGAGAGAGTAGGACGGGAACTGCTATGTAAGCATGGGTAGTCGTATTTTGGGGATTGTATTTGTAATGTATTGGGAAATTGGAAGTTCCAAACTGTAACACCCCCAAACACTGGCCTAGGAGTTAGGGGTATTACACGCCGCGTATTATTACTTAATAACGCAAGGCTCTAATATTCAAACGTAAATAAGCAAATAAGGCCCAAAACAGAATACTTAGATTAAGTATAATCAAAATGATGTCGCAACATCCCAAAAGTATTACAGAACCCACCAAACTAATATCAGAAGCGGAAGCTAACAAAGAGGCCCAAAGGCTCAAATCAAATACAAGTCTCAACGAAACAATTAACAAATTGAACTAAACTCCAGAGCTGCAAAGTGACCCTCGCTGATCAATCTGCAATGTTAGATAAAGTAGGGAATGAGCACACAACTATGCCCAGTAGATGACAAACTTCATCAACCAGCATGCTCAAAACATTTTACAGAATGTTAACAAATCAGAAGGAGTCAAAGGAATCCAAAAGCATGTCAGAAAACAGAACAGAAGTCCATACGTTAGAGGACTAAACAGAGTCAGAAGCGGACAGAAGCAGAAAACAGAGTGGGACACTAGCGATCACAGCATACAGACAGAACGAGCAACCAGCTCGTGAACAGAACGAGGAAACCTCACTCGTAAACAGAACAGGTGTAAACACCCGTGGACAGAACGGGGAACATCACCCGTGAACAGAAGGATCCTACATAGCGCGCTACGAGATAGCGTAACCAGCCATCCAAAGGCTCAGACACAGAGATAACTAGGTCCCAAAACAGAAGCTTAAATACAGATAAGCATATGTGCACCAAAGGCACCAGAAAGCACATAGATGGCTTGGAAATCAGAAGGGGAATCCAACCCCGCAAACGGAAGTCAAAACAGAGCTCAGACGAGCAAGTTATGGTCAAAACAGTACCATGTCCGAACTTGTGTCCGGACATCAATGTTCGGACAAAAGTCGAGACTCAGAAGTCGAAAACAGACAGATGTCCGACATGTGTCCGAACTACGAAGTTCGGACACAGGTCGAACTTCAAAACAGTAGAAGAGACAGAGGTGTCCGAACATCAAAGGTCGGACAGATGTTCGGATGCTTTTCGGAAAACAAACACGCGCAGAGTCCGAACTTGTGTCCGGACATCCATGTTCGGACACAGGTCGAGACAAAATCAGAGAATACAGAAGGCTGTGTCCGAAATTCAAAGCTCGGACGGAAGTTCAGACACAGCGAAAACTTCAGAAAATTAAAGCGCAGAAGGGCATGTCCGAACTTCAACGGTCGGACAGAAGTTCGGACACGCCGAAAAACACAGTGAACAGAGGCGACTTTTACACAATTAGAAGCATTAAAACAATGTCAAAACATCATACATTTGTAGAAAACAACCTTGGGGGTTTGTAATTATTCAAACAACGCAAACAGACTGATTCATAAACACAACGCAGAAGCAGATCACACACTAGAAACCAGAATTCGAAACGCCCCAAGGCTGAACACACTAATCGAATCCATCGGCCACCTACCTCGAATTAACAACAGATGAAACACAATCTGAATGGCAGAGCTCGAATCCAGCAGATACCCAAACGCAGACCGAAAATGCAATTCCCAAATCACTGAATAAATCACAATTGCAGAATCTCACAATTCAGAAAACGGAACTCAAACCCTGGAACCAGAATTGCAATCCAAAACTGCACACAATCCTCACCTGAATCTGACAGCAAAAGGAAACACCGAGGAGACTCCGAACACAACCGCGTAGGAGATCAACACTTCTGACAATCAGATTGTAGAAACCTAAATCAGAATGAGAGGAGTTCCCAAATCGCAAAATTGCACAAGAACAAACTGACGCCCTTACCTTAATCTGAACCGGAGTGCAACAGAGAGAAGGATCCACAGCAGAACTCGAATTGCAAAGCCACACACGCAGGCATGAGAGCTTGAGAGAACGTAACTTCTGAGAGAGAGAGAGAGAGAAGAGAGAAGAGAGAAGAGAGATGAGACAGGGATGACGGGGAGGAAGAGAAGAGAAGAGAGGAGAGAAGAGAGAGAAGAGAGAAGGAGAGAGAGAAAGAGAGGGAGACGGGAGGGGGAGAAGAAGGGAGAAGAGAGGGAGAGAGAAGAGAGAAGAGAGAAGAGAGAAGAGAGAAGAGAGGAGCGTCTCGATAACTGACAAAGTGAGGGGAAAGAATGAATGTCGTGGGATCATGATTAGAAGAGAGGATAATTAAGGAATTTATTAACCTAAATAAATCCTTACCTAATTAACCAATGGCAAAAGACCTCCTCGTCCTCGCCTTTAATAAGAAAGACCTCCATGTCCTGAATCCAGAATACATTCACATAAGGCCACTTGTGACGAAATAAAATATAACCAAATCTTGGGTTATAACATCACCTCCCCCTTAAAAGAATTTCGTCCTCGAAATTAAAACATACCTACTGCTCGAAAAGGGCGGGGAACTTAGAACGCACTTCGCTTTCGACCTCCCAGGTCGCCTCTTCCTTTGACTCACCCGACCACTACACCTTCACCAAGGGCATGGTCTTACTTATGAGCTTACGAACATCCCGGGCTAAAATCCTCAAAGGAACTGCCTCGAACGTGAAGTCCTCCCTCAACTGAAGCGGACTGAAGTCAATCACATGCGACGGGTCCGGAATATACTTCCTCAGCATAGACACGTGGAACACACTGTGAACACCGGCCAACGACGGTGGCAAAGCTTGACGGTAGGCAACCGGTCCGATCCTCTCCAGGATCTCAAAAGGACCCACAAAGCGAGGGCTAAGCTTGCCTCTCTTCCCAAACCGAACAACTCCACGAACTGGAGAAACCTTCAGATACACATGGTCGCCCACCTCAAACTCTAGAGGTCGCCTCCTCTGATCGGCGTAGCTCTTTTGACGACTCTGAGCCACAAGCAAGCGCTCTCTAATAGACTGAATCTTAGCTACAGCGTCCTCAACTAAGTCCGGACCAATAACTGCTCTCTTCTTCAGGTCGTCCCAACAGAGGGGTGACCTGCATCTCCTGCCATACTAGGCCTCAAACGGAGCCATCCCGATACTGGTCTGGAAGCTGTTATTATAAGCGAACTCGATCAATGCAACGTGCTGATCCCAGCTACCCCCGAAGTCCAACACACATGCTCTGAGCATGTCCTCAAGGACCTGATTCGTCCTCTCTGTCTGACCATCTGACTGAGGATGGTAAGCTGAACTGAAAGACAACTTTGTCCCCATAGACTGATGCAAACTCTGCTAGAATCTGGACACGAACCTCGGATCTCGATCAGACACAATAGAAGCCGGAACTCCGTGCAGACGCACTATCTCATCCACATATAACTGAGCCAAGCGGTGCAAACTGAAAGTCTTCCTGACAGGCAAGAAGTGGGCGCTCTTCGTGAGCCGGTCCACGATGACCCAAACCGCATCAAAACCCCTCGGAGTCTTAGGCAGTCCCATGACGAAGTCTATACCGACGCTCTCCCACTTCCACTCCGGAACGGGAAGGGGCTGAAGCAAACCAGCGGGTCTCTGATGCTCTGCCTTGACCTGCTGACGGGTCCTACATCTGGATACAAATTCGGAGATGTCCCTCTTCATATTACTCCACCAGAATGTCTCACGTAGGTCCCGGTACATCTTCACACCTCCTGGGTGTATCGAGTACGGAGCTCCATGAGCCTCCTGCATAATCTCCCGCCTCAAGGCGTCATCTGCAGGCACACAGACACGGTCTCTGAATCTCAGACAACCATCCTCTGAAACTCTGAACTTGGACTCCTGACCAGCAGACAAACTCCCTCTGATCTTACACAAACCGACGTCGAGCTCCTGACTGGCCTTGATCCGGTCGATCAAGGTAGGCTGAATCTGCAACGCTGCCAACATCCCAGACCTCTCTGGAGGAACAACCCAGATACCCATACGCTGCAACTCAAGAGCAGACCTCTGCACACCAGACAAAGCACCAACGGTCCCAGATGGACCCCTCCTACTGAGCGCATCAGCAACCACATTCGCCCTACCAGGATGGTAGAGGATCTCCAAATCGTAGTCGTGCAGCAACTCCAGCCACCTCCTCTGCCTCAAGTTCAACTCCTTCTGAGTGAACAGATACTTGAGGCTCTTGTGGTCCGTATAAACCTTGCACGCTGCTCCATACAGATAGTGCCTCCAAATCTTTAAGGCAAACACAACTGCAGCTAACTCCAGGTCGTGGGTCGGATAGTTCTTCTCATATGGCTTCAACTGACGAGAGCCATATGCTACTACCTTCCCATGCTACATCAGAACACACCCCAGTCCCTTATGGGATGCATCACAGAAAACCTCAAGACCCTCGGTCCCCTCCGGAAGAGTCAAGATCGGCGCAGTAGTCAACCTCTTCTTCAGCTCCAGAAAACACAGCTCACAGGCCTCGCTCCACTCGAACTTCACATCCTTCTACAGCAGACGAGTCAAAGGGATCACCAACTTGGAGAAGCCCTCCACAAACTTACGATAGTAGCCTGCTAGTCCAAGGAAGCTACGAATATCCCCAACACTGACCTCCACCACTCCTTGCTTCGGCCTTAAAAAGGAAAGTAGCAAAGTCGACCTTCTGCTCCTCCTCAGAGCCCATCACACGCAGCAGATCCTCCACCTCTGACAGCCAGTGACTGGCCTCCTGGGGGTCTCCTGCCCCATCGAACGACGGTGGCTCCAGCTTCATGAACTCCTGAAGCGCCTTCACATTTCTGCCTCCAGCATCCGCCCCAGCTGGGCCTGCTCCGCCAGCTGGTCCTCCTCCAGCTGGACCACCCCCTGCAGCCATGGTCTGCATGAGCTGCGTCATGAACTGCTGAACAGCATCAGCCACATTTCCTGGAGGGTTCGTTGCTCTTCTTGGCGGCATTCTGAAAGTCCAACAGCAGGCAGTTAGACTCAGACACTAACACTGACGTTTCTGACTGACTGGCTAACTTAAAATCCCAGCAGATTAGAACCCAGAGCTCTGATACCACTAAATGTAACACCCCCAAACACTGGCCTAGGAGTTAGGGGTATTACACGCCGCGTATTATTACTTAATAACGCAAGGCTCTAATATTCAAACGCAAATAAGCAAATAAGGCCCAAAACAGAATACTTAAATAAAGTATAATCAAAATGATGTCGCAACATCCTAAAAGTATTACAGAACCCACCAAACTAATATCAGAAGCGGAAGCTAACAAAGAGGCCCAAAGGCTCAAATCAAATACAAGTCTCAACGAAACAATTAACAAATTGAACTAAACTCCAGAGCTGCAAAGTGACCCTCGCCGATCAATCTGCAATGTTAGATAAAGTAGGGGAATGAGCACACAACTATGCCCAGTAGATGACAAACTTCATCAACCAGCATGCTCAAAACATTTTACAGAATGTTAACAAATCAGAAGGAGTCAAAGGAATCCAAAAGCATGTCAGAAAACAGAATAGAAGTCCATACGTTAGAGGACTAAACAGAGTCAGAAGCGGACAGAAGCAGAAAACAGAGTGGGACACTAGCGATCACAGCATACAGACAGAACGAGCAACCAGCTCGTGAACAGAACGAGGAAACCTCACTCGTAAATAGAACATGTGTAAACACCCGTGGACAGAACGGGGAACATCACCCGTGAACAGAAGGATCCTACATAGCGCGCTACGAGACAGCGTAACCAGCCATCCAAAGGCTCAAACACAGAGATAACTAGGTCCCAAAACAGAAGCTTAAATACAGATAAGCATATGTGCACCAAAGGCACCGGAAAGCACATAGATGGCTTGGAAATCATAAGGGGAATCCAACCCCGCAAACGGAAGTCAAAACAGAGCTCAGACGAGCAAGTTATGGTCAAAACAGTACCATGTCCAATTTTGTGTCCGGACATCAATGTTCGGACACAAGTCGAGACTCAGAAGTCGAAAATAGACAGATGTCCGAACATGTGTCCGAACTACGAAGTTCGGACACAGGTCGAACTTCAAAACAGTAGAAGAGACAGAGGTGTCCGAACATCGAAGGTCGGATAGATGTTCGGACGCTTTTCGGAAAACAAACTCGCGCAGAGTCCGAACTTGTGTCCGGACATCCATGTTCGGACACAGGTCGAGACGAAATCAGAGAATACAGAAGGCTGTGTCCGAACTTCAAAGCTCGGACGGAAGTTCGGACACAGCGAAAACTTCAGAAAATTAAAGCGCAGAAGGGCATGTCCGAACTTCAACGGTCGGACAGAAGTTCGGACACGCCGAAAAACACAGAGAACAGAGGCGACTTTTACACAATCAGAAGCATTAAAACAATGTCAAAACATCATACATTTGTAGAAAACAACCTTGGGGGTTTGTAATTATTCAAACAACGCAAACAGACTGATTCACAAACACAACGCAGAAGCAGATCACACACTAGAAACCAGAATTCGAAACGCCCCAAGGCTGAACACACTAATCGAATCCATCAGCCACCTACCTCGAATTAACAGCAGATGAAAACAATCTGAATGGCAGAGCTCGAATCCAGCAGATACCCAAACGCAGACCGAAAATGCAATTCCCAAATCACTGAATAAATCACAATTGCAGAAACTCACAATTCAGAAAACGGAACTCAAACCCTGGAACCAGAATTGCAATCCAAAACTGCACACAATCCTCACCTGAATCTGACAGCAAAAGGAAACACCGAGGAGACTCCGAACACAGCCGCGTAGGAGATCAACACTTCTGACAATCAGATTGTAGAAACCTAAATCAGAATGAGAGGAGTTCCTAAATCGCAGAATTGCACAAGAACAAACTGACGCCCTTACCTTAATCTGAACCGGAGTGCAACAGAGAGAAGGATCCACAGCAGAACTCGAATTGCAAAGCCACACACGCAGGCTTGAGAGCTTGAGAGAACGTAACTTCTGAGAGAGAGAGAGAGAGAAGAGAGAAGAGAGAAGAGAGAGAGAGAGAGAGAGAGAGAAGAGAGAAGAGAGGAGCGTCTCGATAACTGACAAAGTGAGGGGAAAGAATGAATGTCGTGGGATCGTGATTAGAAGAGAGGATAATTAAGGAATTTATTAACCGAAATAAATCCTTACCTAATTAACCAATGGCAAAAGACCTCCTCGTCCTCGCCTTTAATAAGAAAGACCTCCATGTCCTGAATCCAGAATACATTCACATAAGGCCACTTGTGACGAAATAAAATATAACCAAATCTTGGGTTATAACATCACCTCCCCCTTAAAAGAATTTCGTCCTCGAAATTAAAACATACCTACTGCTCGAAAAGGGCGGGGAACTTAGAACGCACTTCGCTTTTGACCTCCCAGGTCGCCTCTTCCTTTGACTCACCCGACCACTACACCTTCACCAAGGGCATGGTCTTACTTATGAGCTTACGAACATCCCGGGCTAAAATCCTCAAAGGAACTGCCTCGAACGTGAAGTCCTCCCTCAACTGAAGCGGACTGAAGTCAATCACATGCGACGGGTCCGGAATATACTTCCTCAGCATAGACACGTGGAACACACTGTGAACACCAGCCAACGACTGTGGCAAAGCTTGACGGTAGGCAACCGGTCCGATCCTCTCCAGGATCTCAAAAGGACCCACAAAGCGAGGGCTAAGCTTGCCTCTCTTCCCAAACCGAACAACTCCACGAACTGGAGAAACCTTCAGATACACATGGTTGCCCACCTCAAACTCTAGAGGTCGCCTCCTCTGATCGGCGTAGCTTTTGACGACTCTGAGCCACAAGCAAGCGCTCTCTAATAGACTGAATCTTAGCTACAGCGTCCTCAACTAAGTCCGGACAATAACTGCTCTTCTTCAGGTCGTCCCAACAGAGGGGTGACCTGCATCCTGCCATACTAGGCCTCAACGGAGCCATCCCGATACTGGTCTGGAAGCTGTTATTATAAGCGAACTCGATCAATGCAACGTGCTGATCCCAGCTACCCCGAAGTCCAACACACATGCTCTGAGCATGTCCTCAAGGACCTGATTCGTCCTCTCTGTCTGACCATCTGACTGAGGATGGTAAGCTGAACTGAAAGACAACTTTGTCCCCATAGACTAATGCAAACTCTGCTAGAATCTGGACACGAACCTCGGATCTCGATCAGACACAATAGAAGCCGGAACTCCGTGCAGACGCACTATCTCATCCACATATAACTGAGCCAAGCGGTGCAAACTGAAAGTCTTCCTGACAGGCAAGAAGTGGGCGCTCTTCGTGAGCCGGTCCACGATGACCCAAACCGCATCAAAACCCCTCGGAGTAGGCAGTCCCATGACGAAGTCTATACCGACGCTCTCCCACTTCCACTCCGGAACGGGAAGGGGCTGAAGCAAACCAGCGGGTCTCTGATGCTCTGCCTTGACCTGCTGACGGGTCCTACATCTGGATACAAAGTCGGAGATGTCCCTCTTCATATTACTCCACCAGAATGTCTCACGTAGGTCCGGTACATCTTCACACCTCCTGGGTGTATCGAGTACGGAGCTCCATGAGCCTCCTGCATAATCTCCCGCCTCAAGGCGTCATCTGCAGGCACACAGACACGGTCTCTGAATCTCAGACAACCATCCTCTGAAACTCTGAACTTGGACTCCTGACCAGCAGACAAAACTCCCTGATCTTACACAAACCGACGTCGAGCTCCTGACTGGCCTTGATCCGGTCGATCAAGGTAGGCTGAATCTGCAACGCTGCCAACATCCCAGACCTCTCTGGAGGAACAACCCAGATACCCATACGCTGCAACTCAAGAGCAGACCTCTAACACAGAAGAACCAACCGGTCCCAGATGGACCCCTCCTACTGAGCGCATCAGCAACCACATTCGCCCTACCAGGATGGTAGAGGATCTCCAAATCGTAGTCGTGCAGCAACTCCAGCCACCTCCTCTGCCTCAAGTTCAACTCCTTCTGAGTGAACAGATACTTGAGGCTCTTGTGGTCCGTAAAACCTTGCACGCTGCTCCATACAGATAGTGCCTCCAAATTTAAGGCAAACACAACTGCAGCTAACTCCAGGTCGTGGGTCGGATAGTTCTTCTCATATGGCTTCAACTGACGAGAGCCATATGCTACTACCTTCCCATGCTACATCAGAACACACCCCAGTCCCTTATGGGATGCATCACAGAAAACCTCAAGACCCTCGGTCCCTCCGGAAGAGTCAAGATCGGCGCAGTAGTCAACCTCTTCTTCAGCTCCAGAAAACACAGCTCACAGGCCTCGCTCCACTCGAACTTCACATCCTTCTACAGCAGACGAGTCAAAGGGATCACCAACTTGGAGAAGCCCTCCACAAAACTTACGATAGTAGCCTGCTAGTCCAAGGAAGCTACGAATATCCCCAACACTGACCTCCACCACTCCTTGGCTTCGGCCTTAAAAAGGAAAGTAGCAAGTCGACCTTCTGCTCTCTCAGAGCCCATCACACGCAGCAGATCCTCCACCTCTGACAGCCAGTGACTGGCCTCCTGGGGGTCTCCTGCCCATCGAACGACGGTGGCTCCAGCTTCATGAACTCCTGAAGCGCCTTCACATTTCTGCCTCCAGCATCCGCCCAGCTGGGCCTGCTCCGCCAGCTGGTCCTCCTCCAGCTGGACCACCCCCTGCAGCCATGGTCTGCATGAGCTGCGTCATGAACTACTGAACAGCATCAGCCACATTTCCGGAGGGTTCGTTGCTCTTCTTGGCGGCATTCTGAAAGTCCAACAGCAGGCAGTTAGACTCAGACACTAACACTGACGTTTCTGACTGACTGGCTAACTTAAAATCCAGCAGATTAGAACCCAGAGCTCTGATACCACTAAAGTAACACCCCCAAACACTGGCCTAGGAGTTAGGGGTATTACACGCCGCGTATATTACTTAATAACGCAAGGCTCTAATATTCAAACGCAAATAAGCAAATAGGCCCCAAAACAGAATACTTAAATAAGTATAATCAAAATGATGTCGCAACATCTAAAGTATTACAGAACCCACCAACTAATATCAGAAGCGGAAGCGGAAGCTACAAAGAGGCCCAAAGGCTCAAATCAAATACAAGTCTCAACGAAACAATTAACAAATTGAATAAACTCCAGAGCTGCAAAGTGACCCTCGCCGATCAATCTGCAATGTTAGATAAAGTAGGGGAATGAGCACACAACTATGCCCAGTAGATGACAAACTTCATCAACCAGCATGCTCAAAACATTTTACAGAATGTTACAAATCAGAAGGAGTCAAGGAATCCAAAAGCATGTAGAAAACAGAATAGAAGTCCATACGTTAGAGGACTAAACAGAGTCAGAAGCGGACAGAAGCAGAAAACAGAGTGGGACACTAGCGATCACAGCATACAGACAGAACGAGCAACCAGCTCGTGAACAGAACGAGGAAACCTCACTCGTAAATAGAACATGTGTAAACACCCGTGGACAGAACGGGGAACATCACCCGTGAACAGCAGGATCCTACATAGCGCGCTACGAGAAACGTAACCAGCCATCCAAGGCTCAAACACAGAGATAACTAGGTCCCAAATAGAAGCTTAAATCAGATAAGCATAAGTGCACCCAAAGGCACCAGAAAGCACATAGATGGCTTGGAAATCATAAAGGGAATCCAACCCCGCAAACGGAAGTCAAAACAGAGCTCAGACGAGCAAGTTATGGTCAAAACAGTACCATGTCCAATTTGTGTGTAGGACATCAATGTTCGGACACAAGTCGAGACTCAGAAGTCAAAAATAGACAGATGTCCGAACATGTGTCCGAACTACGAAGTTCGGACACAGGTCGACTTCAAAAACGTAGAAGAGACAGAGGTGTCCGAACATCGAAGGTCGGATAGATGTTCGGACGCTTTTCGGAAAACAAAACTCGCGCAGAGTCCGAACTGTGTCCGGACATCCATGTTCGGACACAGGTCGAGACGAAATCAGAGAATACAGAAGGCTGTGTCCGAACTTCAAAGCTCGGACGGAAGTTCGGACACAGCGAAAAACTTCAGAAAATTAAAGCGCAGAAGGGCATGTCCGAACTTCAACGGTCGGACAGAAGTTGGGACACGCCGAAAAACACAGAGAACAGATGGCGACTTTTACACCAATCAGAAGCATTAAAACAATGTCAAAACATATACATTTGTAGAAAACAACCTTGGGGGTTTGTAATTATTCAAACAACGCAAACAGACTGATTATTAAACACAACACATGAGAAGCAGATCACACACTAGAAACCAGATTCGAAACGCCCCAAGGTGAACACACTATCGAATCCATCAGCCACCTACCTCGAATTAACAGCAGATGAAACACAATCTGAATGGCAGGAGCTCGAATCCAGCAGATACCAAACGCAGACCGAAAATGCAATTCCCAAATCACTGAATAAATCACAATGCAGAAACTCACAATTCAGAAAAGGAACTCAAACCCTGGAACCAGAATTGCAATCCAAAACTGCACACAATCCTCACCTGAATCTGGACAGCAAAAGGAACACCGAGGAGACTCGAACACAGCCGCGTAGGAGATCAACACTTCTGACAATCAGATTGTAGAAACCTAAATCAGAATGAGAGGAGTTCCAAAATCGCAGAATTGCACAAGAACAACTGACGCCTTTACCTTAATCTGAACCGGAGTGCAACAGAGAGAAGGATCCACAGCAGAACTCGAATTGCAAAGCCACCACACGCAGGCTTGAGAGCTTGAGAGAACGTAACTTCTGAGAGAGAGCGAGAGAGAGAGAGATGAGAAAGAGAGAAGAGGAGAGAGAGAAGAGAGGAGCGTCTCGATAAACGGACAAAGTGAGGGGAAAGATTATGAACGTCGTAGGGAGCGTGATTAGAAGAGAGGATAATTAAGGGAATTTATAACCTAAATAAATCCTTACTAATTAACCAATGGCAAAAGACCTCCTCGTCATCGCCTTTAATAAGAAAGACCTCCAGTATGTCCTGAATCCAGTGAAGTACATCCACATAAGGCCACTTGTGAGAAATAAATATAACCAAATCTTGGGTTATAACACAAACTGTATCGGTGATTTAAGGATTATAGTAGACTGTTGGTTTTTATAGTATCGTATTGGAGGTGTATATGTATTATGGTTGAATATGCAAGGGAAAGTGTGTATGTGTGTAGAGCACTCGGTATGTTCATATTCATCAGACCGATAGTACGTAGTATTGTAACTCGCCTTGTTAGTCACGTGGGTGACTAACGGCATTGTACACCCGCCGTTGTGTATGGAGTATCCGCTGCGAAGGTAAGTATTTATACAGTAATGACGATATTAGCGGTAGGGGTGTTACAAAAAGTGGTATCAGAGCAAAGTATCGCTCTGATGGATGAAATACCGAGTTTAGGAAAATACCGAGTTAGGAATTAGAAACTTAGGGCTAAGGGTTGAGTGTTGACGTGTGAGGTACGCTAGTTAGGAACTTCCGTGTGAATCGGAAACCTACAACAACCATACCCCGCCCTCCGCAACCCACGGTATTAAGTTGGGAGAATAACGCCAGAGAGATGGAAAGACCTCTCACACTCGGGTAACACCCGATCTGGCAGTTGAAAGTAAACCTTATTAGAGAAAGAACCTGTCATACGATAGAGTCCAAGTACTAGAAGTCCCGAAGACGGTTTCCGTTGAACGACAAGGACCGCACTTAGTGGCAGAGAAATGAAGATCCTAAACACAAGGATGATGGAATTTATGGCACCATGGGGCGACATGCTTCGCAGTCGCGAGAACCATGAGTAGCCAACAAGAAGAGAAGCACAATCACGCAATGCAGCAAAGAAGATAGAGTAACGAACCCGAGACAAGAGAGTCTGCGGACGGTAATACTTGATAATACCAACAATGGTATACAAACCGACTAAGAAATTAGTCGAGGTTGGATCAATACCAAACCTACACGCCAAGAGGCTGTAATAACCAAACAACATAGTTCAGATAACTATGAAAGTATTCATAGGACATACACCTATAGGGCTACAACGTGGTTCCTAAGGATAAGTTAAATCTCGTTAACCACAGTGAAGGTGTGAGACACTCGGATTGACGACAATCATGTCAAGTACACTGGGAAGCGACTTAGGAGATTGATCACCAAGATCAAAAGATCAAAGGAAGGTCTAATAAAACCACCAATCATGGATGGAAACAATACCGTAACCGGTATACGTTAACCGAAAAACAACCTACCCGTGCACTTGCCCAGGGCAAGTGCAGCAACTACAAGACGGTTGGAAGACTTTTAACAACCTGCAAATACTTGCTAAAGCACCGCTATGACGAATGGAGCAAATACAGGATCACCAATCCTAAGGATGTTAAATAACGAACCCTCGGGAAGGCCTAACGGCCCGACCATTGTATTAAGGACATACCAATCAGCAAGAAGCTGAACTTGGTCAAGACCGCAAACATCGCAACGCCATGAAGAATTTCTTTAACACTGAACTGTTATTTCACCAGAATTTTTCTTTCAAAATCACAAACTCTTCTTTTAAACCTCGGATTTTAAGAACCGAACCGACGGAATATCGGTGAGTATCATAGAATGATACAAGAGGAGTTGACAATAGAATACTTCACCTAGGCGTGTGACGAACACTGCGAGTGTACCCAAATGCGGGATGTGGGACGACCGCACTCCGAAGGAGCTTGCGGGCCTGACATATAGTTGGGTAAGTGGTAACGTGCCAAGACGGTACCCCACGTATGTATACATGTAGTGTACGAAACACGGGAAGTAGTCAGCTTTGTTCTACGGACCATAAGTAAATTTAAAATAGAACAGTTGGATACCTCAACCGAACAAAGGCAACTCAGATAAGTTACAAGCTAAGGAGTCAAGAACCTACTCCAGGAGGATGATTAAGAGTTGAAAGTGCAAGAAGCACTAACAACGGGATAAGACATTGGATATGTCTCGAGGATATCAAGTAAAGCATGATAACTGGAAGGAATACCCAGTCTAAAGACTATAAGGCAAATGCCTAACATGGACACATCAGTGTTCAATGAACGGGATGGAATTCCCAGAACAACTACCACAAACACACAGGGTGATGTTATAAGGTACCAGAAATACCATTCATCACCGGAAGGGATATCAAATCCGCTACAACATAAGGAAAAACACCAATGGTCTACCCTAAGAACGGGAGACTTTATAACCCTTAACGGGATAGCTCAGATCCAGAACCGCAAGGTAGGACAATAAACTGAACATACTCATAAGTGTCAGATGCTACCGTATAATCGGTACTACCTAGGAGCAATCCATAAAGGGTATCCAGTCAACACAGTCGAACGAGATGTCGTGGTAACAAAACCACAATTGGAATGAACATCCGGTTAGGACACCGAAGGGATCCCACTTGGCAGGGGATACCCCAAATTAATAAATGGTATCGATCAATATCAAGATACAAAAAGGGTCTCCAACAAACGGAAGCGTGATGCGACGATCTTATCATGGAGCCCAGTATCACCTCCAAGCCATTCTATGGTATACGGAGAAGTAACCAATTTGGAATAGCCTATGATGAGCAGAGCTCTAGGCAATATGGCTAGTAGGCCATGAAACTATTACCACAAACAACCCAACGGTTGCAAAACTTTTGTGAACCATATGGAAGGTTGTCAAGGACGACACCGATAAAAGAGTAACAACCGATGAATGAGGACGCCCCTCATAATGTGAGACCACAAGAGTGGAACACATGGATCCCAAGAAGGGGATACCACCAGTAACTGTCGGGAAATATATTCCTTTCAGAACTACTAGTGTAGTCAAGCTTGAGCATACAACTATTGTCAAGCAACGTGAAATAAGCTTCAACAGCAATTGTTGACAACCAAGGAATAACCGGTTATAAAACCAATGATGCTCGGAGAGCTCAGGAAAATAAAGTAATGCCATATTCTGTATTTGCCAAATACAGGGGGAACCATTGTATAAATGATAGAGATGCATGAGCTGAAGCTAGCAACAGTGGATGCCATGTAAACCAATACTGTGGAATCATTAAGAACATGGTGCGCAACAGACGACCAATGTATATGAGTAGTCACCAATGCTATGGAATTGTTAACACGAGATGGTAGACAGACCGGGCAACAAGCCAGAAGTTTGCACCAAGTGATGAAGCACCACCTGAAAGAGTAACGATCAGTCCTATTGCGACCTCATAAGAGAGTTACTGCCAAGAGTTTACACCTCTGCACTCTGTAGGACTGAGTGTTTTGGTATTGCACTTGTGCAGTTAATGATCAAGTGGGATAGCTAGGAATATGGGAAAATGTAAATCGTGGTAAAACCTTCCTTTCACCAGCAAACATGGCATAAGCCAGACAAGCAAAAGCTTAGAAACAAACCGTGCGGCCTAAGGCCAAAGAAGCACGAAGAGGGTGAAACACACCAACAATCACAAGATGTGAATTCCATTGGAATAAAAGTGAAAGGAGACTTAAGAAAGTCACAAGGACCGACGCATTGAAAATGCAAGGTCATACAAGTAAAGAACACTTGTAATGAACCAGAGAAACTGGTATAGTTTAGAAGCTACTAACAATAGAGGAAGCACTACAACTAAGTAGTGACTTAACCTCACCCGACAGCAAGTCAAAGGAGCCAAGTGAAAGATCACTACAAACACAACAGTATGTATATAGATGGCCAGGGATCTGGTTATGAAGCTAAAACTCACTGAGTTTATGCACGGGAAAAGAACACCACACTTGGTCAATAAACCTTATTCCTACAATAAGAGGGATAAAAAGGTGATGCGTAGCACGTTAAGGATAACAAGAAGGGCGAATAACCCAAGTTATCAGGGTCGCGCAGCAAAAGCTAGTGGGCCCAGAATTCCAAGAGAAATACACCTAGAACCAAACCCGGTTAAGAGTTAAATAAACTCCGATGGAAATTCTTGATGCAGGGACTAACTGACAGTATGGTTAAGACCCGTTGATCAAGGAACATTGTATAATAGACCGCGTGGAAACTGAACCACTCCATGACGGCTGAATGCCTTCGACCAATGTCCAATGTTGACACATGGTAGATTACGTGGGCGTAATCCCTTTTAAGGGGGGTAGAGCGAAAACCGCGAAATGTATGTTTTACGTGATAGGTGCGTAAACTACAATGCGCATAGCGCAAAAGTATTTGTTGTAATGATTGATACTTATGTTACATAAACATTTGTATTCACTCATCGTGTAATTGTGGTATTTGGGAAATAAGATCAGGAAAGGAGTAGAGGAACTCCAGGGGAATGAGGACCCCGATTGGTAATAGTATGAGGAATGAGTATGTATGGGAGACTTGAGGAGTATAAATCGGTTTGGAACCGATGTATGTAATGAGTATAAATCGGTATACAACCGATGTATTTTATGAGTATAAATTTGGTATAGCAAATTAATGGGATATTACACCCATGAATTTCTTGAGTATAGTAGTTGGATAAGATGTAGTAATGACTGATGAAATGATTAGTAAGTAAGTAAGTGAATCATATGAACTGGAAAATGTATGTGTATGATTATGAGTAGCAAGATTAAAAAGATAGAAAACGAAATAATGTTTGACAATCTGTCTGTTTGTATTGAGGTGGGAAGTGGAACTTGATTTGCTAGCAATCAAGGGAAGCCGAACACAAATTGGGGTGGAAGGATAATTCAACATCAATGCTGATCACATTGGGGTTGAAGGACTCTGGAAGCTCCTTAAGTGGTCACAGTAATAACACTAGTAATAGGTGTAATAATCATAAATGGATTTTGGGAGATGTATGCAAGTCTTCAAAACGAATTTCCAAAACTAATTTGGTACAATGTTTTCTATAAACTTGAGAATGAGGATCGGTTTGAAACCGCTCCCACGGGCGCTAGTGGATCTTCCATGCCTAGGCACGGGTATCCGGTCGAAGCCATAGGAGGAGAAGCTAGTTTTGAGTCGGTGGGAGTGTTGATTAGTTTTGAAACCACTACACCGGTTGTACGGTAACAGTGTGTGTTTTGTATTTTTCCAAAGGCACTGGGGCAGCGTAGTCCCGAAGTAAGTATGCGTAAGTATGAGTAAAGTATGAGTAAGTAAGTATGAGTAAGTGCCTGAGGATCTCTATATGTGCAAATGAATTTGATCTGAACCAAAGGACCGTAGAGCCAGAAAGTGTAAGTGCTCAAGTCATGACGGCCGTGAACCAGAAAGCGTAAGTGTTCAAACGTGACCGGTACCTGAGGCATCACTCGCCATTGGGGGAGGATTGTACCTAATTGTCTGCGGATGGACCCCCTTGGAGAGAAGTAAAACGGATATTTTTGATTGCTATGCATGCAGTGACATGCTGTTTGGATGCGTAGTATGCATCATGTCAGACATTTGGAGTTTGACAAGTTATATGTAGAGGTCATAACCTTAGCATAGAGTATTTAAACAAGTAACAGTATTAGATTCACCAACTTTGAGGGCAAAGTTCTTTAAGGGGGGTAGATTGAAATACCCCGAACTTAAATATGGTGATTAGAATATTTTAATATAGTATTTAAAGGCCTAATAGTGCCTAAGTAATTTTTGGTAAAGAAAATAAATCCAAAAGAAATGAGAAAAACGCTTAGAAAGCGGAAAACGCTAAAATAAGCGTTAAATAACCATAGGAGGTACGAGACCTCGGTTATAGTATCGTAAGGATTCCTAAGGCTTACTCATGCCTAATTAGTATACGGGAATGATTCCCGAAGAAACCGGATCCAAATAAGGTATTAAAACGCTAAAGAGCTTTAGCGCACGTTTTTCGAGGAAACCCGAAAACGTGATTTTTAAGTGGTCAAACGAACCCGTAAAAATTATAAATCATTAAATAGCTATTATTAAGCATTAACGGAAGCTTAATAACCAATAAAAATAAAGAAACGAGAAAAATCCGAGAAACGGGCCCGGTTAGTGAATAGTGCTAAAACCGGGTAAATTAACGAGCGTTTTCTGTAAAAAAAATGAAAAACACTCCAGCATGTATAAGTATAGTGGGCCGGTTTCTTTAGTGACTCAGCCCTCCTTGTTGACTCAATTGACCTCACTAGCTAAAGAAGAAACAAAAACAAAAGCAAAAGTGAAAGAAAAGTACAAAAACTACTTTTAGTCTTCTCTCTCCTCTACTCCCCCTCTATCTCACGTTTTTCCCCCCACCAGACCTCTCCTTCTTCTTTGTTCTGCTGGGGACAATTTTGAAGCTCCTCAAAAAGCTTCCATGGCTTCTCCATCTTTCCAAGCTTGCCCAAGCTTCATTTAAGCCCCAAATCGAAAATAAATTGCATATTCTTCTTCCCCTCATCAAGCTCTACATTTCTATCTTTTCAAAATTTCAAATGGAGGAGTTTGACCTCAATGGGTTTTGGGCATTTGAAGAGTAAATTACATATTCTTGAAGCTTGGAGTCTCCTCTTCCACTTAAGGTAAAAAGATTCAAGAGAAAAACTCATTTTCTCCATTTCCATGCCTTGGCCGATTTTGGCTTCTTTTAATGCCTTGTTCTTTTCTTGTTTTGAGCATCTTTCCAAGCCTCCAATGGTGGATTAGAGCCCTCTTTTGATTTATGGCAAGAAACCAACTCTAGGGTTTCACAAGGTAATCTCTTAATTAGTGCCTTAAGCATTCTTAGTTAATGAGATTAAGTGTGTAATGGTATGAAATATACCATGCGGAAGGTCAAAGCGTCTACCGAAGGCCTGCTACCGAAAGGCCCCGCTTCCGGAAGGATCTACCAAGAGAGAGTCTACCGGAGACCAATTGTCGGAGGGCCAATTGTCGGAAGGCCTGCTACCGAAAGACCCCGGTGCGGAAGGATCTACCAAGAGAGAGTCTTCCGGAGACCAATTGTCGGAAGGCCTATCGTTGGAAGCCCTACTTCCGGAGGACCCGCTACCGGAAGAGCTGCTATCTAAAGGATCGCTACCGACAGAGTAACTACCGGAGGGGTTATTATCAAAGTGACGGTCCGGAAGAGTTAGTCCAAGGCGGAAGCAGTATTTCAGTCCGGAGACCCGTAAAGGGACTGATAGTTATGTTTATGTAACACCACCACATGTATAGGGGCAAAAGGGTAAACCTAGTGATAGAAAGTCTATAAATAGAGGTAGAGGGGCTCATTTGTGGAGGACTCAAGTTAGAAAAGGGGGCTCACATCCAAAAAGCTCTCTAGTGTTGTAAGCCAAGGAATGAATAATAGCTCTGTCTAGAAGTGGACGTAGGCCGGATTATTGGCCAAACCACTATACATCACGGTGTGGAAATTGTGTTGGGAGAGTAACATCTGTTACATCTTCATTGGCGCCGTCTGTGGGAAACGAACAGCCAAGCGTAACCACGATTCAAACCACATATCGTTATTGGCGAAAATCTGAGGTCCGTCATTTTGGCACTCGCATCGCCTTTGTCCAATTCATGAAGTCACAACCGGTAATCTGACCGAGAACGCTGTGGTCACCAGAATCATCAAATACAGTTATTCCCCCTCTCGATCTTGCTTTCTCGCATTCACAAAGGAAGTCTGACTTCAGCTTACATTTCCTCTCATCGAGATCAGAAAACACCACAAAAAGTGAATCAGATCGAAGCAATCTCACTCCGACAATTCAAAAAGTCGTGAGAGAAGCAATCTCACTCTGTGAAGAGTAAAATGTCGTATGAAGATAGATCGATGAAGAAAGCAACACAACTTGAGGATTGCAATCGAACGAACGACCTAGGACTAACCAAGCGTGAGAACTTGTTTCGATTGGATAAATTCTCCCGTCCAAGTCGGAGAATGAGAATTTCAAAGCAAGTCAAGATAAAAGGAGATCAAGAAGAAAGGCTCGAGCCCTGCCTATGTGCGTAACCGACATCGATATTCCGATCTCGGTATTAATATCGAAGCCAGTCAAAGGCAAGTTGTCCTCAGATCCTCGCAGGAACATTTTTAATCGGGTAGAGGGATCCTCAGCGGAGACGTATCCATCAGGAATCAAGAAGACCGATTCAATTACCGAAAGAATGTTACCGGAAGATTATTAAATAAAGAATGCTACCGGTGAAGAAGTTTGGTCTCCAAAGGTTACTGAAAGAATGTTACCGGAGTAGCATGTTCATTTCATAATCAATTAAGTATATTACGCGAAGGAAGAGTTGGAACTGGGTGATGGCCATTTTCCATCGGAGGCCAATCTCCTTCGGAGGCCAATCTCCTTCGGAGGCCATTTTCCATCGGAGGCCAATCTCCTTCGGAGGCCAATCTCCTTCGGAGGCCATTTTCCATCGGAGGCCAATCTCCTTCGGAGGCCAATCTCCTTCGGAGGCCATTTTCCATCGGAGGCCAATCTCCTCTCGGAGGCGAATCTCTTCTGAGAAATATAATTCCTCTCGGAGTCCGGTAGAAGTTGAGATATCGCGTGAGGTTACGTCGGAGTGGAAGAATAAAAAACCAACTGACGCATATGACGAATGTGGCGTCAACAAATGAGTAACTTATCATCTTCACCGGTGGTAACTTGGCATCATTTACCGGTTGAACTTTGGGTTGCAGCGACATCACTGAGATAAGTCAAGTCAGTAAAGCATCTTTAAAATACTTTTGCATGTTATTTTGCTTCTTCAACTCTGATTAGCGGTTAAAATATGACAGTATGAAAATGGCTTTCACTTTGATTTCCCCTGGCATTTTTTATTTCTTTATGAAACTGGAATCCATGTACTTAATAAAACATCTGTCATAACCGGTTTATTAACAGTGATTGTTGCTTCATATCAAAAAAAGGGGATTAAGATGATCATATACAAGCTGCTCCTCCCTCTGACTATGTGAATTTGTGTGGACGGGCGTTGCTACTGCCTCATTATAGGAGCCTGTGTTTGCTCCAAAAAGACGGAGACGCTATGCAATCTCTCCCTACGGAGTCCAAATGGAAAGAGAATCAGAGACGGAGACGCTATGCGATCTTTCCCTACGGAGGCCAAATGGAAAGAGAATCAGAGACGGAGACGCTATGCGATCTTTCCCTACGGAGGCCAAATGGAAAGAGAATCAGAGACAGAGACGCTATGCGATCTTTCCCTACGGAGGCCGAATGGAAAGAAAATCGGAGACGGAGACACAATACCCTAGCTGTATTCTCCACAGGGAAATCGAGCCATGAAGAATCGAAATGTCGACAGGAGCCTCCGGAGTCCCAAACCGGAAGACAGGAATGTGTCCACATGTTACAACCTCGTTGGAACTGCTTGCAGCCCAAGCCAACCTCTTCCAGTAGAGTGCGTCGAAGTACAAAACCCATGACCAAGTGGTATTCTCGAACAACAACTCAACTAAATGGAGGCAGAAGCAAAGATCAATTGAAAGGGGGTATAAGTCTAAGACGTAACAGAATGAGGCCCGACCGGTACAGACATTGGGCTGTGAGCACTGGCAGGGGTATTGGACTACGGACAGTCCCGGTAGGAAATTGCAAGCCTTACCGGAAATCGGAAATTGGAAAGCCTGCTTCCGCAAGTATCTAAACATACGTTTGCACCCAGAAAAGTCTCGGGCCCCTCCAACAACCTAGTCAAATCCTACCGGAGTATATCATTCCAACCGGTGAAAAAGAGGTACCAACTTTTGATATTTCATTATAAATATTGTTTCGAAACCGGAAATTTACAAAGCTTTCTCTAGAGGATTGATCACCCTCTAGTTTTCAAAAAAGAGAAATATTTTAAAACAATTTCTGATTTACTTAAAACCAAGACCAGCGAGTCTTGAGAAAAGAAAAGAAAAAAAAAGAATGTATCCGACGATCTCACCATTGGCCATGGTAGAGTGTTTTGTATCCGACGATCTACCATCAACGATGGTAGTGTAATTCATCCGACGATCTCACTGTCAGCGTCCTGGCAGTAGAGTGTTAATCCGACGATCTCACCGGCTCAAAGTCGGTAGAGTGTTAAATCGACGATCTCACCATGTGTACAGTGGTAGAGTGTGAAAGCAAAAGTGTAACTGAGGGGTTACCAAAAGAGATCTTGACAAAAAAAAACAAAAAAAGCAGTATGAAATTATTCATTATCAGAATCTTCAAACTTTTGGGAAGTAATAGAATTTATAGTAATTCCTTTTGTTCACCTCAGACTTGTGTTATCCATGAACTTAGAAAGGCTGCTCTAAAACAACCTATAGGCTATATATTTGTGTTTTTTATCCCCGTGATTAATATACTCTAACTAACAAAAGCTTTTTGGGAAATCCGGTCGCTCCGGGTAGCCCAAAAGACAAATATCTTTTAATCTGTTAAATTTAGGTATGCAGGTCCAAGGAATAAAGTGATTCAAGCGGGTATCTGATTATGAAGTAATATCCCATTATTATTATTATCTCGGACTTCTTGAGATTATTATGGTCTTCTAGAATTATTATGGTCTTCTTGAGATTATTATGGTCTTCTAGAATTATTATGGTCTTCTTGAGATTATTATGGTCTTCTGGAATTATTATGGTCTTCTGGGATTATTATGGCCCTTCGGAATTCCAGATCTTTGGATTTCTTATTATGGCACGGTCAAGGAACAGAGACCTCTTCTCAGGAGTACAAGTGGGACTTCATCGCTCCCCAGAACAAGTGGGACTTCTTTGTTTCCGGAAGACAAGCTCTTACATAGGCTAAAGTTTTTAAGTTCATTTCCTTTTTAGGCAAAAGAAAAAGAACTTGTGGGACTAGGAGATATATAGTAGAAAAGAAAAGAGTACAAAGTGTAAATTTTATCTTTTTTTTATAAGTTCCACTTTTTAGTGTTAAAAAGTAGAACTTGTGGGACTGATGTAATGGTATGAAATATACCATGCGGAAGGTCAAAGCGTCTACCGAAGGCCTGCTACCGAAAGGCCCCGCTTCCGGAAGGATCTACCAAGAGAGAGTCTACCGGAGACCAATTGTCGGAGGGCCAATTGTCGGAAGGCCTGCTACCGAAAGACCCCGGTGCGGAAGGATCTACCAAGAGAGAGTCTTCCGGAGACCAATTGTCGGAAGGCCTATCGTTGGAAGCCCTACTTCCGGAGGACCCACTACCGGAAGAGCTGCTATCTAAAGGATCGCTACTGACAGAGTAACTACCGGAGGGGTTATTATCAAAGTGACGGTCCGGAAGAGTTAGTCCAAGGCGGAAGCAGTATTTCAGTCTGGAGACCCGTAAAGGGACTGATAGTTATGTTTATGTAACACCACCACATGTATAGGGGCAAAAGGGTAAACCTAGTGATAGAAAGTCTATAAATAGAGGTAGAGGGGATCATTTGTGGAGGACTCAAGTTAGAAAAGGGGGCTCACATCCAAAAAGCTCTCTAGTGTTGTAAGCCAAGGAATGAATAATAGCTCTGTCTAGAAGTGGACGTAGGCCGGATTATTGGCCGAACCACTATACATCACGGTGTGGAAATTGTGTTGGGAGAGTAACATCTGTTACATCTTCAAAGTGTTCTACTTAAGCTCATTCCTTTACTTGAATTTTTGGTTGGAGTTGGGCAACCACATTGCCTTGACCGATTCTGCATCAAGAGGAGAAGAGGGGAGGAGAATCTAAAAGAGGAGTTGAATACTCAAGGTGAGGAAATCTACCTTAACTACTAATCTAATGTATTTGAATTTTGGGAATGGGTAAAGGAATGAATGAACTCAAAACTGTAATAGAAATGTATTTGGATGAATTAGAAAGGATTTGTAAGAAGTGTGTGTAATGAAGGCCTTAGAGCCAAGTAATTGGAGTATGTATATTAGTATTGTTGTTTGTGGGAGTTTGGTAAATTGTGATTTCTATGTGTGCTGGTAGAACCCTTGTGGTTTGGCTAGAATAGGGATGAATTTGATGAGAAAGGATATGTGTGGGTAAGTAAGGAAAGTAGGTGAACTATGGCGAAATTTTAGTAAGAATTGTGCATTAAAGAATGACTTGGTGAATGGGAGAACCAAGTTGCGTATTGGACTTAGAAAAGATGTTAATGGCCATGGAATGGTAATTGTGGTATGAGAGTACTAGGATGTAAAATCTGTAGCAAGAGAGAGACCAAAATGCATTGTAGAACTAGGAAGAAATTGGTGTGCAGGATTTTGTAGAATGAGTGTTGGAACTTGGGTGTAGGTAGTGTAATGACTTGGAAATGAATTGGCATGGTAAGGAGAGGTATTTGGAATGCTAAGAATGGCAAGGATTGAGGAAGTATTGGATGAGAGAATTGAATTGTAAAAACTGTAGCATAAGGGTAACAAAAAACTATTACATGTGTTGAAGAAGAAGTAAGGAAATTGTGTAAGTTGATTTAGGATTGAGAAATGAATTTGATTGATGAACTAAGGTGAATTAGAGGATTTAATTAGTGTTTAAACATGTAGGAAACATGTGGAAATGATTAGGAAAAGATTGGATGAGAATTGAGGTGAATTTAGAATTCAAAGTAGATAATTAAAAGGGGTTCTGCAGCCGACCCACCCAGGCGACCTACCCTAGCCTGGGTCGGTCGGACTAAATTCTGTAACCCGGGTGCGCTCTGCAGCCGACCCACCCAGGCGACCTACCTAGAGTGGGTCGGTCGGCCTTTATAAAAAAAATTAAATTAAAATCAAATTAAATATATATATGTATATACATACATGCATATATATATATATATACATACACACATATATATGTGTATAAGTAAGACATTAGTGCTAGAATAATGAAGGAAAGAAAGTTAAGCACACAAGAGAAAACTAAGAATAACGGGACAACGGGGTAAGTACGGGAGTAGTATTATTTGTGTATCGTATGAACATAGTATTAATAACAATGTTGGAAACATTATCAGTGGAACAAGTGTGAACCGAGGAACAAGGGAACACACGGTAAAGCTAACCCCGGTGAAAGGTATGATTTTCTCATGCCCTGTATGCTAACCGAGTTACGTTGATTTGTGTGTTGTATGCCGGCTAATCAAGACTAAAGCATGAAAATGGTTTATTGCCTTTCGTTGTATGTCTTGTGAATGTTGTGTGAGCTAACCATTCTTGATTGATTGTATGGCTTCACTTAGTGCGTAGACCGACTCCTAAGTGATTCTAGTTGTGTAGTGACTCGCAGTAAGAGTCACGTTGTAAACTAATAGAACCGTAGAAACGCGCTAAATTAACAAACCAATAATCGGTAACACAAACCAAGGAACTCACTAGAATGTGAGAGAGTGTACGAGAGTAGTAACCTCCTGATAACGGTAGGAGAACCGAAACGAATAATCCACAAACCATAAGTAGTGGAAGAGTATAAGTAACCTCTATTAGAGGAACTAATATTGGTGCAAGACATGAACCATGAGAGTAGTAAGGAATGATGAGTGATCTCCAAACCCCTTAGCAATTAGTCGACCCATTATGAGAGGACCCGACTGATGTAAGTAATGTCCCAAACTTGAGAGTATTCGATATGTTGGGGAAACCCTTAAATCTGAGGATACTAGTCGATGGTAATTCCCTAAGCTAGTGGAGGTTATCAAGAGAGATACTCCTAGGCAAATCCATGAGATTGTAAGATACTCCAAGAGAGGAGTGTTGGGAATTTGAGTAGTCCGGTAAGAACAAACATTTGAGTATTTGAGGAGCTAAGCGTATAGCCCTCGTATTGTAGGCCCGGTGGCGAGTCTTGTGAATGACTCCGCCCGGTGGCTAAAGTAATGAGTATCGAGTATTGCGTATGTATGAGTAAGGTAATGGGTATTGAGTAAGAAGCAAGTACGAGTATGTAATAAGTACCGAGTATTGAGTATGTATGAGTAAGTATTGAGTATCGAGTACATATGAGTAAGTAAAGAGTATTGATTAGTGAGTATGCACAAGTATGGTAACGAGTATAGAGTGAGGATCGTGTACGAGTAAGGTATTGAACATGGAGTGATGAGTATGCAAGAGTAAGGAGTAGGTAGAGTAGTAGCGAATATCGAACATAGTACAAAGAGTAATGAATGAATAACAAATACGAATGGTTGACTATCGAACTGTCTTCCTTAGTAAGTATTGAACTTGTATGTGTATGTAGGTATTGTTGTTTGTATTGTTGCAGCATGAGTATGTATGTATGCATGTAAAATGAACTCCATGTATATCCGACCAAAGTAGTCGATGTACCGCGGTTAGCACGCGGTATATGCGAAATTCATATTCAGCGTAAGCTGACCCCCTAGGGGGAACGTTTTTAGTGTGCAGGTACTTGAAGCTGACCACCGTTCGAGAGAGTAGGACGGGAACTGCTATGTAAGCATGGGTAGTCGTATTTTGGGGATTGTATTTGTAATGTATTGGGAAATTGGAAGTTCCAAACTGTATCGGTAATTTAAGGATTATAGTAGACTCGGTATAGTATCGTATTGGAGTTGTATATGTATTATGGTTGAGTATGCAAGGGAAAGTGTTGTATTGTGTAGAGCACTCGGTATGTTCATATTCATCAGACCGATAATACGTAGTATTGTAACTCGCCTTGTTAGTCACGTGGGTGACTAACGACATTGTACACCCGCCGTTGTGTATGGAGTATCCGCTGCGAAGGTAAGTATTTGTACAGTAATGACGGTATTAGCGGTAGGGGTGTTACAGAAAGAGAGAGGTGAGTGAATTGTGAGAGTGAGGTGAGAGGAAAGGGAATAAAGTAGTTTTTACTTTATTGCCTTTTTGCTTTTTGGCTCTCTTATTTGATTAGCTAGTTACATGTGTGTGTGAGGGAGTTATTTGACTGATAAAAACCGGCCCCCTACAGTTATACTAGCTGGAGCGTTTTTTGTCTTTTACAGAAAACGCTTGTTATTTTACCCGGTTTAGGTACTGTTCACTAACCGGGCCCGTTTTCCGGAGTTTTCTCGTTTCATTATTTTTATTGGTTATTAAGCTTTCATAAATGCTTAATAATATTTATTTAATGACTTATAATTTTTACGGGTTCGTTTGACCACTTAAAATCACGTCTTCGGGTTTTCTCGAAGAACGCACGTTAAAGCTCTATTAGCGTTTTAATACATTACTTGGATCCGTTTTCTTCGGGAGTTGTTCCCATATATTATTTAGGTCTTATTAAACCTTCAGAATCCATATAATACTCTAACCGAGGTCTCATACCTCCTATGGTTATTTAACGCTTATTTAGCGTTTCCGCTTTTTAAGAGTTTATTTATTCTTTTGGATTTATTTTTCCTTACCAGTATTAATTGGGTACCATCAGGCCCTTAAATACGTATTAGATTAATTTTAATCCCTATATTTAAGTTCGGGGTATTTCAATCTACCCCCCTTGAGAACTTTGTCCTCAAAGTTGCTCGAGGCCATGGGATTACTATACTTACTCATCCATACTTATCTAATGCCAAAGCCATACGTTCTTCCTCCTTACTAATCCCAAATCCGTCACTCAAGGTTCCTACATACTATACCATACCATGTCACACTAATGCACAATGATTACTCCAATCCGCATTCCACGACATCCGGTTCCTCATTACCAATTTATACATACATACATACAATGCAAATCTATTCCCAAGGCAATGCAATAGACATACAATCCCGCAGGCACTCAGGTCATCTAGACACAGGACTCCTTTATGTCCTGCTGCCCTTGGAATAATACAACATGTTACACCATTATCTTCTCCGGTACAAGTTTCTAACAAATCCTTATTCTCATGTCTAAGACAATCTTTTCAATACTACTAATTAGAAATTTCTAAAACACACAACTCCAAATTCCAATTTATATCCATCACTTCTATCCTATGTGTGATTCTTGTGACCACTTGAGGGGAGCTTCAAGAATCATTCGACCCTGGTGTGATCAGCACCAGTGTTGAACTATCCTTACACTCCAATTTGTGTTCGGTTTCCCTTGATCTGATCAGGATCAAGTTCGGCTTCCCACATCAGATTCAACCAAACAAATAATTTAATTGTTTTCATTTTCTATCTTTTACTCTTTCTAGTCGTGATTACGAATTCATACATCTCCAAAAGATGGAATCAATCCATCAATCATCCTCACTCTACTTCCCCAAATGCTTTACTTCGTGATTCGATACCTAAATGCTCATTTCATCAGCCTTCACTACTTCCATCCATTACTCACCATCATCTCCAATATTCTATCCAAGATATACTATACCTATGAGATTTAGTTGTCTTCAATTTGCTTCAAATAATTTACCTACGATTCCACTACTCATAAACTTCATTCATCTACTACTCTCATTCATTCCGTACTACTTCTTCAAAGGCTACAATACTTGTGGAGCTCCGTCCACTGCTCATTACTTTTCTTTTACTAATACTCTTACATTGGTGTTACAAGATGGGTATATTCCTCCTATGGTATTTGCATGTCTAATGCCTAGTTACCATAATTACAATATGAATGAGTACTTATGTTTATTTAACATAGTATCAATCATCAATTTGGTTCTCATTTGTGCTATGCACATTATGGTTTATGTGTTTTATTCACAAAACTTACATTAAGCGGTTTTCGCTCTACCCCCCTTAAAAGGGATTACGCCCACGTAATCTACCATATGTTATTATTATTAAACTTTGGTTTAATCAGTCTGGGCAAACTGAAGCGTTTAGCTTCACTACGGTATACTATATAATATGCTCTGGTCAACAGGGTCTTAACCATACCGATGGTTTAGTCTTTGCACCAAGAGTTCCTATATGAGTTTATTTAACTTATATTTAATTCGGTTCTAGCCTAACCGGCTTCAAGGCATTAATAGCTGTTCTATTACACTCACTAGGTAGCTAGGGCCCACTAGCTTCTGCTGCGTGACCCTGATAACTCGGGTTATTCACCCTTCTTGTTATCCTTAATGTGCTATACATCGCCTTCTTATCCGTCTATTATGGGAATAAGGTTTACTAAACGAATGTGGTATTCTTTTACCGTGTTTGAACTCAATGAGTTTAAGATTTATAACCAGCTCTCTGGTAATCTATTGCACATGTTATTCGTGCTTCCACGATTATTCGTTCAGTTCCTCCGACTTATTGTCAGGCGAGGTTAAGTCACCACTTAACTGTAGTGCCTCCTCTGTTGTCACTAGCTTCTAAATTATACAAGTTCTTCTGGTTCAGTACAAGTGTTCTTCACTTGTATGACCTTGCATTTTCTATGCGTCGGTCCTAGTGACTTTCTTTCACCTTATATTCCACATCTTGTGATTATTAGTGTGTTGTACACTCTTCGTGCTTCTTTGGCCTTAGGCCGCACTGTATGTTGCTAAGCTTGCTTGACTGGCTTATGCCATGTTTGTGGTGAAAGGAAAGATTTACTACGGTTTACATTCTCCATATCCCTAGCCATCTCATTAGATCATTAGCTGAACAAGTGCAATGCCAAAACACTCAGTCATACAGAGTGCTGAGGCGTAAACGCTTGACAGTAAGTCACTTATGTGATAGGAAAGAATATTTTTGTGTGTCATCTCATACTTATACTCCGTGTCATTGCTTAACTACTTCCTCATAGCGGTCGCTTGTTGCACACCGTATTCTTACTCATTGTACAACATTGTTTTTACTGACTCCGTTACTGTGGTAGTTTCTCTTTACTCATTGTTACTATCATTGGCACCATTTCTTATGGTGTGTATACGCTGAGGGTTTCCTATATTCGTGTATATGACGGTTGTCATAGCATACCGCAGTATTATAATTCTAATGTGAAGATGTTCTTCCACTTTAGGTTTCATGTGTAGGTTAGCTTACCTCATATTCCGTCATCATTTGTGATACAATTTACCAAGTATCTTGGTTGACCAAGGATGAGATAACTCATCGGGTCATAAGCTCTCTTGAGCGTTAGTCATTCGTGGTGTTCAATGTGTATTCACATAGATTGTTTTGACAATTATTGTCTTCCAGTGCTGAGCATTGGTTATAGGCTCTAGCTGTGTAGTTCTACTTGTATGTACATCACCGGGACATCCCATGAAGCTTCAAGGGTTTTCTGGTCCCGTTCTCCAATTGAAGGGTACTCTGTCATTGGTGAATGAAATTTCTTGTTGAGAGGCTTGTTTCCACTCATAGGTCTTATTGCAAGTTTGCTATGTTAGTGTTTACACAATGGTTCACCACATGCTTGGGTGCATACGGAGTATGCTTACTCCTTAAGTCATAACGGTTTGGAAATCTCATTTCCTTATTCCATCGCCCCTTGGCAATATCTATATGCATAGGCTTTTTCTGTTATAATAGATGGAAGCCTTTCTAAGGGTTCACATCTTCACCACATTGGTGGTCTTAGGCTAACGAGGGGTACCTTCCCTTGGGTTTCTCATAGTGTCCAAGTGTGGACTAGGCCAATGTTGGCATTATCATGATTCTTATGCCTCTGTGCTACCATGGCTACAGAAGGCATGGTGGTAATTAAGAACTCCGTCAACTGTATACTAGGCTGATGCTCTAGTGACAGTGACATTGAGATAGCCATCAGTTCAAGCCACTCATAAAGTTGGGTTTGAATTAATGGTCCAGTTGTTGATTTCTTGTCGTATGAGGCAGTACCTCTCGTACGTCTTGCTAATAACTGGTGCAGGTTTTGCACCCATTTAAGTTTATATAACGTATTTGGTTTACGGCTTCTGAGCCTTATTGCTGCGAGCTATGCTCCTTGCAAGCTGCTTGTACATGTTTCCGCTCCATGTATACCCCATAGGTTAGAGGTATTGCTGGGCTCCGTGGTAAGTCGTGACATCACGCTTCCGTTCATAGGAGACTCTTAGGCAATCTGGTGCCGATCAGTGCCTTTTGTAGACTAGGGTATTTCCTGTCAAGTGAAATCCCTTCGGTGCCTTAACCGAGTGCTCGTTCCAGTTCCTGTATTCTTGTCTTGACGCTTTGTTTGACTGTTGTTAATCCAGTCACCCTCAAGGATTGCTCCTGGGTGTTGTTAGATTATGCCGTTACATCCGGCTAACGTTTTTGATATGTTGTCCACTGTATCGTCTTGTGGTATTGTACTTGAGTTGTCCCTTTTTGGGTTATGACGTCTCCCGTCCTTGGGTAGACTGTTTACGCTTGCTCCTAGTGCTTGAGACTAGGTTTAAATTTCCTCTCCGATGATGGATTATATTTGTGGTAATCGTGTAATTGTTCTTGGGAACTCTGTCCCGTTTGTTGAGTATCGTGGTGTTCACGTTAGGCGGTTGCCTTACCGTGTCTAGGCTGGGTATACTTCCCAGCTATCACGTGTTTGTTTGATGTCCTTGAGACATATCCAATGTCTATACTTACTAGTTGGTGCTCTTTGCACTCCCTAGTTCTTATTCCTTACTTTCAGATGGGTTCTCTGAGTTCCTTTATGCTTGATTGTCTGAGGTGTCAAGCTGTTATGGTTTGAATTCACTCATGATCCGTAGAACGGAGTTGACTACCTCCCGTGTGTCGCACACTACATGTATACATACGTGGGGTACCTTGTTGATACGTTACCACTTACCCAACTATATGTCAGGCCCACAAGCGCTCCGGAGTGCGTTGTCCCACATCCGTAATTGGGTACACTCGTAGTGTTCGTCACATGCCTAGGTGAAGTATTCTATTGTCAACTCCTCTTGTATCATTTTTGATACTCACCGTAATTATGTTGGTTCGTTTTTAAAATCCAAGGTTTTAAAAGGAGGTTTGTGGTTTTGAAAGAAAACTTGGTTTGAAAGTTATGGTTCGGTGTTAAAAGAAGTTCCTCATGGCATAGCCATGTTCGAAATCTTGACCAAGTCCAGCTTCTCGCTGACTGGTATGTTCTAAATACAGTGGTCGGGCCGTTAGGCCTTTCCAAGGTTCCATTCCTTCAGTTTCAGGATTTGTGATCCCATAGTTGCTTCATTGTAGTCACGGTGCATTACTATGTACCTGTGGTGTGTTAGAGTTTCTTTACGTATCTTTGTCCTTACCGCACTTGCCGTGGCAAGTGCGTGGTACTGGTGGTTTTTGGGTAATCCTATACCAATCTTGGTAGGGTTTCCGCTTGCATTTGGTAGTCTTGTCGACTCTTCCTTTGATCTTATTGATCTACAATTGGTATACTCGATCCTTTAGGTAGCTTCTAGGTGGTCTAGACATGGCTGTCGTAGATCTGGGTACTTCTCCAATCCTGGGAGATTCCCACTCTATTTGGTTTAGTGTCGTTCCTTGTGGCTCGTTCCCACACATTTGTGGTGGTCACTGAGCCTTCCTTGTTTAGGTACTACTCTTGTAGTCCTATTGGATTATATCTCATGGTTGTTCTTGTAGCTGTCTGAGCTATATTGGCTGGGTATTGCAACCTTTTGGCGTTGTAATTTGGAGTTAATCGCTTCCGACTATGTCCTTAGCCAGCTAGCATACCGTTGGTGGTATTATTCAAGTATCACTATCCCGTAGACTTGTGTCTCGGGTTCCGTTACTGCTCCCTTTTTCCGCGTCGTTGCACGCTTAGTGCTCCTTTTCCTGCTGCTGGTTGGTTAGCCAGGTTTTGCGACTGCTAAGCACGTCGCCCCATGTTGTTGCATGTTGTAGTCTCCTTATGGTTGGAGTTCTCATTCTTCCGCCATTAAGTGCGGGTATTGTTGTCCAACCGGGATCCATCTCCGGGACTTCCAATTCCTGGAATCTACCATATGTCGGTTCCTGTTACTGTGTGATTGCTTCACAACTGCCAGATCGGGTTTTTCCCGAGTATGAGAAGACTTTTCTTCTCTCTGGCGTCCTTTCCCAAGTTATACAATGGGGTTTGCGGCGGGCGGGGCTGGTATTGTAGGAATCCGGTACTCACCGGTGGTTCCTAACTAGCATATCTCTAATGCTAACACTCAGCCCTTAGCCCTAAGCTTCTAATTCCTAACTCGGTATTCCTAAGCTCGGTATTTCCAGTCATCAGAGCGATACTTCGCTCTGATACCACTTTTTGTAACACCCCTACTATTAATACAACCATTATGGTCCAATCTCCTCGTGCTTTCAGAGTCATGCAGCGGATACATACTTACATACAGTGGGTGATACAATGCCGTTAGCCACCCACGTGGCTAACAAGGCTTTTACTTCTATATACAGCATCGGTCTGATGGACCGGAATCCCGAGTACTACACATTGCATTACATACTCCATTTACCAACTAATACTACATTGCTCCATTCAATACTTTGCTCCTTTACAATACCATTCCATACAATATACATAACCGAGTCTACTAGGTTCCCAATACGAATACAATGCTTCTTCCAAGTTCATATGTACTCATTAAGAGTCTAACCACTACCCATTCCTCACAACTACTTACTTCCTAAGTGCAAAGGGTGTGCTAATTAGTACACCTCTACATTCCACTACTACTATCCAAATGTAGTCACCGGTCTCGTGCCTTGACCATATCCTCTTCGGGTACCTGCACACTAAAAACGTTCCCCCGAAGGGGTCAGCTTTCGCTGAGCATGATAACCGCATACCCCGCGTACTAGTGAGGGTACGCCGACCACTTGGTCGAATACATGCGGTTGATTTCATTCAAACATACATACATACATGCTCTTATACATGATATTACAATACATTACGCAAGACATACACACATGCATACACTTCATTACATACAAGGAATACAATATCACCCGTCCAATACATACTTACCTTCTTCCGGAATACGCCTACTCATTACATACACATTATACAGTTCTTGTTAGCTTCATTGGTCCACCCGGGTTAATCGGGTGGAGATTACTCTTTTACTCGTTACTCCATACATACGCATACATACTCATGCTCATACTCATACTCATACATACTTACTTACTCTTACTCTTACTCATGTTAAGTCATCGGGACCTCCGGCCCTGGGGACTACTCCGTCCCACCTCCGGGATTTACTTGACTCACCAATTCGGGATGCTACCCACTTAAGGGATTTGGGCCGCGGACCAATTTAAGAGTCAGGAATCGGATCCAACCTCTTGTGTCTCCTCATCCTCACGCGTGGCCGAAACTATATCGGACTTCTACTTATTCCAATTTACTCACTTAAGTTAGGAGTCAGGTAGTTAGGAATTAGTAGAAGTCAACATCCAACCACATACACAAATACATTATTCGTATACACATCCTTACAATCACAATGCAATACACAAGTACGCTACAGGGTACAATTACACATCATCATCATTCATATATTTCATGAATTATACAAACTATTGTTCAAGACACATATCGAGAGCAATGTAAACAAGCACAAGTAAGTGCAATATAATCCGATTCATGCATTTATCTTATTAGGTGGTCAAATAAGCACACAAATCTGGGTAACCAGACTAGGATACAGGGCATGAAGAAATCATATTGTTCACCGTTGTACTTGTATCCGACGTTCCTCCGGTGTTCACAAATCAAGTCCTATAGTACACATATAATCGAGTGATTAATCTAACTATCATTAACTTATCTCGATCACTCTCACGCTTCCTAACTCATAATTACTAAGTCTTTGAAGTTCTTGTACTTACACATTGTTTACTTTCTTCAAGTTTATTTCCTTACTTAACCTTGGTATACTTACATGTGTGCACATATGTATATGTGGGTATACACATACATATATATATATATATATAAATATATATATATAATATATAATTAATTAATTTAATTACACTTTTTTTTTGTCTGACTTGACCGACCTTACCCAAGTCCGGTCCCAAGGTCGGTCGAAGTCAGTAGGGAAATGCGCTGGAAAATTTCAGGGCCGACCGACCTTGCAAGTCAGGTCCCAAGGTCGGTCCATTCCAGTGGGTTACGGACGGAAAATTTTTAGCCCGACCGACCTTGCAAGTCCGGTCGCAAGGTCGGTCCATTCCAGAAAGTTACAAGACGGGAACATTTTGAGTCGACCGACCTTGCAAGTCCGGTCGCAAGGTCGGTCCATTCCAGTAAGTTACATTACGAGAATTTCTTCTGGCCGACCGACCTTGCATGTCCGGTCCCAAGGTCGGTCCATTCCAGAAGGTTTCCGTCCCTTGTAAATCTGGGCTCGACCGACCTTGCAAGTCCGGTCCCAAGGTCGGTCCGGCCCAGTAATTACATTTTTATTTCTGTTTTCAGTCCCTTTTCTTACCCATTACTTCCCCATTGTTCCTACACTTAGTCCCACATGTTTTAACACTAATTAAACCTCCTAATACCCCTTAGTTCATCCACCAAGTTCCTTACTAAATCCATCAATCATCTTACACAATTTCCTCATTTCCTTTCCACACTTACAACAGATTTTCATCCTTCAATGCTACAGATTTTTGTTCCAACTTCTTACACTCAATACTCCTACTACCAATACCATCATTAGCATCCCAAATACCTTTCCAAATAATTACACATCTATACCCAAGTCCAACATTCACTTTACTAGGACTTGTACTCTAATTCTTCCTAGTTCCTCCAATGAAATCCAATACTTCATGCTACAGATTTTCTACTCTCCTAATCACATACCACTACCACCATTCCATGGTCATTAACATCTCTACTATCTCCCAATACACACCTTGGTTCTCCCATTCACCAAGTCATCCACACATGTACATATTCCTACCAAAATTTTGCCATAGTTCATCTACTTTTCTTACTTATCCACACATCTCCTTCTCATCAATTCATCCCTATTAGCCAAACACAAGGGTTCTACCAGCACACAATACAATATAAATTCATCCCAATACACCAATACTCCATCAAATATCAATACTAATACTCATACACAACATACTTGGCTCCAAGGCCTACAATCCACATACTAATTCACAAATACTCAAGCTTCCAAAATGACATTACTAATACATTATTTTGGGTTCCTTAATTAGTTCACCCATTCCCATTACTCTAATGCAATTAGAACTTAATATTAGGAAGGAGCCCTTACCTTGAGCTTTTAAATTCCTTCTTTCTTTCTCATTTCTCCTCCTTCTTCCTTTCTTGCCCAAATCGGCCATGTGGGGAATGGAGTTGTCAAACTCCATTCCCATCACCCAATGAACACAAAACACTACAATTAATATACTAACCCTTAAATTAATGCCAATCCATTGAAGTGTTTGAAATGAAATTTCTAGGGTTTACCTTTTGAGAGTTTTAGAAGGGATTTTAGCCCTTGGTTCAAGAAGGTGAATCCACCACCATTGCAAGGTTGATATTATGCTCCAAAGAGAGAGAAAAATAGAGCATTACAATTGGGGCAAAAATCGGTTATGAAGGAAGGTGAAGAAAACATGAGTTTTTCATGTAGATTTTTACCTTGTTGGAAAGAGGAGACTCCAAGCTCCATAATGGTGTGCTTTTCTCTTCAAATGGGGAAAACCCATGGAGATGAAATTCATCCTTTTCGAATTTTGAAAAGAGAGAATGATAGAGGAGGATGAGGGGAGTTCAAATATGTAATTTGTTTTCAATTTGGAGCTTACATGAGGATGGAGCATGAGGAAGAAGATGGAGTAGCCATGGTTGTTGTGGGGAGCTCCAAAAATTGCCATTGCAGCAGAGAGAGGAGGGAGAATTCGGTGGAGGGGAGGAAGGAAAGAGAGAGGTGAGTGAATTGTGAGAGTGAGGTGAGAGGAAAGGGAATAAAGTAGTTTTTACTTTATTGCCTTTTTGCTTTTTGGCTCTCTTATTTGATTAGCTAGTTACATGTGTGTGTGAGGGAGTTATTTGAATGATAAAAACCGGCCCCCTACAGTTATACTAGCTGGAGCGTTTTTCATCTTTTACAGAAAACGCTCGTTATTTTACCCGGTTTAGGTACTGTTCACTAACTGGGCCCGTTTTCCGGAGTTTTCTCGTTTCGTTATTTTTATTGTGCATTAAGCTTTCATAAATGCTTAATAATATTTATTTAATGACTTATAATTTTTATGGGTTCGTTTGACCACTTAAAATCACGTCTCCGGCTTTTCTCGAAGAACGCGCGTTAAAACTCTATTAGCGTTTTAATACATTACTTGGATCCGTTTTCTTCGGGAGTTGTTCCCATATATTATTTAGGTCTTATTAAACCTTCAGAATCCATATAATACTCTAACCGAGGTCTCATACCTCCTATGGTTATTTAGCGCTTATTTAGCGTTTCCGCTTTTTAAGAGTTTATTTATTCTCTTGGATTTATTTTTCCTTACCAGTATTAATTGGGTACCATCAGGCCCTTAAATACGTATTAGATTAATTTTAATCCCTATATTTAAGTTCGGGGTATTTCAATAATAGAAAGTCATTCTGAACTTAGGATATGATAATTGAGTTTAGTGGCTCGATTAAGTTATAATAAAATGTATCTACAACACTATGATTCCAATATACAAGATGTAGATCTTAATTAAGTTAAGGGGAAAACTTAATCATGATGGATTATTTGGTAATATTGATAAAGTACATAATCATTACATTATGAATTAATAGTATAGTATTCTAAGATAAACCTATTATAGGTCATAAGACGATGTTTATTCTAAAGTAAGAGTAAAAGTATTGAGCTTGAGAATTGTTATTGAAATTCTAAGATTGATTGAATAACATATAATGCACTTATGATATAAAGGTCTTAAATGTGAGAATTATGGTTAAGTATGGGTAAAGTGGATAAGAGTGGAACAATTAACAAGTGTTAATAAAATACATTCCTTGGTCTTACAACCTTGAGTTATACAACATTCTAAGACAAGTCAAAGGTTATACATAACATTTAAGTGAGGGCTTAAAAGACAATTGGGACTTAGAAATAAGAGTGAGGAGTTTATTTAAGCTTAACGTAGGCTACAAGTGATTGATGATAGACTACCTTTAATATTCTTCAGAGTACTGTTGATTGTTTGCGCAAGTTGACTAGAACTGCTACAGCGTTATCCAGGTACGATTTCTCGTACTCGATACTTTTGCTGATGGACTTTATGGAATGTTTTGGAACACCACCTGATCTTTAATGGATTTCAAAAGGAAACTGTTGTGTGACTAACTCAGCTTGATGTGACTAACTGAGCCTTGAATGTGAAACTTCCTTGGTTATTGGTTCCTCCTATCTAGTTGTTTCATTAGATATTAACTGCCAAGGGTTTACGCTTCTGCACTCTGTAGGACTGAGTGTTTTGGTATTACTCTTGTGTAGTTCATGATCTAGTGGGGTAACTGGGAGTATAGGAAAATATCTAGTATTGGTAAATTCTTCCTTTGGACTATGGGTATTGTTTCATCCATGAGTCGAGTTTGATCAGCCTTATTGGGAATGGATTCTTTCTATTAGATATTAATTTCTAAGGGTTTACGCCTCTGCACTCTGTAGGACTGAGTGTTTTGGTATTGCACTTGTGCAGTTAATAATCTAGTGGGAATATGGGAAATGTCAATATTGGTACTGAGTATGGATTATTTCTATTAAGTGGTGCACCCACTTTTCACCGATGTCTGAGAACGGGTCGGTGGCAGCGGAGGTCTGCTATACCTCGTCCATATGGACAACTGACAGCGGAGGTCTATTTACCTCGTCCTTGTGACAACTGACTGGCGGTGGGGGCCATCTCTCCCAATTGGTTTATTCCACTCTTGAGTATATTTTGTCTATGGGAATCAGCTTTCTGAAATGGTGGAGACATAAACTATCTACCACGGGTTATGGGTACTCATATCATTCCTAGTCCTTTGTGACTACCTGAGTCTTTCTCTTCTTAACCAGAATTGGTTCTAACATCAACAATGTATGCTTACTAACTATACGGTGTGACTTCTTAAGTGGTTGACTTGGTTTTAAAGTTCTTTGTCTCTATCTTTGCCTTGTTCTATTTTCTCTATAACTTGATTGTTTTGAAGTGTTTTTTTTTCTCTTTTTTACTTTTAAGAGTTTGTTTTCATGTTACTGTCTTATTTGAAGAACTATGTTTTAATTTATCGTTTTAGAGAATTGTACCAGTTCCATTCCAGGGAACTGACTCACCCCTCTCGGGGTGGGCTGCTTGGTTTCATCTTGCAGGTACGAAATTGTTTATACAGGTGGCCACGAAGAGCATGAGTGATTAGGATGGGAATTAGGAATTGTGGAGAGTTATTTTGTTTTATGTTCAATTTTGTTTACGTTGTTTTCTTGAGTTCAGACTGTAACTTAGATAATTGTAATGGTTGTAATTGGTGAGGTTGGTACCGGGTTTGGAACCCGATGGTCTGTAATCGCCTTAGTATTTTAATTCCGCTGTAAATACGTTAAATAGGGGCGTTACAGAAAATGGTATCAAAGCGTAGTTATGTTCTGAACCCGAGAAAACAAGCCGAGTGAAATATTTAGAATATAGGTGCACTTAAAACTAGGGAATTGGGGTAGAATTGGGAAGTGAGGATTCCAGTAAGGCACGACTCCTAACCCTTCTTGGATTAGTGAATGATTTCTTTATACACTTTTTGTATGAATGTCTGTTGAGAATGTTGTGTTGTTATACTGTTCAAACATTAAACTACAGTAAAAATATAAGCTTGGAACATCATCTATTGGGCATGATAAGACTTTGGTTGAGATAAATCATGCATTGAGCTATTTATCAAAAGCATACCTATGGAGAGTACACTGCTAAAAATACAATCCGTTAAAAGCTAGTACACATATTTCTAGAATATTAAAGAATACTTTTGGTGGAAACAGTATACAAGTAGAGCTTTGAATAACTAAGTTAGTATTGATATTATGTAAAAGTACTTCAACTCCTCTAAAGTTTGAAAATAAATCTCAAGAACTACTTGGTACAAACTGTTGTCTAAAGATAATGTTTAGGATAAATCTTAAGTCTAGAAAATTATTAAGCTAATGATAAGTCAGGAATTTACCTATTTCTGCATGGTCTTTTGATACCGAATTCTTTGCTATTTACTGCTAAATTCCTGTCTTTTGAGTATTTTTATGTTTCTTGTTGCAATTGTCTTCTTTTATGGTTTTTGTGTGCTTTTTCAGGTTTTTAATCTCAAGGAAACACATTCCTATCATTGTTGGAACACATGGCAAATCAAACAAGTTAAGATGGAGTCAAGAAATTCACCCTTGACCAAAAATCAAGCTTGGTCCGGGACTTGTTGCTGGAGATAAGTCCCGGACCACAATGTCGATCAACTCTCGAAACAAATTCAGACACGGTCCGGGACTTCATACAAAACCTAAGTCCCGGACCACACAATGAAAGAACTCTCGAACCGAAAAAACACCATGGTCCGGGACTTTATACAAACCTTAAGTCTCGGACCACATAGCACAGCAACTCTCGACCCGTTTTAATGCTACGGTCCGGGACTTCATACAAAACTTAAGTCCTGGACCAAACTACTGAAATCGACAGTCTGTAGCACGAACGTGAAGTAAAGAGAATTTATTCTCTTTAAACTAAACCACCGTCCCATATTCTCCAGCCTTTTTTCCATACTCGTTTTGTCCCTTCCACTGCTTTCAATCATCCTGAACTCCACTAATCTAATCATTTCCCTAAATTTAGCTCATCACCCACTAAAACACTCACCTTTCCACTCACAAAGTCCAGCATTACTGTCCACCACCTGCTACGTACTCATCAAATGAGTTCTATAAATAGAACTCAATCCCTCTCATTCAAGACACACAATATCCATCGGATAATATCTCCTCCCTCACATACACCATTCCATTCCCCATCCATTACACTCCTCCATCCACTTCCACTTCATAAACCACGTTCCATTCATATCATTCATCTCATAAAACACCACACATACACAGAAATCTGGAATACACAAGCAGCTGGAGACTTCATCATTATCTGGAGATTGAGCGGAGGAAACTGCTGGTTGTGCACAGAGACTCCATCAAAGAGCCTTAAAACAGAGTTTCTTCTTCTTTTTCGTCTTTAATGTTATTTACATATTTTTACAGTATTTTCATTTCAATGGCTGAGTAGTTTTTATAAATTTCGGTTTGCTATGTAATCCAAATTCAAGGTTCCATTATCTGTGTGATTTACCATTTTAATAGATTAAAGTATTGTTCCTTATTTAAAAAAAATATTGATATTATGTAAAAGTACTTCAACTCCTCTAAAGTTTGAAAATAAATCTCAAGAACTACTTGGTACAAACTGTTGTCTAAAGATAATGTTTAGGATAAATCTTAAGCCTAGAAAATTATTAAGCTAACAAAAACTAGTAGCATACATCCGAACCTATAAACCGCACTAAAACTCTATGTTAACTTTAGAAAGAAAATACCTAAACCTAACACCTTACGGGAAGTGCCTGGTGCGACGAACTCCTAGGCTGAAAGTAGTGGGGGTGCACACCCGCTTCTAGAAGTTTAGGGGCTAGACAAGCCTTGTCATATAACCGAAAATAATCTTCTATGGAAGTGATGCATTGTGTTGAACTTGAGAAGGATTGGTGGTAAGACGTTACCATCATGAAATTTTGAGCTAGGCATATTTCATTACTAGCCACAATGAACAATTCAAAATTTATATCTCAAGATCCAGTATTAAAATTCATACATGTAAAGGGTTTATTGAGTTAGATCTTTGGTGAGAAAATACCTATATATGGAGGAAGGGGATTTAAATTTGGGTACTCCAATGTAGAACATCTACCCCTGGTTGAATATTAAAAAAAAACCATTAAAGAGAGTTACTTAAAGATTGGAAATTTTCATGTTTATTTGGAAGTTTAATTGAGAATGATATTTAAGAAAAGCCACCATTATCTAAGAGAGTACTAAGATTTAATGATCAGAGGAATACTTACATAGAACAAACCCTAAGAAAAATAATTATCAAGAGTGAGTGAGTTTTCATTAGACTAATTCACTTGACTTAAAATTTATATATAGAGTCCCTACCTTGAAAAATAAATTTTAAGATAAAGAGATCAGATTTTGGAGCTACATTATAATTAATAAGAACTTCCTAAAACTCTGCCTTGTGTGAAATTATGTAAATATATAATAAGTAAATTTTATGGAGTAAACACTTAATGATTCGTCTAAAATACAATAGTTAATTATAAAAACAATTGAAGCTTGAAAAGTTTAACATATGGTTGGCTAATAAACCCTTGCAGACAATTTTGGAAGATTATCGAGGATTTATATAATCTGAAATATTATTTTAAACTACTCGAATAAGTTACACCTGAATTATAGCTTGTTAATATAATTGATATGTTAAAATGACATAAATTGCATATTTACGTACCTTAGGTTATAAATTCGGTACAAGGTTTCATGAAAAATTTAATTGCATTGAAAAAAAAATATAAAAAAATATATTTTATATACGGTATGCTACTATTTTAAATAAGCTCACGAATTTTCAAGCCATGACAATTAAGAAACTTTAGGTTATAAAATGCTTCTACAGAAATGTTGTAGTAAGGATAGCATTTAAATAATTACATTACATTATAATGAAAATTTTCTTTTATGAATTAATAGTTTCCAAATCACATGATTTAAAGATTTTGATACCTATTACATGCAATACCAAATTGAATAAAGAGTGAACTAAAATGCTATTTTAGTAATATATAAATATAACCTAAGTTCTTATCTTTTTCAAAACTTAACCTAATATAGGTATGGTGAATCCTAAACCTTGTTTTTGCCAATAGAGAGGCAAAGTGAGTTTGGAAAGTGTGTTGGGAACACTAAAAGATTTAATTACAATCAAGCCAGAATAACAACGAGTGATATTGTGCACCAGATAATGAACCAAAAGTAGAAATTCAAACTTCACGTAATGTCTTAAATAAAGAAAATTATGAGTAACAAACAGTAAACTTTAAATGAGGAGTGTTAAACCAAAAAGGTTATGTCCAATAAAACGACCATGATTGAAATAAATAATACGTTAACTATCTAGTCAATTAACCCATAAATTATATTTAACAAGAGTGACCAACTGAATTTTGGGATGATGGTTAGACCATGTGCACACAAATGCAGACACATAACAATCAAGAAATACATACATATACAACGATCATGGATAAAATAAACAATGCAATTAAAGTCACAACAAAGCTTGATAATAAGGTGTTGAATTCCTGGAATGTGGTGTTTTAAATAAACATCAAGTAATTAAAGAAAACAGAAACTAAATGTTTGGAAGTTTAGTATGGTCCATGTATATTGTTGTGATTGGTTTTTGAAACAACTTTGTTGGATAATGTATCCTGAGTGGTGGTTAATGACATTTACATCTTGCATCAACTGGATGCTAATTATCACACATTTCGATTTGGTTAATGGTTGATCTTGAGTGGAATGGATCCTTATTTAAGGATGGGGAATGATGGAATGGAAATTGTGATTAGAATTGTTATTGGATGAATATTCTTGAGTGGTTTCATTATTTGATATGCATTTTAGAGCTGGTGATATAACTTGGTGCTTAGTTTACCCGCACACCTGAAAGGGTGTGAGTAGTTGGTAGATAATTTTAAACTTCGGGACAAAGTTTCTTTTAAGGGGGATCTACTGAAATACCCCTAAATTAATCTAAATTAATTTAGGAGATTTCTTTTATTCAAACCCGTGGAATTTTGAAATGGAAATGTATGAAATAAAGGATTGGTATGGAAATTGCAAATGGGAAAGTTTATATGTTTACTGGAAATCCGGCCAGCACACCCGAAGCGGTGTGAGTAACTATTAGTTAATTCTAAACTTCGGGTCGAAGTTTCTTTTAAGGGGGATCTACTGAAATACCCCTAAATTAATCTAAATTAATTTAGGGGATTTCTTTTATTAAAACTATTAATAATATTATTAAACATCAAATTATTATATTGTGTTATTTTTTATAATTATTTAGGGGATTTCTTTGATTGAATCCTAAATAATAATACAATTTAATTTAATTTATTATATGGTATTATGAATTTAATAACAAGATTTATAAGTCAATAAATCTTGGAAATATTCCTAGACACTCCAATTATATTATAAAGATTTTATAAAAATTTGGAGTAGTGATTTGAAGCATAAAAGTCAATATAAAATTCTAGAAACCCTAAAGCTTCTTAAGCCTTGCTAGAGTTGACTTTTTGAGAATGGACAAACCATCCCATAAAACCTATACCAATAAATATTTTATGGAAAACCATGAAGATCGATAAAAAGAACATCAAAAACGGAATATCCTAGCCAAAGTTATGATAGAATGAAGTTTAGAGCCAAAATTTTGAAAAGTGCCACGTGTCAAGACCACACAGGTCGCCGGTACTTAGCACAAAAATCGCTAAGTAACTTAACTTCCATAAGTGTTTTTGCCCTAACTTGTGACGGCCGTATCTCACGCATCCTTTCGAATTTTCCAGTGCCGTCTTCTTCATTCTCTTCTCCTTAATCTCTTCTTTACAACCATAGCTCACACATAACCTAAATCTTCCTACATCCACCAGAACATCGATCCAAAGTAGCCACCCTACGAAACCGAAACCCAGATTTCCAGTTTTCACCGAATTCAGGTAAAATTCGTCTTGCCATAACTTCTTCGTTAATCAGCAAATTGCGTGTTCTTTAGCTTATTTTGAAGATCTCCAATCCCTCTACAATTGTCATGTTAACGACCAAGGCTGATTCGTAACCATTTGGGAGAACGAGGCGCCTAAAGTTCCCGACTCGTCAGCACATAAAATCATAGGAAACCACAATTTATAAACTCATGACTTTCAGCTTAGATTTCTTCTTGTGTGTTGCAAATCGGGTTTAGTTCTTGTTATAAATCCGTAGAGCTACATCTCCTCTTTCGATGGATCCCAATAACACGGCCTAACTCGATCTGTGCTGTAAATTATAGAGTTGCAAAGATCGATCCTCGACAACTCGTAAAGTTTGAATTTTTCCAGAACATCGAATTCGATTTCCCCCGTTGTTGCAATTCCGGTGAGCTTTCCTTCCAATTCTTCCGATGTTGCTAATCTATTTTTCATTGTCGACCAAACCCACGTATCAATTTAGTCTATTGCGTACTATATTGGAAGAATTTGTCAAATTGAAAACTGAAACAAACACTAACCCTAAACCGAGTTACCCAGAATCGAAATCCCAGTGCGCTGCACGATAGCTATCAAAATTGGTACCAATAGAACCACAATTAAATTTCGGATTCAATGAAACAAAAATCAGTTGATTTGGTTCTGTGAGTTGAGAGAAATCAACGAATTAGTACTTGAGTCGTGGTTTGGGTTGCTGAAGAACTCGTGCGATGTCAGCCGTCCGATTGTAGTAAAAAGGAACGGACGACCGAGATTAGAACTGGGAAGTTTAGGTTGGTTAAGATTTATAATATTTCCAGAATTAAACCCTAACTTGTTGAATTTAGTTAATGGCCTTCCTAAATGTATTTTGGCTGGAAATTTTAAACATAGATTCCTTATAAAATCTAGTTTATTTTGATATAAATTAATACGGGTTTTGAGTTTCTAAATGTAAGTTATAATTTTTGCAAGTTCTGAGTATTATGGGATTATTTGGATAATGTAAAAAGATAATTTTACGAAATAAATTTTTTATAATATGTCTAAAAAATTATAGTTGCTATATATTTAATTTGGGAATTTTTGGACAAGGGTAAATGGGTTTAAAAATTGTGTTTATGAATTTCTCATAAGAATAACTTATAATATATGGTTTTTAATGTAACAAAAATTAAAGTATAGTTATTAATAAACTTTTTAGGTTGTGAAAATATGAGAAGACTAAATTAGCATCTAGTAACAGTATGTTTATAAATATTTTGGAATTTACTTTTAAGTGAAGTAAAAATTGTTTACATATATATATATATATATATATATATTTATATATATCTATATACTTATATGAGAGAAATAAAATAGAAACTGATGTTAAATCAAGGATGAAATACCCCGACCTTAAATATGGCGATCAAATTATCCTAATAGGTATTTAAGAGCCTAATAATGCGTAAGTAATATTGGTAAGGAAAAATAAATCCAAAAGAAATAAAGAACCGCTTAGAAGGCGAAAAACGCTAAGTAAGCGTTAAATAACCATAGGAGGTATGAGACCTCGGTTAGCGTATTATATGGTTTCTAAAGGTTTAATAAGACCTAAATAATATATGGGAACAACTCCCGAAGAAAACGGATCCAAATAACGAATTAAAACGCTAATAGAGCTTTAGAGCACGTTTTTCGAGAAAACCTGAAAACGTGACTTTAAGTGGTCAAACGGACCCGTGAAAATTATAAATCATTAAATAATAATTATTAAGCATTTCTGGAAGCTTAATAACCAATAAAAATAATTAAACGAGAAAATTCCAGGAAACGGGCCCGGTTAGTGAATAGTACCTAAACCGGGTAAAATAACGAGCGTTTTCTGTAGAAGACGAAAAACGCTCCAGCTAGCACAACAGGAGGGGTCCGGTTTTTAATCAGTCAAACAACCCCTCTCACACACTTGTAACTAGCTAATTAAATAAGGGAGCCAAAAAGTAAAAAGTGGAAAAGGGATAAAGTAACTTACATCCCTTTCTCTCCTCCCATTTTCCCTTCTCCTTCTGAAATACCCCAAACCTTAAAATGTTATTTAAACATTAAAACATGATTTATTAAGACTAAAAAGAGTCTTAGAAACATTAGCAAACAATTTAAAACATAGAAAATACAAGTAATTACCTTAAAGGTTATTTAGGGCGAAAAATGCTCTAAGCTTGGGATAAGCTTGGTTAAGGCTTGATAAGCTTACCAAGACTTCATTTATATACTAATGAACATATTAAACCAATTACCAAAGAAAACCAAGCTTGAAAACAAGTTAAAACACAAAATGTGCTTTAAGAAGTCTTAAAGCACGTTTTTGAAAAATTGTTTTGTAAATGAGTTTTGAATGGCTAAATGTCCATCATTACTCTTAAATATACATGTGTACTATATAGTATCACATTTGGGTGGCTATATTAGTGGGAAATCAAAAATTTCACTTCTAAGTGCCTTGTTTAGGTGAATAGTACTTTTTATAAGCTAGTTTGTAATATATGTTGTATTAAGTAATTAAATTGACAAACAAAGACTAAAACACCCTCATACTAATAAAGGGGGCCGGTTTTTATAAGTGTGGTGACTCACCACTCTCTAGTTAAGGTAATGAGTAATTAAAGCAAACTAAGTAAAACTACTTTTTACTTTATACTACAAATATCTTCTTAAAAGTAATTCCTATCTTCATTCTCTCATTTCTTTCCTTCACTCACACGGTTTCCCACCCTTCTTCTTCCTTCTTCCTTGTTCTCTCTCGGTAATACTACTACCACCATGGAAGTTCCAACTTTGACCACTTGCTAAATCTAGCTCACTTGTCCAAATCAAAAACAAATACCACCAATCTCTTCCTCTCATCAAGCTCTTCATTCCTATCTTCTCAAAACTCCTAGAGCTCCATTTCGGTGCCAAGGTGTTCTACCATTGAAGGAGCTTGAGCTTGGATTTCTACATATTATTACTCTCCTTTACTTCTAGGTAAGGAATCTCAAACAAAAATCAAGTTTCCTCCTTGTTTTTGTTATGTCCGAAAATACACATTGATATAGCTCATTGTGTGACTTTGTTCTAGCTTCATTTCAACTCTTCATGGACTAGGTGGAGTCCTCTCTTGTTATATATTCAAACTCCCTTCAAAGATCAAGGTAAAACAACTACATTAATGTTTTTGAAACTATGTCAAATTAGGGTTTACAATGAGATGGAGCTCAAAGCTTGAATACTCATTATGATGTTTGTATATTGTCTAGAACTTGACAAGGAATCAAATTGTCATACGGTTTTGTAAGGAATCAAGAAGGAAGTGTTTTGGGAAAAGAGGTAAATCTACTAACTTAAATGTTGTTTAATGCCTTAGGAGAAATGAGCTTATAAATGCTTATTAAAACTACCTAAAGAGCAAATGGTGAATGACTTAGTAAAGTGTTCTCAAGAGACTAGTAAAGGGCATATGTGTGTTGAGTGTATTTGCAGGTTAAAGGCACATATATATTGTGGAAATTCAGTGTTTATGATTTAAGCACTTTAAGGGCCTAAGAGCCATGCATTTTAAGGGCCTAAGTGCCATGCAATTTAAGTTATGCACTAGATTGTGATGTAGTGTGAATTTGGTGAAGTTGTGTAAGAAAGTGTTCTTGGTGTTCTTAGTGTTCTAGGATGTTTAATGATGAAAATAATGTGCTAAGGTGTAACAAAATGCTAGGAGAAACTATGTCGAAATTTAGAAAATGCATAAGGAGTTCAAGAGGTTGTAAAGGAATTTTGATGAACTAGGAAGTGTTCTAGAGTGTAATAAGGACTTAGACATGATCTTGAGGTTCTAGCAAGTACCAAAGCCACTTAGGGACTTAGGTAAATATCTAGGCAACTTTGGTAATAAGGAGAAAGTGTAAACTTGGAAAAGAATTGTTAAGATGAATATAAGGAGTTAGTTGTGAGAGGTGATGCTTGGGAGATGATGTTAAAATAAGAAGGAAGCTTTTGGTATAGTAGTTATAATAGGCAAGAAACACCATTTAGAAACCTAGTATAGAATGTTATAAGTGTTAAGGAATTTTACAAGGAAATGAGTGAGTGTGGAGGAGTTTAAAGATGAGTTAGAACTTTAGTTAAATGGATGTTATTTGAAGTACTTAGTGTGCCACAAGGTGCTACAACACATCGGGTGACTTAAGGAAAAATTAGGAACAATTTGGAGAATTCTTAGGAAGTTCCTGCAGTGGACCGACCCGGGGGACCGACCCTGGCAAGGTCGGTCGGAGTGTAAATGGCAGGTCGAAAATGGTTCTGTTAGAGACCGACCCAGGGGACCGACCCTGTCTGGGTCGGTCGGATAGGAAAAAAGACGGTAATTGTCTCTGTGAGAGACCGACCCAGGGGACCGACCCTGTCTGGGTCGGTCGGGTAGGAAGAAAACACGGTAAATGTCTCTGATAGAGACCGACCCAAGGGTAGGGTCGGTCGGTAAGGTCGGTCGGACCAAAACTTGTAAAAAAAAAAAAAAAAAAACAGAAAAGAGTGTGACTTATGTAGTTAACCCTAGGGTGTATAATGAAGGTAACCTAGGGTAAATGGACATTAAAGCATGTCATACAATCATGTTAAATACTTAGTAAGTTTGAAGTTAAATATTAATTAACCGACATTACTAATGTGTATAGGATTCTCTCAAGGTGGGAACGAAACAAGGCAAGGACCAAGGTATGGTTTTCTTGCAGTCTGTTGCCTAACGGTTTACACCGGCTTGGGTGTTGGTTGTTTTCTGAGTGTTTACGACCTTATAAGATTAAGGCATGAAAAGAGTTTACAGTTGTTATATTATGATGTTGTAAGGTTATGACTCCTTTCCCTTGGTTGTCTAACAAGACCTAAATGTTTGCTTGTATGTGACTTAACAAGTATTGTGTGATCACTAACAAGTGCTAACCGGGGGAGTGAGGAGTCCGGTTGTTCCGGCCACGCGTGTGATGGATGGGGGTCGATATCATATCCGGTTCGACTCTCTTGGTGTATGTATAGGTGGTATTCCAATTTGGTTTCTACCTTCCCTTAGCTTATCCAAAGCTAATTACTGACTCACGTCGGGCCATAGGGGCATACGTATGTTATTTCGGAGTGCTCGGGATTACTATATCCGACACGCCTTTGGGTTAAGTTAACCGTTCTATATAACCGGACGGTAACGAGGATGGTAACGAGCTTAACATGGGGCTGGTAAAAATCCCTAGGCTCTCATGGTATACTAATGGTGGAAGGTTCCTTGTGAGGACCAAGTTTATGGTGTTATGTATTGATGTTGTGATGCTATGCAATTTCCCTTGCTATGCTATTGTATATGTGTATATATGTTGGTTGTTCTAAAGAATGCCATGTTATTATGACAATTGGTTGCGAGTATCCCGTTAGTCGATGGCTGCGCGTTAGCCATACCAGCAAAGGTGCTGACCCCTCGGGGGCCCCATATTTTATTTGATTGCAGGATGAGGATCGAAGAGGCTGAGTGGCTCTAGGTCCTAGGCGGTAGATATACTTATGGATAAGTAGGTTGTCGAGCCCGGGATGCGCCTGTGCTCCCGAGGCGTACATGTTGATACCTTGTTATACAGTTATGGATGATTATGGTTTGGAGATGTTTGTAAATTAAATACTCGGTATTGTCGGTTATGTTTATATATGGATGTTAGTTACTATGCTCGGGAGTCTGATCATCAGACCGATACACATGTATTTATTCTGCCTAGTTAACCACGTAGGTGGTTAACGGCGTTGTAACACCAAAGCGTTTAGTTATTATTTGGTTGGTTATTTCCGCTGCGACTTCGGTAGATGATAGGAGCGTTGTAGGGGTGTTACAAAAAGTGGTATCAGAGCGAAGTATCGCTCTGATGACTAGAATACCGAGCTTAGGAATATACCGAGTTAGGAAACCTAACTACAGATACCTAAGTGAATATGTTTGGAAAGGTTAACCACTAACTAAGTGTGGAATTACCTGGTTGTCGGGGAGATGCTATAACCATTGGACCGATAAGTGTGCAAGCATAATGCTAATGAATGTTCATATGAATTCAGATGTCAGGTAGACCGCGAGGTCGAGGCCGCGGACGCGGTACTGGAGATATGGGTGACCAGGGCGAAAACCCTACGGCACAGACTATGGCTGAGGCAGTTGCAGCCGCCGTAGCCCAGATGGTCCCCCAGATTGTAGCTGCGGTGCAGCAGGGGCAACAGCCCGGAGTTCAGCCACCACCACCACCGCCACGTGAGACCAATTGGGTCAAGGCGCTGGCTGATCTGAGGCCGCCATCATTTCATGGGAGACCGATCCCCGTAAGCTAGAGGCGTACATCTCCGAGTTGGAGACCGCCTACGAGACTTTGGCCGTACCTGCTGAGGCTAAGGTCCGACTTGCCGCCTACTACTTGAAGGGGTCGGCACAGAGTTGGTGGAAACTGGTGAGGGAGGACAGGATGACTGATCCTGAGTTTGGATGGAGGGAGTACACGGCTCTGCTGCGAGCCAAGTATTACCCGGTGCATGTGCAGGAGGCAAAGCGCCTCGAGCTTGACAGTCTGAAGCAGGGGGATAAGATGTCGGTTGATGACTACTATACCGCATTCACCGGCCTTATCCACCTGTTACCAGACCTTGGGTATTCGAACCGGGTGTTGGTGAACCGGTTCTACAATGACTGAGCCACCGTCTCCGCTATGGGATGGGGCCAGCTGAGTATACCACCTTGCAGTAATTAGAGTACCTTATTGTGAATCGATTTATACCATGAGTGAATGCTAATGTGAGTTGGTGAGTTTTGTTTTGCGGGCATGACTGACATCCTAAAATTCAGGAGTGCTATCATGCCGCTGCAAAGGTTGAAATTACCGTCCGTCTGAGGGACGAGGAAAATGCGCACACGCAAGGCCACCAACGAGGGCCAAAATCAGCAAGGGTATGGGGGAGGAAAGAAGAAGAAACCCTACCCTCAGCCCCAGAAGGGCCAGTACCAGGGTGACAAGGGCCAAGCCCAAACCACCACAGCTGATGAGCCGCTGAAGCTCACGTACGCGTATGCGGCGAAGCCTCTACGCTCCTACCCGCCTAAGGGTAATTACTTAACCGTGTGTATCTAGTTGAGGTGTATGTTGTTGAGGTGGAAAGCGAGCATTGATTGTGTGTTGTTATAGCAGCTAGCTCGGGTTCTGAACCGGAGCGCCACTTTTACTGTAAGTGGTGCAATGGAGACCACCCCGGCAAAGACTGCAAGGGGAATAATGTGAGGTGCCGCCACTGCCAGAAGATGGGGCACCGTGAGTTTGAGTGTTGGACGAACCCCAACAGCAGAAACTACAAGCCAAAGGGGCAGTGGAAGGGTAACACTACCACGACCACTGAAGGCCCGAAGGCGATTACTCAGCAGACTTCTGACAGGAAGTACACTGAATCCCAGAAGGGGAAGGCTACGGGGTCCGGCAAGGCCACCCTGAATGTGGTGGACCGGTCTGAGGCACCAGGATCCTCTTCGAGACCAGGTACCGCCTAAACTGATAAATGAAAAAGTGATTGCTTACCGCATTTCATGCATGAATGTTAGCAGGTCTAAGGGTGTAAACATATAAGTAAAGAGTTAGAACATAATGTGGAAAACACCTAAATTAGGCAATTTGAAACTTAGGAACCTTCAATATCTGCTATCCAATCCCACCCGCACCAAACCCTGAAGAAACCGCCATCAACATCAACGACTTTCCATTGGAGCAATGTCAGGTTATCCAGCCAGGTATGATACTCTTAAATGGATACCTGACACCGGAAGCACAAATCCACATCATCAGACGATGCGACGAACTTGGAGCAAAACCAGGAGGGTTCTACACACCCGAATACCCGAACGGAGCAAGGATGCAATTGAAGATGATGTGCATGGGTAAGGACTGGAACCCTTACACCAAGTCATATCAAGAAGTACGAGCTGAAGATGGAGCAACAGTAACAAGCATACCAGAGGAGTTCCACGCGGTCGTTAACCACGCCGTGGGAATTGCTCAGCAAGTTGAGACGGAATCAATTCCAAGTGTAAAGGCAGATTTATGCATTGTAAACTTCTACCAGAAAGGTGGACGGTTGGGTATGCACCAAGACAAGGACGAGTCACCCGAGTCTCTAAGTAAGGGAGTACCCGTGGTGTCTTGGTCCATTGGTGATACCGCTGTGTTTGTGTATGGCGAGCAGAAGCGTGCTGATCTCGCAAAGAAGCTACTTCTGAAATCGGGGGATGTATTAATCATGGGTGGGCAATCAAGGATGCTATACCATGGCATCAGAAAGATCAAACTGAATACCGCACCGTCGGCAGTGATCAATGCCACACACATGAAACCCGGACGTTTGAATTTGACCTTCAGGCAGTTTTAAGCCTTGTATAATTATGTGGTGAACCAGTATGTAATAAGGATATTGTAAGTGTGAATCATGGCGACAGTATAAGCCAATGAATGTTGTAAAAAGAGTGTGTTAATGAATAAAGTGGAGTTGTTTGAATCATATCAACGTGTTGTTACCCAATACTTATTAGTTTGCCAATGAATTAGGCTGTGCACTCGGAACGGGAGGTATACTGAGTGTCTGCAATAAGGCAGAAGCCGGCAAGAGCGGCACAATCCTCACCGGTACCTTTCCAGTGAATGGCGTGGATGCATCGATTTTGTTCGACTCTGGAGCCTCACACACATTCATTTCGCTATCATTTGCGAAGAGGCTGGGGTTAGATGGTGAAGAGATGCCAGACTTCGTGGTCACTCTCCCGTCAAAAGAGCAGATCAGATGTACCCGCTACTACCGAGATGCTGTTGTTCGAATCATGGATGAGGAGTTTCCGATCGACTTGATAGAGTTCGACGGACTGGGTTTTGATGTGATTGTCGGGATGAACTGGTTGGAGCGGTACAAGGGCAGAATCCTATGTGCCGAGCATCGACTGCTTCTTAGGAGTCCATCTGGGGTTACTATATCTTACCGCCAGAGGCCCAGGGAGCCTTCGACACAGATCATCACCGCCATGGCCATGTACCGTGAGTTACGACGGGGAAATGATGTATACCTCTGCTATGTCCAGGACATAGAGAGAGATCCAGAGTTTAGCACAGATGTGCCGGTAGTCTCGGAGTTTCCTGATGTATTTCCTAAGGAACTGCCGGGCATGCCGCCAGCACGAGAGGTTGAGTTTGAGATTGACTTGATTCCGGGCACTGGACCCATTGCGAAAGCACCTTACCGTATGGCTCCAGCAGAAATGACAGAGCTCAAGGAGCAGCTGCGAGACCTACTCGACAAGGGCTTTATCCGCCCTAGTGTGTCACCATGGGGAGCGCCGGTCCTCTTCGTGAAGAAGAAGGACGGTAGCCTCCGCCTATGTATTGATTATCGGGAGCTGAATGCTGTTACGGTGAAGAACCGTTACCCCTTACCACGCATCGACGATCTATTTGATCAGCTTAGGGGAGCATCAGTATTCTCTAAGATAGACCTACGGTCAGGATATCATCAGATTGCCATCCGTGACAGTGACATCGAAAAGACAGCTTTCAGAACTAGGTATGGGCACTATGAGTTCACCGTTATGCCGTTTGGCTTATCAAATGCACCAGCAAAGTTCATGGACTTAATGAACCGTTTGTTCCAAGATCAGTTGGACAAATCAGTGGTAGTCTTCATCGATGACATACTTGTGTATTCGAAATCGAGAGGTGAGCATGAAAGCCACCTGAGAGATGTATTGCAGACGTTGAGAAAGAATCAGTTGTATGCTAAATTTTCTAAGTGTGAATTTTGGTTAAACCAAGTATCATTCCTTGGACATGTGATATCTGAGGCCGGGATCGCTGTTGATCCGGCAAAGATAGATGCAGTGCGCACCTGGCCTAGGCCGAAGACAGTTACCGATATCAGGAGCTTCCTCGGTCTGGCAGGTTACTATAGGAGATTTGTGAAGGACTTCTCCAGTGTCTCGAAGCCGATGACTTCCTTGATGAAAAGGATGCACCATTCGAGTGGACAGTCGACTGTGAGAGAGCTTTCACGAGTCTCAAGGATGCTCTGACATCTGCACCGGTTCTGACATTACCAGACGGTCCAGATGGTTTTGAGGTCTATTGCGACGCATCAGGCAGGGGTATGGGTTGTGTGTTGATGCAACACGGGAAGGTCGTGGCTTACGCCTCCCGACAGCTGAAGAAGCATGAGGAGAACTACCCTACCCACGACTTAGAATTGGGGGCCATTGTCTTCGCACTGAAGATATGGCGACATCACTTGTATGGGGTAAGTGTGACGATTCTGACCACAAGAGCTTGAAATACTTGTTCACTCAGAAAGAGTTGAACATGAGGCAGAGAAGGTGGGTTGAATTCTGAATGATTATGACATTGATTTACAGTACAAGGAGGGTAAGGCAAACGTGGTAGCTGACGCATTGAGTCGCCGAGCACACTCTCTCCATTCGCTAGTCTCTCATACTGGCTTGGTTGAAGAGGTGCGGAGTGCCCAAATGACGGATCAGTATATGGTGGAAATTAGACAGAAGCTTATTGATGGCACATTCGAGGGTCAGAAGTATGACTTCAGACTCCACGATGATGACCTGATTAGGCTAATGGCAGATTGTGTATACCCAGAAGTAGCGCTGAGCTGAAGGAGCGCATATTGAGTGAATCCCACTGTTCTACTACTTCGATTCACCCCGGAGCTTCAAAGATGTATAAAGGTATGAAAAGATATTTCTGGTGGGCTGGAATGAAAAAGGATGTAAATGACTATGTGTTGAGGTGTCTCACTTGTCAGAAGGTCAAGTTTGAGCACCGACGGCCTGGTGGTATGGTGCAGCCAATGCCAGTGCCGGAGTGGAAGTTCCATGACATATCTATGGACTTCGTGGTAGGGCTTCCGCCTACAAGGGGAGGTCTAAATATGATTTGGGTGGTAGTTGACCGACTGACCAAGGTGTCTCGATTCATTCCGATGAAGGACACCTGGAAAGTGGCAAGATTGGCAGAATTATTCGATAAAGAGATTGTAAGACATCATGGTGTACCAAAGACGATAGTGTCTGACAGAGATACCAGATTCTTATCCAGATATTGGAAGTCTACACGAGAGGCACTTGGTACTGAACTGAAATTGAGCACGGCGTTTCACCCACAGACCGATGGTCAGAGTGAGCGCACTATACAGACACTTGAGGATATGCTACGTGCATGTGCACTTGATTTTCAGACCAGCTGGATTGATAAGTTACATCTGATCGAGTTTAGCTACAACAACAGTTATCACGCATCGATCAAGATGTCTCCCTTCCAGGCATTGTACGGTAGACCGTGCCGCACACCATTATGCTGGGATGAATCGAGCGAGACGGTCATTATAGGACCAGAGTATCTGGAGCAAGTTCAGGCAGAAGTTCGCCAGATCAGGGCTAATATGAAAGCAGCTCAGGATAGACAGAAGTCGTACGCAGATGTGCGCCGACGTGACCTGGAGTTCGCCGTGGGCGATCAGGTATTTTGAGAGTATCCCCCATGAAGGGAGTATTTCGTTTTGGTCAGAAGGGCAAGCTGAGCCCGAAATATGTAGGTCCTTATGTGTGACGGAGCGGATCGGCCCGGTAGCTTATAGACTTGATTTACCCGCCGAGCTGGGCAAGGTACATGATGTATTTCATGTGTCCCAGTTGAAGAAGTATATGTCTCATCCGTCTCATGTGCTTCAGCCTGAAAGGCTAACCTTAGAGCCGACCATGCGATCAGTGGAGACTCCGGTACGGATTCTGGATACTAAGACTCGAGACACTCGCCATAAGTCCGTGAGACTGGTGAAGGTCCTCTGGTCTAACCAGGACGTTGAGGAGGCCACTTGGGAGCTGGAAGAAAAGATGAAGGCGAAGCACCCGTCATTGTTTGCTTCTTAGTGTTCCTATGTATAGGGTACGGGGCGTACCCCTTTTAAAGGGGGGTAGAGCCGTTTCGGTTATGGTTGTGTACGACATGTATATGTATACATTGTCTATGATTGTTACAGACCTTTGAGTCTGAATGGTATTATATGGTTTGGACCTCGAGTCCGTTGTGGTATTGTGTGGATGGGACCTTGAGTCCGTTGTGGTGTAAGAATGATGGTAAGGTTGGTAATGATGGTTGGAAGTATTGTTTTTATAAATGTTCCCCGTGTTCTAATAGTAGGATAGGTGGGAATTGTGAACTTTGGGGACAAAGTTCTTTTAAGGGGGGTAGATTGAAATACCCCAAACCTTATGTTTTAAACATTAAAACATGATTTATTAAGACTAAAAAGAGTCTTAGAAACCTTAGTAAACAATTTAAAACAAAGGAAACACAAATGTGCTTTAAAGTCAATAAGAGCTAAAATGTGCTCTAAGCTTGGGATAAACTTGAGTAAGGCCTATGAGCTTACCAAGACTTCATTTATATACTAATGAACATATTAAACCAATTACCAAAGAAAACCAAGCTTGAAAACAAGTTAAAACACAAAATGTGCTTTAAGAAGTCTTAAAGCACGTTTTTGAAAAATTGTCTTGTAAATGAGTTTTGAATGGCTAAATGTCCATCATTACTCTTAAATATATGTGTACTATATAGTATCACATTTGGGTGGCTATATTAGTGGGAAATCAAAAATTTCACTTCTAAGTGCCTTGTATAGGTGAATAGTACTTTTTATAAGCTATTTTGTAACATATGTGTATTAAATTGACACAAAAGACTAAAACACCCACTAATAAGGGGGCCGGTTTTTATAAGTGTGGTGACTCACCACTCTCTAGTTAAGTAATGTAATTAAACAAACTAAGTAAACTACTTTTTACTTTATACTACAAATATCTCTTAAAAGTAATTCCTATCTTCATTCTCTCATTTCTTTCCTTCACTCACACGGTTTCCCACCCTTCTTCTTCCTTCTTCCTTGTTCTCTCTCGGTAATACTACTACCACCATGGAAGTTCCAACTTTGACCACTTGCTAAATCTAGCTCACTTGTCCAAATCAAAAACAAATACCACCAATCTCTTCCTCTCATCAAGCTCTTCATTCCTATCTTCTCAAAACTCCTAGAGCTCCATTTCGGTGCCAAGGTGTTCTACCATTGAAGGAGCTTGAGCTTGGATTTCTACATATTATTACTCTCCTTTACTTCTAGGTAAGGAATCTCAAACAAAAATCAAGTTTCCTCCTTGTTTTTGTCATGTCCGAAAATACACATTGATATAGCTCATTGTGTGACTTTGTTCTAGCTTCATTTCAACTCTTCATGGACTAGGTGGAGTCCTCTCTTGTTATATATTCAAACTCCCTTCAAAGATCAAGGTAAAACAACTACATTAATGTTTTTGAAACTATGTCAAATTAGGGTTTACAATGAGATGAGCTCAAAGCTTGAATACTCATTATGATGTTTGTATATTGTCTAGAACTTGACAAGGAATCAAATTGTCATACGGTTTTGTAAGGAATCAAGAAGGAAGTGTTTTGGGAAAAGAGGTAAATCTACTAACTTAAATGTTGTTTAATGCCTTAGGAGAAATGAGCTTATAAATGCTTATTAAAACTACCTAAAGAGCAAATGGTGAATGACTTAGTAAAGTGTTCTCAAGAGACTAGTAAAGGGCATATGTGTGTTGAGTGTATTTGCAGGTTAAAGGCATATATTTGTGGAAATTCGTGTTTATGATTTAAGCACTTTAAGGGCCTAAGAGCCATGCATTTTAAGGGCCTAAGTGCCATGCAATTTAAGTTATGCACTAGATTGTGATGTAGTGTGAATTTGGTGAAGTTGTGTAAGAAAGTGTTCTTGGTGTTCTTAGTGTTCTAGATGTTTAATGATGAAAATAATGTGCTAAGGTGTAACAAAATGCTAGGAGAAACTATGTCGAAATTTAGAAAATGCATAAGGAGTTCAAGAGGTTGTAAAGGAATTTTGATGAACTAGGAAGTGTTCTAGAGTGTAATAAGGACTTAGACATGATCTTGAGGTTCTAGCAAGTACCAAAGCCACTTAGGGACTTAGGTAAATATCTAGGCAAACTTTGGTAATAAGGAGAAAGTGTAAACTTGGAAAAGAATTGTTAAGATGAATATAAGGAGTTAGTTGTAAGAGATGATGCTTGGGAGATGATGTTAAAATGAAGGAAGCTTTTGGTATAGTAGTTATAATAGGCAAGAAACACCATTTAGAAACCTAGTATAGAATGTTATAAGTGTTAAGGAATTTTACAAGGAAATGAGTGAGTGTGGAGGAGTTTAAAGATGAGTTAGAACTTTAGTTAAATGGATGTTATTTGAAGTACTTAGTGTGCCACAAGGTGCTACAACACATCGGGTGACTTAAGGAAAAATTAGGAACAATTTGGAGAATTCTTAGGAAGTTCCTGCAGTGGACCGACCCGGGGGACCGACCCTGGCAAGGTCGGTCGGAGTGTAAATGGCAGGTCGAAAATGGTTCTGTTAGAGACCGACCCAGGGGACCGACCCTGTCTGGGTCGGTCGGATAGGAAAGAAAGACGGTAATTGTCTCTGTGAGAGACCGACCCAGGGGACCGACCCTGTCTGGGTCGGTCGGGTAGGAAGAAAACACGGTAAATGTCTCTGATAGAGACCGACCCAAGGGTAGGGTCGGTCGGTAAGGTCGGTCGGACCAAAACTTGTAAAAAAAAAAAAAAAAAACAGAAAAGAGTGTGACTTATGTAGTTAACCCTAGGGTGTATAATGAAGGTAACCTAGGGTAAGATGGACATTAAAGCATGTCATACAATCATGTTAAATACTTAGTAAGTTTGAAGTTAAATAATTAATTAACCGACATTACTAATGTGTATAGGATTCTCTCAAGGTGGGAACGAAACAAGGCAAGGACCAAGGTATGGTTTTCTTGCAGTCTGTTGCCTAACGGTTTACACCGGCTTGGGTGTTGGTTGTTTTCTGAGTGTTTACGACCTTATAAGATTAAGGCATGAAAAGAGTTTACAGTTGCTATATTATGATGTTGTAAGGTTATGACTCCTTTCCCTTGGTTGTCTAACAAGACCTAAATGTTTGCTTGTATGTGACTTAACAAGTATTGTGTGATCACTAACAAGTGCTAACCGGGGGAGTGAGGAGTCCGGTTGTTCCGGCCACGCGTGTGATGGATGGGGGTCGATATCATATCCGGTTCGACTCTCTTGGTGTATGTATAGGTGGTATTCCAATTTGGTTTCTACCTTCCCTTAGCTTATCCAAAGCTAATTACTGACTCACGTCGGGCCATAGGGGCATACGTATGTTATTTCGGAGTGCTCGGGATTACTATATCCGACACGCCTTGGGGTTAAGTTAACCGTTCTATATAACCGGACGGTAACGAGGATGGTAACGAGCTTAACATGGGGCTGGTAAAAATCCCTAGGCTCTCATGGTATACTAACTATGGTGGAAGGTTCCTTGTGAGGACCAAGTTTATGGTGTTATGTATTGATGTTGTGATGCTATGCAATTTCCCTTGCTATGCTATTGTATATGTGTATATATATGTTGGTTGTTCTAAAATGAATGCCATGTTATTATGACAATTGGTTGCGCGTATCCCGTTAGTCGATGGGCTGCGCGTTAGCCATACCAGCAAAGGTGCTGACCCCCTCGGGGGCCCCATATTTTATTTGATTGCAGGATGAGGATCGAAGAGGCTGAGTGGCTCTAGGTCCTAGGCGGTAGATATACTTTTGGATAAGTAGGTTGTCGAGCCCGGGATGCGCCTGTGCTCCCGAGGCGTACATGTTGATACCTTGTTATACAGTTATGGATGATTATGGTTTGGAGATGTTTGTAAATTAAATACTCGGTATTGTCGGTTATGTTTATATATGGATGTTAGTTACTATGCTCGGGAGTCTGATCATCAGACCGATACACATGTATTTATTCTGCCTAGTTAACCACGTAGGTGGTTAACGGCGTTGTAACACCAAAGCGTTTAGTTATTATTTGGTTGGTTATTTCCGCTGCGACTTCGGTAGATGATAGGAGCGTTGTAGGGGTGTTACACCTTCCTTTTTCCCTTCTCCACCGATTTCTTCCTCCCTCTCTCTGTGCTGGGCGACAATGGAGCTCCCTCCATGGCTCCTCCACCTTTCTCTTCATGCCCAAGCTTTGTTTAAGCTCCAAACTAAAAAATAATCACATATTTGTGTTCCCCTCATCATCCTCTACATTTCCCTCTTTTCAAAATTCGAAAAGGATGAGTTTCATCTCCATGGGTTTTCCCCATTCAAAGAGAAAATGGCACCAATGTAAAGCTTGGAGTCTCCTCTTTCCAACAAGGTAAAAATCTACATGAAAAACTCATGTTTCCCCCATCTCCTTTCATAACCGATTTTTACCCATATGTGATACCTTGTTTTCTCTCTCTCTTTTGAGCAAAATATCAACCTAGCAATGGTGGTGGATTCACCTTCTTGAACTAAGGGCAAAGACCCCTTCTAAAACTCTCCAAAGGTAAACCCTAGAAATTTTGTTTTAAGCATTTATATGAACTAACATTAATTAAGGGGTTGGTATATTAATTATAGTTGTTTTGTGTTCATTGGGTGAGTAAGAATTATAGGGGAGACTATGTCGAATTTTACCTAGGAATTTGAGGACTTAGATACATTTGGAACAGGTTTTGGAAAGTTAGAATGAGTGGTTTAGTAGCTTGTAACAGACTTGGATAAGAGGTTGTAATGGGATGGAATTAGGTTGTGAGTAATGTATTTTGAATGCTAGGAGTAACATTAGTTGAGGATGTAATGGAGGTTAGAAGTTGAGTGATAAATCGGTACCATGGTAGTGGAAACCAAAATATGTAGCAAAGTGTAAAAATGCCTTGGAGAAGTTAGGGAAAAACTAGTGTGTAAGAATTGGTAAATGAATGTTGGACTTGGGTATAGATGGTACAATTGCTTGGGAGTGAATTGGCAAAGTAAGAAGAGGTATTTGGGATGCTAGGAGTGACATTGTTAGAGGAAGTATTGGATGATAGAAGTTGGTTTAAAAATCTGTAGCAATGAAGAGACAAAATAGGTATAAGTGCTGGAATGAAGTGAGGAAAATTGTGTAAGTGGATTGATGGATTTGGTAAGGGATTGGTGGATGAACTAAGGCAATTTGGAGGGCCTAGGTAGTGTTTAAACATGTGGGATTACATGTAAGAAGATTAGAGAAACAATGGGTAAAGTATAGGACTGAAAACAGAAGTAAAAATGCAAATACTGGGCCGGACCGAACTTGTGACCGGACTTGCAAGTTCGGTCCAGCCCAGATTTACAAAGACGGGAAAGCTTCTGGAATCGACCGGACTTGCGACCGGACTTGCAAGTTCGGTCGGACCAGAAAAATTCTCCCGTCTGTAACCTACTGGAATCGACCGGACTTGCGACCGGACTTGCAAGTTCGGTCGGCCAGGAAAATTTCCGTCTTGTATGCTACTGGAATGGACCGACCTTGCGACCGGACTTGCAAGGTCGGTCGGGCTAAAATTTTCCGTTAAGTAACACACTGGAATGGACCGACCTTGGGACCGGACTTGCAAGGTCGGTCGGCCCTGGAATTTTCACCCGATCTAGCCTACTGACTTGGACCGAACTTGCAAGGTCGGTCGCAAGTTCGGTCGGGTCAAAACTTACAAAAAAAAAAAAACTATAAGACTGTGGTTAGTAATGTATGTATGTATATGTATACCCACCTATACATACGTGCATATGTATGTAAGTAAACCATTGTTAAGTAAATAAAAGTAAGTAAATAAAATGTAAGTATAAGAATGTGAAGACTTAGTAGTATGAGTTAGGAAGCGTAAGGGTAACAAAATTAAATTAATGATAGTTAGATTAATTATTCGGGGTGGTATGTATATCATAGGATGTTGAATTTGAATACCGGGGAGGAACATTGGGATACAAGTACAACGGTGAAAGGTGATTTCTTCATGCCCTGTATCCTAATCTGGTTACTCCGATTTGTGTGCTTATTTGATCACCTAATAAGATAAATGCACGAAATCGGATTATATTGCACCTACATGTGCTGTTTACATTGTTCTTGATATTTGTCTTGAACAATAGTTTGTATAATTCATGAAACATATGAATGATGATGATGATGTGTTTCGTATTTTGTAGTGTTACTTGATATGCACTGATTTTGTTATGGATGTGTATATGAGCTTTGTATTGTATTATGTGGCTTGAATGAATGACTTCTGCTAATTCCTAACCACCTAAATCCTAACTTAAGTGAGTAAACCAGAATGAGTAGAGTCCGATATAGCTTCGGCCACGCGTGAGGATGCGGAGTCACAAGAGGTTGGCTGCAATTCCTGACTCTTAAACTGGTCCGGGCCCAAACCCCTTAAATGGGTAGTATCCCGGATTGGTGAGTCAAGTAAATCCCGGAGGTGGGAAGTGTAGTCCCCAGGGCCGGAGGTCCCGACGACTTAACTTGAGTAAGAGTAAGAGTAAGTAAGTATGGATCCGTAAGTATGAGTAGAGTATGTATGCGTATGTATGAGTGACGAGTGTAAAAGAATAATCTCCACCCGATTAACCCGGGTGGTGGACCAATGAAGCTAACAGAATTGTATATTGTGCGTTGTAATATGTATGTGTAATTCGGAAAAAGGTAAGTATGTATGATGGTTTATGTTGTACTTTTTGTATGTAATGAAGTGTATGTATGTGTGTATGTCTTGCGTAATGTATTGCAATATTATGTATAAGAGCATGTATGCATGTATGTTTGAATGAATCAACCGCATGTATATGACCAAGTGGTCGGCGTACCCTCACTAGTAGCGGGGTATGCGGTTATCATGCTCGGCGAAAGCTGACCCTTCGGGGGACATTTTTAGTGTGCAGGTACCCGAAGCGAATATGGTCAAGGAAGAGAGACCGGAGGCACACCCTTGTAATTAGGAGTAAGTAGTTTGTGAGGAAGGGTAGTAGAAGGTCTCGTAGTGAGCACGTATGAACTTTGAAGAGGTAGCATACTTGATAAGGATCCTAGTAAACTCGGTATGGATTATATTGTATGGTATTTGAAGTATTGTATTGAATGGAAGAATGTAGCATGTATTGGTATATGGAATATATATGGAGATATGTAATACTCGGGATTCCGGTCCATCAGACCGATGCTGTAAGCAGTAGTAGTAGTAGCTTGTTAGCCACGTGGGTGGGTTAACGAATTGTATCACCCATTGTATATAAGAAGTATCCGCTGCGTGTATCTGACGTGTGAAGTATACCTGACGGTAAGCATGTATTTAATGGTAGGGGTGTTACAAAAGTGGTATCAGAGAGCGAAGTATCGCTCTTGATGACTGGAAATACCGAGTTTAGGAAATACCGAGTTAGGAATTAGAAGCTTAGGGCTAAGGGCTGAGGTTAGCATTAGAGATATGCTAGTTAGGGACTACGGTGAGTACCAGATACCTACAATACCAGTCCCGCCCGCCGCAAAACCCCATGTGTAACTTGGGAAAGGACGTCAGGGAGAAGAAAAGCCTTCTCATACTCGGGGAAAACCCGATCTGGCGGTGGTGAAGCAATCACACGGTAAACAAGAACCGACATATGATAGATTCCAAGAACTGGAAGTCTCGGGGATGGATCCCGGGAACCACAATGCCGCACGTAATAGCGGTTAGGATGAACACTCCAACCACGAGGAGGCTACAACTTACAACAACATGGGGCGACGTGCTAGCAGTTGCGACACCTAGCTAGTCAACCAACAGCAGGAAAGAAGCACTCACCGTGCAACGGAATGGAAAAGGGAGCAGCAATGGAACCCGAGACACAAGTCTATGGAATAGTAATACCTTAATAATACCACCAACGGTATGCTAGCCGACTAAGGACATAGTCGGAAGCGGTTAATCTAAAGCTACAACGCACTAAGGTTGCAATACCTGGCCAATATAGCTCGGACAACTACAAGAACACCATGAGATATAAACTAATAGGACTACGAGAGTAGTGCCTAAACAAGGAAGGCTCAGCAACCACCACAAATGTGTGGGAACGAGCCACAAGGAACGACACTAAACCAAGTAGAACGGGAACCTCCAAGGAGTGGAGAAGTACCCGGACCTACGACAGCCATGTCTAGACCACCAAGAAGCTACCTAAAGGAGCGGGTATACCAATGGTAGATCAATAAGATCAAGGGAAGAGTCAACAAGGACTATTAATACAAGCAGAAACCATACCAAGATTGGTATAGGATTATCCAAAAACCACCGATACCACGCACTTGCCAAGGCAAGTGTAGTAAAGACAGAGATATGTAAAGGAACATTAACACGTCGCAAGTACATAGTAATGTACGGTGACCGTAATGAAACAACCACAGGATCACACATCCTAACAACCAGACGTATGAAACTTGGGAAGGCTTAACGGCCGACTACTGTACTTACCGTCAGCGAGAAGCTAGACTTGGTCAAGACCTCAAGCATGGCTATGCCATGAGAGATTTCTTTTAAACACCGAACATATTTTAAAACCCAAAAATTTCTTTCAAAACCACAAACCTTTTTTAAACCCTGGATTTTAAAAACCGAACCAAAATGATTATGGTGAGTATCATAGAATGATACAAGAGGAGTTGGCAACGAATACTTCACCTAGGCGTGTGACGAACACTACGAGTGTACCCGTTACGGGAAGTGGGACAACCGCAATCCGAAGGAGCTTGCGGGCCTGACATATAGTTGGGTAAGTGGTAACGTATCAATATGGTACCCCACGTATGTATACATGTAGTGCGACACAGGAAGTAGTCAACTCCGTTCTACGGACCATGAGTGAGTTCAAACCAGAACAGCTGGACAACTCAGACGATCAAGTATCAAGGAACTCAGAGAATCCGTCTGAAGGTGAGGAATAAGAACTAGGAAGTGCAAAGAGCACATACTAGTAGGTTATAGACATTGGATATGTCTCAAATAATCCAAGCAATTACCTGATAGCTGGATGGTATACCCAGCCTGAACACTGTAAGGCAGTTGCCGACGTGAACACCACAATGCTCAACAAACGGGACAGAACTCCCAAGAGCAATCACAAGATTACTACGAAGCACAATCCATAATCGGAGAGGAATATGTAAACCTAGTCTCAAGCACTGGGAGCAAGTACAGACGGTCACCCAACGACAGGAGACGTTATGACCCAAAGGGGAATAGCTTAATACAATACCGTGTAAGACGGTATAGAGGACAACACATGTTATAAACATTAGCCGGATTTTGTAACGGCACAGCTACCAACACCTAGGAGCGATCCTTGAAGGGTTGTCTGCGTTAACAACAGTTGAACAAGCGTAATGATATGAGCACGGGAGCTAAAACGAACACTCGGTTAGGACACCGAAAGGATTTCACTTAACAGGGAAATGCCCTAAGATACTGAAGAGGCACTTATTTAATACCATTGCCTAAAAAGGCCTCCTATGAACGGAAGCGTGATGCCACGACTTACCATGGAGCCCAATAATATCTCCAACCTATGACGGTATACATGGAGTGGAAAACATGTATAAGCAGCTTGCAAGACCATAGCTTGCAGCAATACGGCTCAGAAGTCGTAAACCAAATACGTTATATAAACTTAAACGGTTGCAAAAACCGGCACCAATGTTAACAAGACTGCAAGAGATATTGCCTCGTACGACAAGAAATCAACAACTGGACCATAAATTCAAACCCAACATCCTGAGTGGCTGAGTGTTAGTAGTAATGGCCAACTCAATGTCACTGTCGCTAGAGCATCAGCCTAGTATACAGTTGACGGGAGTTCTTAATTACCGCCATGCCTTCTGTAGCCAATGGTAGAACAGAGGCCAGAGCATGAGAATCGTGTGATAATGCCAACATTGGCTAGTCCACACTTGGACACTACGAGAAACCCAAGGGAAGGTACCCTCGTAACCGAAGACCACTAAGGGGGGTGGTGATGATGTGAACCCTTAGAAAGGCTTCCATCTATTATAACGATAAGCCTACGCATAAATATTGTCAAGGGGCGATGGAAAAGGAAATGAGATTTTTCCAAACCATTAAGACTTAAGGAGTAAGCATACTCCATATGCACTCAAGCATGTGGTGAACGTTGTATAAACACAATATCATAAACTTGTCATGAGACCTATGAGTGGAGAAAACCCTCAACAAGAAATTTCACTTGTCAGTGATAGAATACCTCCAATTGGAGAAGGGACCAGAAAACCCTTGAAGTTTCGTGGGATGTCCTGGTAATATACATACAAGCAAAAACTACACAGCAAGAGCCTAAACCAATGCTCAGCTGTGGGAGGACAGTAATTGTCAAAAACAATCAATGGGAGTGCACGCTGCACATCACGAATGACCAACGCTCAAGAGAGCTTGTAAACCGGGTAAATTGCTTTATCCTTGGTCAACCAAATATCTTGGTAAATTGTATCACAAATGATGATAGAATGTGAGGTAAGTTAACCTACACATAAAACCTAAGTGGAATAAGACATCTCCACATTGGGAAGATAATTAGATTGTCGTATGGCTACGACAACCGTCATTACACACAAACAAGGAAACTCCTAGTGTATTTACACCATAAGGAAATGGTGCCAATGACATGTCACTAAGTAAAAAGGAAACTACCACAATAACAGAAAATAGTAAAAAGCAATGTTTTACAATGATTAAGAATACGGTGCGCAAAGGCGACCGCTATGAGGGTAGTAGTAAGCAATGGACACGAAGTATAAGTATGAGATGACACAGTGACACACGAAATATTCTTTCCTATACATAAGTGACTTACGTCAAGCGTTTACGCCTCTGCACTCTGTATGACTGAGTGTTTGGCATTGACTTGTTCAGCTAAGGATATAATGAGATGGCTAGGGATATGGAGAATGTAAACCGTAGTAAAATTTCCTTTCACCACGAAACATGGCATAAGCCAGTCAAGCAAGCTTAGCAACATACAGTGGGCCTAAGCAAAGAAGCACGAAGAGTGTACAACACACTAGTAATCACAAGATGTGAATTCCATTGGAATATAAGGTGAAAGGAGATAAAGGAAGTCACTAGGACCGAACGCATACCAATGCAAGGTCATACAAGTAAAGAACACTTGTACTGAACAGGAGAACTGGTATAATTCAGAAGCTATTGACAATAGAGGGAGTACTACAATAAGTGTGATTAACCTCGCCCCACAATAAGTCGGAGGAGCTTAATGAATAATCGTGGAAGCATAAATAGCATGTGCAGTAGATACCAGAGAGCTGGTTATAAATCTTAAAACTCCTTGAGTTCAAACACGGTTAAAAGAATACCGCATTTGTTTAGTAAACTTTTCCCATAATAGACGGATGAGAAGGTGATGTATAGCACATTAATGATAACACGAAGGGTAAGTAACCCAAGCTATAGGGTCACGCAGCAGAGCTAGTGGGCCCTAGCTAGGAGACAATATACCTAGTGAGTATAATACAATGGCTATTAATGCCTTGAAGCCTAATAGGCTAGAACCGAATTAATGATGAGTAAATAAACTCATATAGGAACTCTTGGTGCAAGGACTAAAGTTGGTATGGTTAAGACCCTTTGACCAGAGCATATTCTATAGTATACCGTAGTGAAGCTAAAACGCTTCAGTTTGCCCAAACTGATTAAACCAATGTTAATAATAATAACATATGGTAGATTACGTGGGCGTAATCCCTTTTAAGGGGGGGGTAGGAGCGAAAACCGCTTAATGTAAGTTTTGTGAATAAAAAACATAAACCATAATGTGCATAGCACAAATGAGAAACCAAACTGATGATTGATACTATGTTAAATAAAACATAAGTACTCATTCATATTGTAATTATGGTAACTAGGCATAAACATGCAAAATACCAGGAGGAGGAATGCACCATCTTGTAACACCAGTGAAGAGTATTAGTAAAAGAAAGCTCAATGAGTAGGGACGGAGCTCCCACAGTATAACCTTTGAACGAAGTAGTACGGAAGGAATGGGAGTAGTAGTAGATGAATGAAGTTTATGAGTAGTGGAATCGTAAGTAAATATTTGAAACAATTGAATTGAAGTCAACTAAATCTCTATAAGTGTAGTATTCCTAGTTAGAATATAGGAGATGATGGTGAGTAATGAATGGAAGTAAGTAAACAGTGATTGAAGTGAGCATTTAGGTATTGAACCACGGAGTAAAGCATTGGGAAGTTAGAGTGAGGATGATTGATGGATTGATTCCATCCTTTGGAGATGTATGAATTCTTAATCACGACAGAAAGAGTAAAAAGATTAGAAAATGAAAAACAATTAAAATTTGTTGTTTGGTTGAACCTGAGGGAAGTCGAACTTGATCCTGATCAGATCAAGGGAAACTGAACAGAAATTGGGGGGAAAGATAGTTCAACATGATGCTGATCACATCAGGGTCGAATGATCTTGAAGCTCCCCTCAAGTGCGTCACAAGAATCACACATAGGATAGAAGTAATGAACATTAAATTGGAATATGGAGTTGTGTGTTTAGAAAATTTTATTGGTAGTAGTGAAAGAATTTCCCTTAGTATGGAGAATGAGGATTTGCTGGAAGCATATTCGGAGAAGGTAGTAGTGTAGCATGTTGTATTATTCCAAGGGCAGCAGGATAGAGGAGTCCTGTCCTGTGTCGAGATGACCATGAGTGCTGCGGAAGTGTATTGTGATTGCAATGCTTTGGGGATAGCTTTGCACTGTATGTATGTATGAATTTTGTAAAGAAGAACCGGATGGTTGATAGTAATATGGATTGAGAGTAAGTATGTACATTGGAATGATAGGGAAAGGAGAAACCTTGAGAACGAATTTGGGAATTGTAAGGAGGAAGAATGTGTACCACGGTATTAGACAGTAAGAACGGTAAGCATTGTAAAACGATAACCTCGAGCAACTTTGAGGACAAAGTTCTTAAGGGGGGTAGATTGAAATACCCGACTTAAATATGGCGATCAAATTCTCCTAATAGGTATTTTAAGAGGGCCTAAATGATGTAAGTAATATTGGTAAGGAAAAATAAATCCAAAAAGAAATAAAAGAACCGCTGGAAGGCGAAAAAAAACGCTAAGTAAGCGTAAATAAACCATAGGAGGTATGAGACCTCGGTTAGCGTTATATGGTTTCTAAAGGTTTAATAAGACCTAAATAATATATGGAACAACTCCCGAAGAAAACGGATCCCAAATAACGAATTAAACGCTAATAGAGCTTTAGAGCACGTTTTTCGAGGAAAACCTGAAAACGTGATTTAAGTGTCAAACGGACCCGTGATGAAAATTATAAATCATTAAATAATAATTATTAAGCATTTCTGGAAGCTTAATAACCAATAAAAATAATTAAACGAGGAAAATTCGGGACGGGAAACGGGCCGGTTAGTGAATAGTACCTAAACCGGGTTAGTGGTAAAATAACGAGCGTTTTCTGTAGAAGACGAAAACGCTCCAGCTAGCACAACAGGAGGGGGCCGGTTTTAATCAGTCCAAAACAACCCCTCTCACACACTTGTAACTAGCTAATTAAATAAGGGAGCCAAAAAGTAAAAAGTGGAAAAGGATAAAGTAATTACCTCCTCTCTCTCCTCCCATTTTCCCTTCTCCTTCCTTTTTCCTTCTCCACCGATTTCTTCCTCCCTCTCTCTGTGTTGGGCGACAATGGAGCTCCCTCCATGGCTCCTCCACCTTTTCTTCAGCCCAAGCTTGTTTTTAAGCTCCAAAACTCAAAAATAATACAATTTGGTTCCCTCATCATCCTCTACTTTTCCCTCTTTTCAAAATTCGAAAAAGGAGAGTTTCTCTCCATGGGTTTTCCCCATTCAAAGAGAAAATGGCACCAATGTAAAGCTTGGAGTCTCATCTTTCACAACAAGGTAAAAAATCTACATGAAAAACTCATGTTTTCCCCCATCTCTTTCATATACACCCGATTTTTACCCATATGTGATACCTTGTTTTCTCTCTCTCTTTTGAGCAAAATATCAACCTAGCAATGGTGGTGGATTCGCCTTCTTGAACTAAGGGCAAAGACCCCTTCTAAAACTCTCCAAAGGTAAACCCTAGAAATTTTGTTTTAAGCATTTATATGAACTAACATTAATTAAGGGGTTGGTATATTAATTATAGTTGTTTTGTGTTCATTGGGTGATGGGAATGGAGTTTGGCAACTCCATTCCCCACATGGCCGATTTGGGCAAGAAAGAAAGAATAGGAGAAATGGGAAAAAAATGAAGGAATTATAAGCTCAAGGTAAGAGCTCTTTACTAAGGTTAATTTTTATGCATTAGAGCAATGGAGTGGGTAAACAAGTAAAAGAACCTAAACTATTGCATTGGTATTGGAGCTTATGAATTTTTGAGTATTTGGGAACTAGTGAGTAAATTGTAGGCCTCAGAGCCAAGTACGTTGTGTATGAGTATTAGTATTGATGTTGATAGAGTATTGGTGTATTGGGATGGATTTATATTTTGTATGTGTGCTGGTAGAACCCTTGTGGTTTGGCTAGATTAGGAATGAGTTTGATGAGAAAGTGCATATGGGAGCAAGTAAGAATTATAGGGGAGACTATGTCGAATTTTACCTAGGAATTTGAGGACTTAGATACATTTGGAACAGGTTTTGGAAAGTTAGAATGAGTGGTTTAGTAGCTTGTAACTGAAGAAGGGAAAATATGTCCAGAGGCTTTAAAGAAAGAGCAATAGCCTAGTAAGGCCAGGGCAACGACCGGGCGCCCCCAACAAAGCCCAAACAGAACACAAGCAGCGACCGGTCGCCTTCGACCGGCCACCAAGAGTCCTAGAACATGGCGTAGAGAGCGACCAATCGCCAGTGGCCGGCTATCAAAAGTGTCACCACGACCGGTCGTTTACGACCAGTCGCCCGGGAATGTAAGATGCAGTGTAATAAGCGACCGGTCGCCTGAGGCCGGTCGCCAAGTAGAATATAAATAAGTGGCCGGTCGTCTGTGACCGGTCGGTAGGGAGATTAGGATAAGATATTTATCCTAAGATATTTATCAGATATTTTGTAAGTCTGCCAAGATATTTTTGTGCCAACCTGGCACAACAGGAACACTATAAATAGGGATTCACCCTTCAATAAAAGGCACGCGAACATACCTGAGAATTTTCACTGTTACATTGTGTTGTTACGAACCTCTCTTTCCATCCCTGTTCTTGCACTCCCCCTTTCGGTAACAAGGTAACTCGGTAGAACTCAGCGATAGATTAGGATCCCAATCATTAAATTACGTGAAAGGACTGTGTGAGGATCTTGGGGGTTTATACCATTTCATTTGGCGCCGTCTGTGGGAAACGAACACAGCTCAGATCTAGCAACCACGAGTCCACCAACAAGAATAACAACTTTGGAAAACATACGAAGTCGACACATCTGAGAACAAAATTGTGTTTTTTGCAGGTTAGGTACGAAGATGGCACCCAGAACAAGGAAAAATCTGCAAACCAACGACGGAAGCACTGGACCCGAGGCAACCCACGACTCCATTTCCAAAAAAGACCTGGAGAACATGCTGGCGAGCCTCACTAGATCAATCGATGAAAAAATCGTGGAAGGAAACGAGCTCCTGCAACAGGAATTGATGCAGAGAGACGAGGAATTCCAGCGAAAGTGGGAGGAGATGTCAGAGGCGATAGATCTCCTGAAGGGTCGGGATGCGGCCGGAAGCAATGACGGGAAAAGAGGCACCCGAGGGGAGGCCTTAATCACTATCGAAGAAGAAGAAGATGATGCCATTGACATGAGCCTATACCCCTTCTCTGAGAAGATCCGCAGAGCTAAACTCCCGCCCCACTTCGTCGCCCCGGCGGTGGAGAAGTACGACGGTACTGGGGATCCTGCTCAGCACATTAAGAAGTTCATGTTCGCCATGAACACCCAGGGGATTAGCTCCCTCGCCCTGTGCAACTTGTTCCCTGGAACACTCTCCAAGAGAGCCTTGAGCTGGATCTCGTCCAGGCCACCCCAGTCGATCTCCAGTTTCAAACAACTAACCGAGGAGTTCCAACAATACTTTGCGGCCAGTAAGAAGGTGAAAAGAGAAACGATAGAGCTCATGGATGTGAAACAGGCGAAGGGAGAGACTGTAAAAGAATACAGTGAGCGGTTCCACAAGCAGGTGGCTGAAATCGACGATATCGATGAAAAGATACTGATCAAAGCCTTCGGTAATGGCTTGGCCCACCCCCGCCTCGCTGGAAAGATAGCCACCAAGGCGCCAAAGTCGCATGGTGAGTTAGCCGAGATGATCCACGACTTCCTCAAATCGGAAGTTGCGGAGAATAAGGCCAAGGAGCTCCTCAACAGCTTTAGAGCCCCCGCCGTGGGTGAGAAGAAGGCAGGCCAGACAGGAGGGGCGGTTGCGGCCGAGGATCGCACCAGGGGGGAAGCCGATACAAGCCTTATTCCAAGACCCCGGCCCCCCAGGGACAGCAGGCCTCGAGCTCCAGAACCTTCCCGACGGTATCGATAGACCCAGGGAAATATGCCGCTGCCGTAAGAGAGGGGCTTCTACCCCCACCAAGAAAACCCTTCCCGGGAGAGGTGCCGGTGGCCTTCTGTGAGTACCATGGGCACCGCAGCCACAGAACCGTAAACTGCGCGAACCTCGCCAAGGAGCTAAGGATAATTGAGGAGAACAAGAAGAAAGGAAGGGGAGGCCAGCAAAGACAGCACCATGGTAGCCAGTCCTCTAGGCCAAAACCAGAAGAAGAGGTCCACCCCGAATTGGATCATAGCAAGTCCTTCGGGGTAATCACAGGTCTGTAAATTGCCTAGGGTAATTCTCTAGGATAGGGGGCGAAGTCCCCCCTTTTAGAAGGAAAGAATCACCTCTGTACCCGGCAGGGGGCTGTAATTCGCTACTATTTTATTAAAGCTTTCTTATATATATAAGTAATTGCATCCCGATAAAGTTTCACGTATCTCGAAGTTCACGAATAAAACAATACAAACAAAAAAAACTAATGAAATCCTCCTTGAGAATGCTTACAGGACTATTCTCAGAAGTAGGGCCCTTGACCCCCAATGAAAGGAAAAGACACGTCCACGAGGTTCACCGAGAACTCCCGGACAAGAAGGATACGAAACATCAGAAGCTCCCCCCAATCTACTTCACTGAGGACGATGAAGACGGAGTCCTGTACCCGCACAACGATCCACTGGTCATAAGGGCTCAGTGAATGACCGCATGATGGGAGGAATCCTGGTCGACAGCGGGGCAGGTGCAAACGTCATTTCTGTCGAGGCAGTAAGGAAACTCGAGATACCGGAAGATAAGATCAAGCCCTACTCAGCCGTACTGGGAGGTTTTGTAGGAGGAATCTCGGCTAAATCTACAGGAAGCATCGACTTCACCATCACCCTAGGGCAGGGGACGAGAGGCGCACGGAAGAACTGACGGCCTTCATCCTTCCCGGGCTCTCTGGGTACAACATGTACCTCGGGCGACCAGGAATAAACGCCTTCAGAGCCATTTGTAGCACCCACCATCTGAAAATGAAGTACCTGACCCGGTCAGGGAAGCTCGTTACGGTGAGGGGAAGCCAGAAAGTCGCGCGGGTGTGTGAAGTACGGATCATGGAAGGTCTGCCAGAAAATGAGACCGTCAAAACCACGGGGTCCGAAAAAGAATTCGAGGGAAAGCTCCCCCTTCCCGACGAAACAACAGGGCGGTACGAGGCCCCCGCCGATCCTCCAAAAGAGGTACCTCTACGAACTGACCCCAGCAAATTCTTTAAAATTGGGAATGCCTTTGACAGCGAAGAACAAGTCCATCTAACAAGGTTCCTGGAAAAAAGAAGGGCCACATTCGCCTGGAGCACAGAGGAGATGCCCGGAATAAGCCCAGACGTTATCCAGCATAATCTCAACGTAGACCCAGCGCACCCGTCAATCCGCCAAAGAAGAAGGGTGGTCGGGGCAGAAAGGGACCAGGCTGCTCGAGAAGAAGTCCGGAAGCTCCTGCAAGCGGGTTTTATCAGAGAAGTGTCTTACCCCAAGTGGCTGGCAAACGTGGTCATGGTAAAGAAGTCTAATGGGAAATGGAGAATGTGCGTGGATTTCACCGACCTAAATAAAGCATGCCCCAAAGACTTTTACCCGTTGCCATCAATAGACAGACTGGTTGTCTCGTCGGCCCAGAGCTCCGTCTTGAGCTTCCTGGACGCATTCTCCGGGTATAACCAGATAAAGATGAACGAGAAGGACTCTGAGAAAACTTCTTTCGTCACCTCAGCAGGAATCTTCTGCTACAAAGTGATGCCGTTCGGATTAAAAATGCCGGCGCAACTTTCCAACGAATGATAGACAAGGTATTCCGGGAGCAACTCTCGAGAAATGTGGAAGCTTACGTAGATGACATAGTCGTGAGAAGTCCGTCCAAAGAGCAGCACATGAAAGACTTGGAAGAGACGTTCACCACGCTCGACAAATTCCAAATCAAGCTAAACCCGGAAAAATGCGTATTCGGGGTCACCAAAGGAAAATTCCTTGGCTTCATCGTCGGGCAACGAGGGATAGAGGTGGATCCGGAAAAGACCCAGGCGATTCTTGACCTCAGCCCTCCCCGAAGCATCAAAGATGTCCAAGCCCTCAACGGAAGGCTCACTGCCCTGAGTAGGTTCTGCTCAAAGTTACAGGAAAAGGCAATCCCGTTCTTCAACATACTAAGGAAGAACAGCAAGTTCCAGTGGGGCCAGGAATGCAAAGAAGCCTTCGAAAAGATCAAAGAAATGCTCCGAGAGTTACCCAAGCTGGGAGTCCCAGCGCCCGGCCAGGACCTCTACCTCTACCTGTCATCATGGCGGTAGCAGCGGTCCTAATCATGGAGCACGAAAAAAAGGAGATTCCCGTCTACTACACAGGAAGATCCTGACCCCGTAGAGAGACGCTACACCAACATTGAAAAGGTTTTCCTTGCTCTGGTGGTGGCATCCCGGAAGCTGCGCCCATATTTCCAATCGCATCGAATCCTTGTAAGGACTAACTGGCCGCTGAAGCAAATAACGAATAATCCGAATGCGTCGGGACGCATGGTAAGCTGGGCAGTCGAGCTCACCCAATATGAAATCCACTTCCTACCACGAACGGCAATCAAGGCTCAAGCCCTAGCGGACTTCATAACGGAGACCAGCTTCGACCAAGAAGAGGGAAAGCCACCCACCCCCTTCATCATCCAGGTAGACGGCGCTCGGTGCAAAACAGGGGCGGGAGCGGGGATTGTAGTCCAGACTCCCGACGGACGGGACATCAATTACGCCTTCCGACTGGAGTTCGAAGTAACCAACAACGAAGCCGAGTACGAAGCTCTCATTCAAGGCCTAGAGGTCGCCATCGCCCTAGGTGCAACAGACCTGGAGATATACTCAGACTCCTTGCTGGTCACCCGCCAGCACGACAACATATATGAGGTAAAGGAAGAAAAACTCTGGAGGTACTTGCTAAGGGTTCAAGAGCTAAAAGCAAGCTTCTAAGATGTGAGCTGAAACACCTCCCTCGGACAAAAATACCGAAGGACGCGCTAGCAAAGTTAGCAAGCATGGCCGAAAGAATACCAAGTAAGGTATGGTTGGAGACGAAGACCAACCCAAGCGTAGACGAGGCACAGGTCCTGGCGACTGAACCCCTCATGCCAGAAGAATCTTGGATGACCCCGATCGTGGAGTACATCCTTGAAGGGAAATTGCCCCCGGAGATAAAGAGGCCCGGACCCTGAAACGACGAGCGGCATCATTCTTTTTCGAGGAAGGACGCCTCTACAAAAGGTCGTTCGCCAGGCCCGCCCTCAGATGCGTCACGGACGAGGAGGGAGGTGAGCTTATAAAGGAGGTACATGAAGGGGTTTGCGGAAACCACCAGGGGGAAAGAGCCACGACCCACAAAATCATGAGGCTCGGCTACTACTGGCCGAGGATGCAAAACCACTGCAAGGAATACATTCGGAAATGCGCCAGGTGCCAGGAGCATGGCAGCAAGATACATAACCCCCCGGCCGTGCAACAGGCCATACTATCCCCAATCCCGTTCGCAATGTGGGGGTTGGATATCATTGGCCCTTTCCCGGAAGCATCTCCCGGGAGATTCAGGTTCGTGTATGTGGCCATCGATTACTTCACAAAATGGGTGGAAGCGATGCCAACCGTGTCCATCACAGCCAAGAGGTCGCAAGAATTCGTATGGAAGCACATTGTGTGTAGATTCGGGTTGCCAAGGATCATAATAACCGACAATGGGACGCAGTTCAATTGCGACAGTTTCCGGGAGTTTTGTGAACAATGGAAAATCGAGGTAAGATTCGCGTCGGTGGCACACCCCCAGGCCAACGGACAGGTCGAGAACGCAAACGGGCAGATCATAAAAGCTTTGAAGAGAAAGCTAGGGGGTAGGAAAGGAGGATGGGCCGAACTATTACACCAAATCTTGTGGTCCTACCGAACGACGGAAAAGGGACCGACTGGAGAAACACCTTTCAGGTTAACTTACGGCCTGGAGGCAGTCGTCCCGGTGAAGTTATGATCCCGTCAGTCGTTGCGAATCCTATGACGAGCAGCTCAACGATGAAGGGATAAAAGACGGCCTAGACCTTCTCGAAGAAAGGAGAGCCCTTGCAGCTGCCCGGATGGTGAAAGACAAGAGGAAAGTAGAGAGGTACTTCAACCGCAAAGTCAGGGAACGAAGCTTTGTCCCTGGCGAGCTTGTCCTGAGGGAGGTTAAGCCCAAAAAACTCGACCCCCAGTGGGAAGGTCCTTACTCATTCATCAGAAGGTCGGACGAGCTTCATATCACCTGAAGAATGTCGAGGGATACGAGTTGCCCCATTCCTGGCACGCGGAGTGCCTCAAGAAATTTTATGTATGAAAATCGATGTAACGCGTTGACAACATCAATAAAGGAATTATTTTTGGAAAAATTCGAACGCTAAAGAAACAGGATGTAATGCCCTGGAAAAGAAACACCCGGGCAGGCCCTACAGGATGTAATGCCCTGGAAAAGAAAACCCGGGCCATGCCCTACAGGATGTAATGCCCTGGAAAAGAAATACCCGGGCCATGCCCTACAGGATGCAATGCCCTGGAAAATCTTGCTATGAGTTGTCGCACTCAAACAAGAGCAAAAACGGAAAACCCATCTCGGAAACTCTGGGAGCTCTGGTCGCCTGTAATGGGTGAATCATTAGGTGTGGGACGCCACACCGTATCTCGGCAAAATCCCCCTTGCAAACTCTTTCTCCCTCTCTCGGGGAAAAGAGAAAGGGGGAACAACCGCAAGTACCATCGCTTGGCTACCAAAAGCAAGGATAGGGAAAGAACAAACAGAAACGCCCGGTCACTAAAAACGACCGGGCGAGGGCGGGACGACCAGTTGTCAAAAACGACCAAGTCGCGTCCTTAAGATAAAAACGAGGCGACCGGTCGCTCGAGCGTGACCGGTCTTGCCCGCAAAACAATCAACTAAAGAAAGACAATCGGTAACACGCGCAATCGAAACGAGGACTAAACGACCGGTCAATGACATCAATTAACGAAATAGCTGGCGAATAATTCCATTAATCATTGAAAGCATGTACAACATCAAAAAAAAAAAAGAAACGAAAGAAAGCTAAGATCAATCTAAATTTTCCCTGGTCTAAGTCTCCTGTGCAGTGTTGACATTCGCGGGAGCAGCCCCTTGTACACTCTCCGAAGACCCAGACCTCCCGGGAGACGACCGGAGGCCTACACCACCCTGATGCGCGGTACTCCCGGGAGGAAGAAAAGACGCCTGGCCAGGGACAAGGCACGTCTCCCCCGGAAGGCGCCCGAACTTCTCAAGCACCTCATAAAAGGAGGTCTTTTGCGCGACCTCTTTGAAAGACAACTCCCGGTAAAGGCCGTCATCCATAACCTCTCCCTTACCCGTGAAAAACTCGAAACAATTTGGCGGCATGACTTCACCATCCTGCCACATTGAGAGGTGAAGGATTCCTTCAGGTGAGCAAGCTTCGTGCTCTGCTGCCGCAGGTCCTCTCGCACCTTCCGGGAGTAAGCCTCGAGACTGGCCACCTGCTGCTCCAAGGTCTGCCATAAGCCCGGTACCGGTCGCGGTTAGCGTTTGCGGCAATCAACTCCTCCTCGAGGTCGTCGATCCGCAGGTTCAATTTCTCCAGCCCCTCAATGGGATTCCCAGGCTTCGAGCCTAAGTGAAGAAAGAAGAAGGAGAAAAACTTTTATAAAAAAAAGGGGCGAGAAGGGCAACAGGGATGATGATTGGGAACGTAAAAAATCACCTCTCGTGACCAGCTCAGAGTTTTCTAGCCGTAGCTAGCAATCTCTTCCTCCAGCATCTTTACTTTTTCCTCGGAGGAGTGCCATTGCTCCCTGGAGGCGCAAGCTCCCCAGATAGCTTGAGAAGCTCGGCGGATAGTTTCTCCTTCTCGGAGGTCAGGACCTCGCCCGCCCGGGCCACCTCCGCCGTCTTTGCCTCTGAGGATGACAACTCCTCTTTCAGGAGAGCATTCGCCTCAGCAAGCAACGCCTTCTCCCGCGCCAAAGCGGCCTTCTCAGCGCGAAGGCCCTCAACCTCTTGATCGTGGGAAGCTCGGGCCTGCCCCACCAAGGACTCCAAGTCAGAAAAGGCAGGCAACTGGGCGTCAGCAAACTCACTTCGTACCTTTTTAAAAGACGCGGCTTCCGTCTCCAACGTCCGGACCTGACCCTTGAGGGAGAAATTCTCCTCACGCAGCCTCTTCAACTGCTCCTCGTACTCATCGCTTTGCTTGGTGCACGCCCGGCGAGCATCGCCCAGCTCCTTCTTTATAGTCGCGGTCTGCTCACGCACCCGCCGAGAGATCTCCTCTTCAACAGTGTCAACGAAGATGCTGTTGGAGGACCGCTCTATCCTCAACTCCTCTTGGGCATTGCGGGCCCGGCATTCCTCGAGGTAGAGCTTCGAGCGGAGGGCCCGGGTGTGCACGTCCACGCTTTGGGCAAAAGCTACCGTCTGTACAAAATGAAACAGTGGGAGTAAGAAAATCCAAAAGAGACATACAAAACCGACATTAAGACAAATCACGCACCCGGTAGATGCCCTGCCACAAGTAATTAAGCGAGTCATCTAGGGGGAAGGAGTGGCGCATGATAGCATCCGCTCCGCCCCCTCCAATCCTCAACCGCTCCTTAGCTGCAGTAATAGTCTTCAGCGGGGCGAAGAGGCCGTCGGGGGAGTCAGACCGGCGAATTGCTTCCTTCCACAGGTCAGAGTAGGAAGACGACTCGGTCACAGGCAATAAAGGGAGAGGCTGGCCGCGGTGGTAGAACCATCCCTCCTTTCCAGAAGGCCCACAGAAAGAGCCACTGGTGGGCGAAGGAGGTGAAGACGGTGTGGCGGTATCAGCATCCTTCATCGCCTCGGGGCCCGGGGGCACCTCCTTGGCTGCGCCCGGCATAGCACCATCCCGCAAACGCCTCCCCCCGGGAGAGAAGTCCCGGGCCCAGAGGGAGCAGCCTTCTCCAAAGACTCCCGTCGAGGAGCCGCATCTGAAGCACCTGACTCATCGAGGTGCACTATGTCAGAGGCCTTCGTCCTTTTGGCCATGTGTTTCACCTTACCCTTCGAAGCAAGGGACTTCTGGCGATGCTGGATAGCGGACGGCTGGCCCGGCATCTCACCCGCGCCGGGACGCCCGGCTCCCTCCTTGGCCCTGGCCTTCTCAGCCTCGGGAGCTGCAAAGCGGAGAAACATACAAAAGCAGGTAAGCACAGGAAAATGAAGCCAGACATTAGCGGCAGGTAGCAGCCAAGGCAACGAAAGAATAAATCAACGAAGAAGACCAGAACAGGTGGAACACGAAGGATAAGACCGCACATGCACGCCCTCTCTCGTCCCACGGACTAAGATTGAGATCTGACCCGGGCGTGAGAGGAAGAAATACCCGACGGCCGGAACCTGGACTAGTGTACCAAGTACCTGGTTGGTTTGAAGTGTCAGACGACCGGGCCTCCGGAGTCCGAGGAGACCCCCCTTCCCCATCCTTCGCCGGTCTCGGCTTCTTTGCCAGGTGATCAGCTTCGCCCCCGGACCTCTTCCGACCAACAACACCGCCCCTTCCTCACGAAGAGCCGACTCCTCCACAGCTTCCAGGGTGGCGTAGTAGTCCACCTTCCCTTCCCCGGTCTTGAAGGACACCAGTTGCCAGCTATGAAAGGGGCCAACCTTCGCCCCAAGCTGAGGAAAATCTGCGGAAAAAAGAGAGGTAATCCGGGACAAGGCAAAAGCGATAAAGAAAGCAGAAAGGGGAGGGGAAAAATCTTACCCTCAGAGTGCGAAGCGAGGCCAGGCGCGGACCGGTGAAAAAGTCCTCCACGCTCGGATGAAGGTCGGCCACCGCCTTCAGGGCCCGGGACATGGTAAGCTCCGACTTCGGTACTGTAGGACTATGCAAGGAACCCTTGATAATCGAGGGGCAATAGGCGACCCCGAGATACCTCCCGGTGGGTGGGACGATGACAAACCACCGTGCGCTCCAGCGTGAGCGAGCTTCTTGTACTCAAAAAGCGAATATCCGGACCGACCGGATATGGTCAAATTGTTGGAGTCGACCCTGCTAGTGAAGAACTGGACGAACTCCGTAGCAGAAAGCGCAACCCCCTTCTCGGCGCAAAGAGCAATGTAAGCATGGAGGTGACAACCGCCTTCGGGTGAAGCTGAGCAAGCGTACAGCAGCGGCGAATTAGAAACCCCATCACGAACGGGTGGGGAGGAACCGTCATCCCACGCAAGAAGAAATCGGAATACACGGCGTACCCACGGCCGAAGTCGTCCAGGGGATGCGAATCTTCGGAGGGAAGGAAAATCTGAGTCCCCAGGGGAACGTCTACCTTCGCGAGAAGCGAATCGAGAGCCTTAACATCCAGAATGCTGGGCAACGGTTCCCGATTACTGGAATAAGCGGACGTAGGTTTCAAGAGTGTCGGGCGGAATTTCCCATCCGATTTGAAGCCCACAATGGCGCTTTTGGCAGGAACGCGAGACGATTTGGAGCTAGAAGACGCCATCGAAGCAGCGAAGTGAAGCAGGGAAGGAGCAAAGCAAAGAGAGAGGGAAAGAAAGCGGAAAAAGCGAGGCGGAAGAAGAAAGAGAGTTGAAAACCTAAGAAGAGTAAAAGATCGGAGGAAAGAGAAAGCGTCGCCCTCCTGAAAACCTTTTAAAGGCGGTAAAATAATTTCGGAAACATTTAAAGCGTAAAAGCAAACAAAAAAACGCTTTTTACAGGAAAATTGCAGGGACTCTGCGTATTCTGCAGTGACGGCTGGCGTGCGTGAAACGATAGGAATTCTACAACGGTCACTTCGTACAAGCACAGACGCGTGTGTAGCACGGCCATGGCACGCGCATCGCACGGACCAAAGAAGTCCCATCCTTTTGTCCGAGAAAAAAGGCGGGACTTGTGGGACTGGGAGATGGGAAACAAGAAGGTTAGGCCGCGCGAAGGGAAAAAAATTTTCATTCCCCAAACCGGGCCAGAAAGTCAAGTTCTAAGTTCTACTTTCTTCGCAAAAGCGCCAAAAGTAGAACTTGTGGGACTGATGAAGAAGGGAAAATATGTCCAGAGGCTTTAAAGAAAGAGCAATAGCCTAGTAAGGCCAGGGCAACGACCGGGCGCCCCCAACAAAGCCCAAACAGAACACAAGCAGCGACCGGTCGCCTTCGACCGGCCACCAAGAGTCCTAGAACATGGCGTAGAGAGCGACCAATCGCCAGTGGCCGGCTATCAAAAGTGTCGCCACGACCGGTCGTTTACGACCAGTCGCCCGGGAATGTAAGATGCAGTGTAATAAGCGACCGGCCTGAGCCGGTCGCCAAGTAGAATATAAATAAGCGGCCGGTCGTCTGTGACCGGTCGGTAGGGAGATTAGGATAAGATATTTATCCTAAGATATTTATCAGATATTTTGTAAGTCTGCCAAGATATTTTTGTGCCAACCTGGCACAACAGGAACACTATAAATAGGGATTCACCCTTCAATAAAAGGCACGCGAACATACCTGAGAATTTTCACTGTTACATTGTGTTGTTACGAACCTCTCTTTTCATCCCTGTTCTTGTACTCCCCCTTTCAGTAACAAGGTAACTCGGTAGAACTCAGCGATAGATTAGGATCCCAATCATTAAATTACATGAAAGGACTGTGTGAGGATCTTGGGGTTTATACCATTTCAGTAACAGACTTGGATAAGAGGTTGTAATGGGATGGAATTAGGTTGTGAGTAATGTATTTTGAATGCTAGGAGTAACATTAGTTGAGGAATTAATGGAGGTTAGAAGTTGAGTGATAAATCGGTAGCATGGTAGTGGAAACCAAAATCTGTAGCAAAGTGTAAAAATGCCTTGGAGAAGTTAGGGAAAAACTAGTGTGTAAGAATTGGTAAATGAATGTTGGACTTGGGTATAGATGGTACAATTGCTTGGGAGTGAATTGGCAAAGTAATAAGAGGTATTTGGGATGCTAGGAGTGACATTGGTAGAGGAAGTATTGGATGATAGAAGTTGGTTTAAAAATCTGTAGCAATGAAGAGACAAAATAGGTATAAGTGCTGGAATGAAGTGAGGAAAATTGTGTAAGTGGATTGATGGATTTGGTAATTTGGAGGGCCTAGGTAGTGTTTAAACATGTGGGATTGCAAGTTCGGTCGAGCCCAGATTTACAAAGACGGGAAAGCTTCTGGAATCGACCGGACTTGCGACCGGACTTGCAAGTTCGGTCGGACCAGAAAAATTCTCCCGTCTGTAACCTACTGGAATCGACCGGACTTGCGACCGGACTTGCAAGTTCGGTCGGCCAGGAAAATTTCCGTCTTGTAAGCTACTGGAATGGACCGACCTTGCGACCGGACTTGCAAGGTCGGTCGGGCTAAAATTTTCCGTTAAGTAACACACTGGAATGGACCGACCTTGGGACCGGACTTGCAAGGTCGGTCGGCCCTGGAATTTTCACCCGATGTAGCCTACTGACTTGGACCGAACTTGCAAGGTCGGTCGCAAGTTCGGTCAGGTCAAAACTTACAAAAAAAAAACTATAAGACTGTGGTTAGTATATGTATGTATGTATATGTATACCCACCTATACATACGTGCATATGTATGTAAGTAAACCATTGTTAAGTAAATAAAAGTAAGTAAATAAAATGTAAGTATAAGAATGTGAAGACTTAGTAAGTATGAGTTAGGAAGCGTAAGGGTAACCGAATTAAATTAATGATAGTTAGATTAATTATTCGGTGGTATGTATATCATAGGATTTGAATTGTGAATACCGGAGGAACGTTGGGATACAAGTAACGTGTGAAAGGTATGATTTCTTCATGCCCTGTATCCTAATCTGGTTACCCCGATTTGTGTGCTTATTTGATCACCTAATAAGATAAATGCACGAATCGGATTATATTGCACCTACCTGTGCTTGTTTACATTGTTCTTGATATTTGTCTTGAACAATAGTTTGTATAATTCATGAAACATATGAATGATGATGATGTGTTTCGTATTTTGTAGTGTACTTGTATATTGCACTGTATTTTGTATGGATGTGTATATGAGCTTTGTATTGTATTATTGTGGCTTGAATGAATGACTTCTGCTAATTCCTAACCACCTAACTCCTAACTTAAGTGAGTAAACCGGAATGAGTAGAAGTCCGATATAGCTTCGGCCACGCGTGAAGATGCGGAGTCACAAGAGGTTGGCTGCAATTCCTGACTCTTAAACTGGTCCGCGGCCCAAACCCCTTAAATGGGTAGCATCCCGGATTGGTGAGTCAGGTAAATCCCGGAGGTGGGACGGTGTAGTCCCCAGGGCCGGAGGTCCCGACGACTTAACTTGAGTAAGAGTAAGAGTAAGTAAGTATGGATCCGTAAGTATGAGTATGAGTATGTATGCGTATGTATGAGTGACGAGTAAAAGAATAATCTCCACCCGATTAACCCGGGTGGAACAATGAAGCTAACAAGAATTCTATATTGTGCGTGTAATGTGTATGTGTAATTCGGAAAAAGGTAAGTATGTATTGAATGGTTTATGTTGTACTTTTTGTATGTAATGAAGTGTATGTATGTGTGTATGTCTTGCGTAATGTATTGCAATATTATGTATAAGAGCATGTATGCATGTATGTTTGAATGAAATCAACCGCATGTATATGACCAAGTGGTCGGCGTACCCTCACTAGTACGCGGGGTATGCGGTTATCATGCTCGGCGAAAGCTGACCCCTTCGGGGGACATTTTTTAGTGTGCAGGTACCCGAAGCGAATATGGTCAAGGAAGAGACCGGAGGCACACCCTTGTAATTAGGAGTAAGTAGTTTGTGAGGAACGGGTAGTAAGTAGTCTCGTAGTGAGCACGTATGAACTTTGAAGAGGTAGCATACTTGTATAAGGATCCTAGTAAACTCGGTATGTGGATTATATTGTATGGTATTTGAAGTATTGTATCGAATGGAAGAATGTAGCATGTATTGGTATATGGAATATATATGGTAGATATGTAATACTCGGGATTCCGGTCCATCAGACCGATGCTGTAAGCAGTAGTAGTAGCCTTGTTAGCCACGTGGGTGGTTAACGGCATTGTATCACCCATTGTATATAAGTAAGTATCCCCTGCGTGTATCTGACGTGTAAGTATACCTGACGGTAAGCATGTATTTAATGGTAGGGGTGTTACAAAGGAACTAAACTAATCTACATTTTATTTATTATATAATATGGAAGTTAACATTCTTAAGTAAAACTAAGGAAATATATATATATATATATACACACATATATAAAAGGAATAAAATAGTAACTTGGGTTAAAACAAGGAGCTAAATAAATCAACACTTATATTAACTAAATACTATAGAAGCTAATATTCTAAAATGTAACAAAAGAAATACTTTATAAAACATACACGGGATGCAGATATATGTTGAAGTTAATAGAGATAATTAAGTATAATAAAACTACATAAAGAATGTTTTGAATAAATCCTAGTATAAGTATATACATTAGACATAACTAAAGAAATAAAATACCCTATGGAAAATATAATATGGAGGAATTAATAAATCAAACTAAACCTCTACATATTACTAAGGAAAGGATATTATATGAGGTGGTATTAAATTGGGGTTATGAAATTGAGTTTTGATTTACCTTCGAATTTCTAGGATTTAAATAAATCATAATTAAATACATATATAATATTATTTGTCAATGACAAGAATGTAAATTTGTAATTGGGTTAAGTAATAAATAAGTTAAGACTTAGGAAAAATTTGTAATTTGATTACATTAAATATTACACAAATAGATCTTAATATCTAATTAATAATCAAATAAATGAAATAGTTTTGCATCTAAATGTGAAGTGGGTTAATAAGGCTAGATCTAATCATTTCGTAATAATTATAATAGTGAGTAATAACTTAATGTTTTAAGGTAAAATCATTAAAGGGTTAAGATATAAAACTATGTAAATATGACTAGGGAGTTAATCTAGATAATAATCTTTAAGTTCTTAGAAGTAGATAAGCCATATAAAATACATTTATAACATTAACTACCAATATTTAGAATGTGAGTTTATAGATAAGTGTTGTAGTTAATAGCTAGAACTTGTGAAAAGGTTTGTAAATATAAATTAGATATTTAAAACTTTAAACCTTTAATCAGACGAAACTAAGTTACCATAAGATATTATATGTGATTACTACAGTAATGGGAAATATTGATATGTTATTTGAATATAAAATATGAGAATTTCAGAATAGATGATCTTATTAAATAATTGACAATTTCACTTATGAAGGGGATTTAATTCTTAGATAACTTTTACCTTATATTAAGATATAATGTTTATCCTAAAACATAATAAAGGAAAATAATTTATTACGTACTCCTTTGAAACCTTAGGTTTTGTAAATAATTTAAAACGTATTTAAGACCTAAGTTTATTGAGGTTTAGTATAAAAGGATTATACATAGTCTATGGAGGGAATGTGTGTAAAATAAAACATTTAGGAAATTAAATGTAAGCAAGGATACAAAACAGGTTATCTAAACACCTTATTATATAGTTAATGATAAAGTAAATAATATATCTTGTGAATACTAAATGTAAGAGTTCGATAAGTCTAAGTTAATAATAATATAGTTATTTCAATATGAGAGGTAATTCAACATCTTATGACAAGATTATTAGACGGTTATAATAGAAAGTCATTCTGAACTAAGGATATGATAATTGAGTTTAGTGGCTCGATTAAGTATAATAAAAGTATCTACAACACTATGATTCCATATACAAGATGTAGATCTTAATTAAGTTAAGGGGAGAAAACTAATCATGATGAGATATTGGTAATATTGATAAAGTACATAATCGTTACATTGTGAATTATAGTATAGTATTCTAGATAAACCTATTATAGGTCATAAGACGATGTTTATTCTAAAGTAAGAGTAAAAGTACGAGCTTGAGAATTGTTATTGAAATTCTAAGATTGATTGAATAACATATAATGCACTATGATATAAAGGTCTTAAATGTGAGAATTATGGTTAAGTATGGGTAGTAAGTGGATAAGAGGGAACAATTAACAAGTGTTAATAAAATACATTCCTTGGTCTTACACCTTGAGTTTACAACATTCTAAGCAGGTCAAAGGTTATACATAACATTTAAGTGAGGGCTTAAAAGACAATTGGGACTTAGAAATAAAGAGTGAGGAGTTTATTTAAGCTTAACGTGGCTACAAGTGATTGATGATAGACTACCTTAATATTCTTCAGAGTAGTACTGTTGATTGTTTGCGCAAGTTGACTAGAACTGCTACAGCGTTATCCAGGTACGATTTTCGTACTCGATACTTTTTGGCTGATGGACTTTATGGAATGTTTTGGAACACCACCTGATCTTTAATGGATTTTAAAAGGAAACTGTTGTGGACTAACTCAGCTTGATGTGTCTAACTGAGCCTTGAATGTGAAACTTCTTGGTTATTGGTTCCTCCTATATAGTTGTTTCATTAGATATTAACTGCCAAGGGTTTACGCTTCTGCACTCTGTAGGACTGAGTGTTTTGGTATTGCTCTTGTGCAGTTAATGATCTAGTGGGGTAACTGGGAGTATAGGAAAATATCTGGTATTGGTAAATTCTTCTTTTGGACATGGGATTGTTTCATCTATGAGTCGAGTTTGATCAGCTTATTGGGAATGGATTCTTTCTATTAGATATTAATTGCTGAGGGGTTTACGCCTCTGCACTCTAGGACTGAGTGTTTGTGGTATTGCACTTTGTGCAGTTAATAATCTAGTGGGAATATGGGAAATGTCAATCTTGGTACTGAGTATGGATTATTTCTATTAAGTGGTGCACACACTTTTCACCGATGTCTGAGAACGGGTCGGTGGCAGCGGAGGTCTGCTATACCTCGTCCATATGGACAACTGACAGCGGAGGTCTGTTTACCTCGTCCTTGTGACAACTGACTGACGGTGGGGGCCATCTCTCCCACTTGGTTTATTCCACTCTTGAGTATATTTTGTTTATGGGAATCAGCTTTCTGAAATGGTGGAGACATAAAATGTCTACCACGGGTTATGGGTACTCATATCATTCCTAGTCCTTTGTGACTACCTGAGTCTTTCTCTTCTTAACCAAAATTGGTTCTAACATCAACAATGGATGCTTACTAACTATACGGTTTGACTTCTTAAGTGGTTGGCTTGGTTTTAAAGTTCTTTGTCTCTATCTTTGCCTTGTTCTCTTTTCTCTATAACTTGATTGTTTTTAAGTGTTTTTTTTCTCTGTTTTACTTTTAAGAGTTTGTTTTCATGTTACTGTCTTATTAGAAGAACTATATTTTAATTTATCATTTTAGAGAATTGTACCAGTTCCATTCCAGGGAGCTGACTCACCCCTCTCGGGGTGGGCTGCTTAATTGGTTTCATCTTGCAGGTACGAAATTGTTTATACAGGTGGCCACGAAGAGCATGAGTGATTGGGATGGGAATTAGGAATTGTGGAGAGTTATTTTGTTTTACATTCAGTTTTGTTTACGTTGTTTTCTTGAGTTCAGACCGCAACTTAGATAATTGTAATGGTTGTAATTGGTGAGGTTGGTACCGGGTGTTTGGAACCCGAAGGTATGTAATCGTCTTAGTATTTTAATTCCGCTGTAAATACGTTAAATAGGGGCGCTACATATAATAATATATTATAATATCAACTAAATACATATATATATATGTTGAAAATATAATAGAGATGAAGAATGTGGAGAAATAAATAGATGAAGAATATTACGTGACTCTTGCCTATGATTCTGATAGGAATACAATCCTTTTATAGACTAATAAAACTAACCTCATAATAACAAAAAGGGAAATTTCATGATATACCCCCGAGGTTTGAGCGAATTTTACGAGATACCCCCGAGGTTTCATTTTCATTACGAGATACCCCGAGGTTTCATTTTTTTTACGATATACCCCTGAGGTTTCATTTTCATTACGATATACCACTAAGGTTTCAATTTTATTACGAGATGCCCCTCAGTTCAGATTCTAATATATTATATTTTTCATATCCTCATTTTACCCTCACCCCATATGCCCCGCAACATGGATTTATGGTCAAATTTTTTTAAAATTTAAAATATGAACAAAATGCACAGAAAAAAAGATCAAAAAAATTAAAAAAAAAAAAAAAAAATTAAACTCTTAAAAAGTTTAAAATAAATAGAAATGACCAAACAACAAAAAAATAAATAATCTATTTAAAAAAGTTATATTGTTACATAATTTAAAAACTATTATAGCAATTATATTTAAAGAACAAAAAAATAATTTTTATACTTAATTTTTCTAATTTAAAATAATTATTTTTTCTATGTACTATATGAAATTATTGCTTTTAATATTCTTCATATTATTGTTATACTTTTTACAATATTAATACATATCGTAACTCCTCAACAAGTTATGTTATTTTTCAAAATAATTTACTTTTTATTTTTAGTCATTTCTATCTATTATTTTTTTGTTTTATGTTTATTTAATTATATTCATTTTTTAATATTGATTTCAAATTTTATATGAAATTTAATTTATATGAGCATTTTATTTAAGTTTCAAATTCAAACAAAACTTTGACCATATATCCCTTAGATTATTGCGGGGCATATGATTTTGAGCCACCGCTATAATAGTTTTTAAATTATGTAACAATATAAGTTTTTTAAACAGATTATTTTTTTGTTGGTTAGTCATTTCTATTTATTTTAAACCTTTCATGATTCTAATTTTTTAATTTGTTTTTATACTTTTATTTATGTTTTTTAAATTGAAATAAAATTTTAATTGATCTTTAATTTTTATGTGCATTTTGTTCATATTTTAAATTTTTTTTAAATTTGACCATAAATCCATGTTGCGGGGCATATGGGGTGAGGGTAAAATGAGGATATGAAAAATATAATATATTAGAATCTGAACTGATGGGCATCTCGTAATAAAATTGAAACCTCAGGGGTATATCGTAATGAAAATGAAACCTCAGGGGTATATCGTAAAAAAAATGAAACCTCGGGGGTATCTCGTAATGAAAATGAAACCTCGGGGGTATCTCATAAAATTCGCTCAAACCTCGGGGGTATATCGTGAAATTTCCCTAACAAAAATATCTTAACAACCCCGTAACTTCCTCCCACAAAAATGAATCTTCTACATAAAACTAAATAAGTATTATTACTTTCAAATCACAAAACCAACACTTTCCCTTGATTTGAAATCTCTAAAAAACTTGAAAAAAATTCTTAACAATCTAAACAAAAATATTTGAAGAAAATCCCTTAAATCATCAAATCTTTCACGGAGCACTTATCTCCAATCTTCCACGGACCACTTCTATCCAAAATCTAGATGCTATTCTCATCTTCTTCTGTAATTATGCAAAAATGGTGCACATCTCACCAACAATCTATACCAGGAGCACATCTCTCCTTACCTCTAAAACAATTTTTCTTCTACAAACTGAGCCATCTCAGCTTCTTTGTTACTCGTCTGAGCATCAAACTTGCAATACTTTTAAACATGACCAAATCTTTTGCACTTGTGTATATGACTCCATTCGAACGGCCAAAAATGAAAATTATTGCCTCTAAAACTGGAAACGGAATGTTGAAATTTGATGCCATCACTTAAACTCTAAACTTTTTCATACAAGTTCACTCTTATTTTTGGATCTCAACTATCAGAAAGAAATCATTGGGATCTCAACTATCAGAAAGAAATCATTGTTGATTTTTTCCCTTCATCTGGCACTGATACCATGTTGAAAATATAATAGAGATGAAGAATGTGGAGAAATAAGTAGAGAAAGAATAATACGTGACTCTTGCCTATGATTCTGATAGGAATACAATCCTTTTATAGACTAATAAAACTATCTAATAATAAGATAATATCTTACAACCCCGTAATTTCCTCTCACAAAAATTAATCTTCTACATAAAAGTAAATAAGTATTATTATTTTCAAATCACAAAACCTACACTTTCCCTTGATTTGAAATCTCTAAAAAACTTGAAAAAAATATCTTAACAATCTAAACAAAAATATTAGAAGCAAATCCCTTAAATCTTCAAATCTTTCACGGAGCACTTCTCTCCAATCTTCCACGGAGCACTTCTCTTCAAAATCCAGATGCACTTTCCATCTTCTTCTGTAATTATGCAATTATGGTGCACATCTCACCAACAATCTATACCAGGAGCACATCTCTCCTTACCTCTAAAACAACTTTTCTTCTGCAAACTGAGTCATCTCAGCTTCTTTGTTACTCGTCTAAGCATCAAACTTGCAATACTTTTGAACATGGCCAAATCTTTTGCACTTGTGTATATGACTCCATTCGAACGGCCAAAAATGATAATTATTGCCAGTAAAAACTGGAAAAGGAATGTTGAAATTTGATATCATCACTTAAACTCTAAACTTTTTCACACAAGTTCACTCTTGTTTTTGGATCTCAACTATCAGAAAGAAATCAATGGGATCTCAACTATCAGAAAGAAATCATTGTTGATTTTTTCCATTCATCTGGCTCTGATACCATGTTGAAAATATAATAGAGATGAAGAATGTGGAGAATTAAGTAGATGAAGAATAATACGTGACTCTTGCCTATGATTCTGATAGGAATACAATCATTTTATAGACTAATAAAACTAAACTAATAATAAGGAAAATATCTTAACAACCCCGTAACTTCCTCCCATAACAAAATAATCTTTTATATAAAACTAAATAAGTATTATTATTTTCAAATCACAAAACCAACACTTTCCCTTGATTTGAAAAATCTAAAAAACTTGAAAGAAAAATATCTTAACAATCTAAACAAAAATATTTGAAGCAAATCCCTTAAATCTTCAAATCTTTCACGGAGCACTTCACTCCAATCTTCCACGGAGCACTTCTCTCCAAAATCCAGATGCACTTCTAATCTTATTCTGTAATTATGCAATTATGGTGCACATCTCACCAACAATCTATACCAGGAGAACATCTCTCCTTACCTCTAAAATAATTTTTCTGCTGCAAACTGAGCCATCTCAGCTTCTTTGCTACTCATTTGAGCATCAAACTTGCAATACTTTTGAACATGACCAAATCTTTTGCACTTGTGTATATGACTCCATCCGAACGGCCAAAAATGATAATTATTGCGTCTTAAAACTGGAAAATGAAAGTTGAAATTTGATGCCATCACTTAAACTCTAAACTTTTTCACACAAGTTCACTCCTTTTATTTTATCTCAACTATCAGAAAGAAATCATTGGGATCTCAACTATCAGAAATAAATCATTGTTGATTTTTTCCCTTCATCTGGCTCTGATACCATGTTGAAAGTATAATAGAGATGAAGAATGTGGAGAAATAAGTAGAAGATGAATAATACATGACTTTTGCCTATGATTCTGATAGGAATACAATCCTTTTATAGACTAATAAAACTAAACTAATAATAAGAAAATATCTTAACAACTCCGTAACTTCCTCTCACAAAAATTAATCTTCTACATAAAACTAAATAAGTATTATTATTTTCAAATCACAAAAGTGTTCCCTATAGTATGAACTCCTCGATCTTAAAAAAGCAAAGCGGGAATGCCTATTACTGTGAATGGGCAACTACCATGGCATTCGTTCAACTTTTGCTCCGTCTCTGACCGTCAACCTAGAGAATAACCTCCAATTGGGCTATACGTTGTTGATAATGACGTATCTGATCATCTCTTTGCTTAGATGTATCCCTCAGAGTTGTAATCTCCAAATCTGATATGTCATTCATCCTTCTCAGTTCTGTGTTTTCCCGTTCCAAGTTCAGCAACTGTTGATTCACCAACCTCTCCTCTATAACATGATTATAATATCCCAGTATAATAACAGATATCACATAGGGCCCAAAAGATTCAATCAACAATATTATGCCGTTATGATTGTTACCCTCTATTTCCAAACACTAGGCGATTCCCATGCTCATTGCACTGAATATATGGGCGTTAACAATTTTTTGTTTAAAAAGCTCAGCCACCATACACTCAGTAGTAGTAATGTTTCATATCACGAGACAAAAAAATATATCTGACCTGTCTAGTTTCGCCAAATGTAGAGAAGCTATTATGGAACTTGGAAGACAAGCCCACTGAAATGAGATCCACCATTATCCAAGTTTGTGCCAATATTCTATTCTGCCCAACACGACCTATGCAATTTTGACCCAAACATTGCTCCAATTTGTCAATCCCATTTTGGTAGTGCCGCATCAAGAAATGGTAAACCACACCCAACACGATGAACAACAGCCAGGTGACTAAGTCAATGTGATTTTTTTTTTTGAATCAGGCCCTAAGGATATCACACAAGCACAAGCTATGAAACTGAGAGGGCATACACATACAATCCTGCACATATAATAATATATTATTATATCAAATAAATACATATATATATATATATATATATATGTTGAAGATATAATAGAGATGAAGAATGTAGAGAATAAGTAGATGAAGAATAATACGTGACTCTTTCCTATGATTCTGATAGGAATACAATCCTTTTATAGACTAATAATAAGAAAATATCTTAATAACCCCGTAACTTCCTCCCACAAAAATTAATCTTCTACATATGAAATACCCCGTAATTAAAAACAGTGATTAATTAGGCTAGTTAGAATTTTAAAGGCTTAATTACACTTAAATAAACATGAGGGAACAAATCCCGAAGAAAACGGACCTTTAGAATGGGTTAAAAGTATAAATGAACCTTAAAGCGCGTTTTTCGAGGAAACCGGGAAAACGCGACTTTAAGCGGGTCAAATAGACTCGTAACAATTTTGGTCAACCAAATAGTCATTAATAAACATTAATAAAGGTTGAGAACCAATAAAATCAATTAAATGAGGAAATTCCGAAAAACGGGTTCCAGTTAGTAAAAACTGTAACAACCGGGAAGTTGTGGGGTGAGAACGCAAATAAACAAACTTAGTGTGTCCACTTTGCAAATAAAAATTAAAAATCTGAAATACCCCGTAATTAAAAACAGTGATTAATTAGGCTAATTATATTTTTAAAGACTTAATTACACTTAAATAAATACGAGGGAACAAATCCCGAAGAAAACGGACCTTTAAAATGGGTTAAAAACATAAACGAACCTTAAAGCGCGTTTTTCGAGGAAACCGGGAAAACGTGACTTTAAGCGGGTCAAACAGACTCGTAACAATTTTGGTCAACTAAATAGTCACTAATAAATATTAGTGAAGCTTTAGAACCAATAAAATTAATTAAACGAGAAAATTCCGGAAAACGGGTACCGGTTAGTAAAAACTGTAACAACCGGTAAGTTGTGGGGTAAGAGTACAAATAAACAAACTTAGTGTGTCCACCTTGCAAATAAAAATTTAAAATCTGTGTGTGTGTGCATATGTGGACCGATGGCCCCCTCCCTCTCTCATTTCTTTAATAGCTCCTAATACACTAAAGGACAAACAAAGTAAATAAAAGCAAAAAAAAAATTTACTCTCTCTCCTCACTTCCCCCTTCCTCTCACGTGTTCCCCTCCTCTCTATTCTCTCTTTTCCTTCTCTTCTTCTACCTTGCGATTTTCATGGAGAATATGAAGAACCCACAAAACTCTTCACTTCTCTCCTCTCTTTGAGTACCCAAATCCCCTCCAAATGCAATAAAAATTACACCACTAGAATCCCCTTGCAAAGGAGAAGATTTTCATCCTTTCAAAAACCCAAAAGCTCTACTTTCATTTTTAAGGGTATTCACCATTTGGAGATTTGAAGCCACCATTAGAATCACCTTCACCTCCTTATCATCTTGAGCCGATTTTGGCTCCTTCTTGGGCTAGAAATATTGTTCTCTTGCTAAGCAAGAACTTCATCTACTCATTGGAAGCACTTGTGTGTGTGAATCTCATTGGAACCGAGAACAAGGAGAAGAGAGGAAGAGGAAAGGAAAGAAAGAAAACTAACAAGTCAAGGAACCAAATAGTTGACCTTCGAAGGAACCCGGTAGTACGTATACGACGGTGAACGGTATGATTTCTTCATGCCCTGTATCCTAACTTGGTTACCCCGATTTGTGTGCTTATGTGATCAACAACAAGATAAATGCATGAATCGGAGTTATACTGCACATAATTGTGTTTGAACTATATTGTTCTTGTTTATTGCTCTCGAACATTTAGTTTGTATAATTCATGAAATGAATGAATGGAAATGAAGTGTAGGTGTAAGTATGAGTACTTGTGTATTGTATGTATGTGTGGAAGTAAGTAAGGACTTCTACTAATTCCTAACAACCTAACTCCTGACATGAGTAATGAGTAAAATGGAATGAGTAGAAGCCCGATATAGTTTCGGCCACGCGTGAGGATAAGGAACCACAAGAGGTTGGAACCGAATCCTGGCTATAATCTTTTCCTTGGACCAATTCCCTTTGTATGGGTAGCATCCTGGATTAGTGGGCCACCCTAAAGCCCGGTGGTGGGAAGTAGTATTCCCTGCCCGGAGGTCATACCGACTTAACTGGAAGTAAAGTATGTAAGAAGTAAGTATTGTATTGTATTGGTATTGACTATTGTAAGTCATTGACCCGGAGTAAAAAGTATTGAACACCCGATTAACCCGGGTGTGTAATGAGGCTAACTGGACCTTGTATGTATTGGAGAATTGTATCTCCGTAATGCGGTGAGTATTCGGTAAGTATAAACGGTTGACTTGAGTTGTCTTCCTTGTATGTATTGTATGTATTGAATGTATGTATGCCTTGTGAAATGAATGTATTGATTTGTATAAAGCATGTATGTATGTATGAATGAAACGAACCACATGTATACGACCAATTAGTTGGCGTACCCTCGCTAGTACGCGGGGTATGCGGTTATCATGTTCAGCGTAAGCTGACCCCCTCGGGGGAATGTTTTTACTCCACAGGTACCCGCGAGGCGTGAAGGTAGAGTAAGGGCAGCATGTAATTCTTTTTGGAGTAATAGTAGGATTGAAACGGTGTACTGAGTTGTACACGGCTAAGGCCTTTTGTGTAGCCGGTGTACCATGTGGTACACCTTTTTGGATATTGAATTCTCGATTGGATAGGAAAGAGTAGTTGTATAAACTCTTCATTTTTGGGAAGTAGTCTTGGAATGTAATTCATATACTCTAGACACTCGGTAATCAAATGTAAGTAAGTATTTGGTATTGTAAAGTAAGTAGTATGCATGTATTCATTCTAATCGTCAGACCGATACGGTAAGTAGTAGTAACCTTGTTAACCTTGGATGGTTAACGGCATTGTATCACCCGCCGGAAGTAGGTAAGTATTCCGTTGCGAGTAAGGTAATTATGGGAAGGATTAGAGGATAATGGAAGGATTAGCGGTTGGGGTGTTACAAAATCTATAGAGGTGGGTATAGGGGACCGATTTCCCTCCTCTCTCGCACCCACTTAACTCTCTCTTATTTGCTAAAGGACAAAAGAAATAAGTAAAAAGCAAAACAAATTCGCTCTCCTCACATCTCATCCCTCTCTCACGTTTTTCCCCCTCTTTCTCTATTCTCTTCTTCCTCCTGCGACATCCATGGAGAATTGAAGAAGCTCTCACAAAACCCACCTTCTCTCCTCTTGTTAACCCCTTAATCCTTCTCCAAAAATTATACAATTAGTACCATTGGAAGCCCCTTGCAAAGGAGAACACTTTCCTCCTTTTAAAAATCCAAAAGCTCAAGTTTCGTTTTTATGGGTGGAGGCCATTTGAAGAATTGAGTCCACCTTTAGAAGCACCTTCACCTCCTTGTTACCTTGAGGTAAAAAGAAATTCGAAAATCCATCATTTCTAGCCCTTGTTTGCATTATAAGGATTTCAGATTTTGAACTCTTTGTTCCTTCTTGCTCCAGCCGATTTTGGCTTCTTCTTTGGGCTAGGAATCTTGTTCTCTTGCTAACCAAGGACCTCACTCATTGGTTGGAAGGTAATAGCTTTTCTTAAAACCTAAAATTATGCCTTAAGCTTTAGGTTAATTAAGGGTAGTATTGAAATGGTATTGTGTACTGATATGGGTTGTAGAAATGGAGTGTGAACTCCATTCAAAACCAAGAACAAAGAAAGAGAATGGAAAGGAAGAAAGAAAACTAGAAAGAACAAGGTAAAGGCTCTTACCTTGAACTAGTTTTGTATTGTGTAATGTAACCGTTTTTGTGTAGTAGAAATGAGTAATGTAACAGTTTTGAAGTTTTTAAATGATGTTTAAAAGCTTGGGAAAACATGGGGTATCGAATGTGTATGTGCAGGAATTTTATGTTGTTGTAGTAGAGTTGAAATGTGAGTACAATGACTTGCATAAACAGGTTGTGAAAATGAGCAATTGGGAACTGAAATAATGTGTGGGCAAAGTAAGAATTATAGGGGAGACTATGTCCAAATTTGTCTAGAAATTGAGGACTTAGTGTGTGTAAGGAGAGGTAATGACTTAGACAATAACTAGGTGTATTTGGAGAGTTTAAAGAGAGTGTCCAACCACTTTGAAAACAGATTTAGAATGGAGCTTGTTAATGGGATGGAGCTAGGATGTAAAGTAATGTATTTGGAATGCTAGGAGTGGCAAAAGTTGAGGAAGTATTGTGAGGTAGAAGAGAGTTTAAAAATCTGTAGCATTAGAGGAGTAAAAACTATTGCAAGTGCTGAAATGAAATGAGGAGAACTTGTGTAAGTTGAGTAGAAATTGAGTAGTAAGTTTGGAGGATGGATTAAGGTGATTTAGAGCATCTAAATGAGTGGTAAACATGTAGGGAAGTATTGGTAAAGATTGGGGAAGCAATGGGTAAAGAAATCAACTGAAAACAAATTTTAAAACTGAAGTACTGGGCCGGACCGACCTTGGGACCGGACTTGCAAGGTCGGTCGAGCCCAGAATTACAAAGACAGAAACCTTCTGGAATGGACCTACCTTGGGACCGGACTTGCAAGGTTGGTCGGACCAGAAAATTTTCCCGTCTGAAACCTTCTGGAATGGACCGACCTTGGGACCGGACTTGCAAGGTCGGTCGGACTAAAATTTTCACGTACGAAACTTACTGGAATGGACCGACCTTGGGACCGGACTTGCAAGGTCGGTCGAGCCTGGAATTTTGCCGTTATGTAACACACTGACTTCGACCAACCTTGGGACCGACCTTGGGCAAGGTCGGTCGAGTAAAAAAAAAGAGAGTATTTTTATTATATGATTATAATAATCATATGTATATCGATATATGCCTATATACATATATGCATATATATATGTAGTAGTACACTATAAATGAAGTAGTAAAGGTAAGAAAGTAAGTACATGAGTAAGAAAACAAGAGTAAGAGGTAATGAGAAAAGAATGGGTTTAGTAATCAAGTATGAATGTAAAGGAGTAGTAATTATACATTAGGAGTATTAATGAAAGGAATAAGTTGGATCAATAATAGATCATTGATCATACAACTTCATGTATGTATAGGAATCAAATAGTTGAGCTCCAAAGGAACCGGTAGTACGAATACGACGGTGAACGGTATGATTTCTTCATGCCCTGTATCCTAACTTGGTTACCCCAATTTGTGTGCTTGTGTGATCACCAATAAGATAAATGCACGAATCGGACTTATATTGCACTTAATCGTGTTTGAACTATATTGTTCTTGTTGTATGCCCTTGAACATTTAGTTTGTATAATTCATGAAATGAATGAATGAGAATGAAGTGTATGTGTACATGTTGAGTACTTGTGTATTGTATTGATGCATGGAAAAGAAGTAATGACTTCTACTAATTCCTAACATTCTAACTCATAACATGAGTAATGGGTAAAATGGAATGAGTAGAAGTCTGATATAGTTTCTGCCACGCGTGAGGATAAGGAAACAAAGAAGTTGGATTCGAATCCTGGCTGTAATCTTTTCCATGGACCAATCCCCTTGAATAGGTAGCATCCTGGATTAGTGGGCCACCCTAAAGCCCGATGGTGGGATGTAGTAATCCCTGCCCGGAGGTCATACCGACTTGACTTGAGTAAAGTAAGTAAGAAGTAAGTATCGTATGTGTATCGGTCTTGACTATTGTAAGTCATTGACCTTGAGTAAAAGAGTATTGAACTCCCGAATAACCCGGGTGTGTAATGAAGCTAACAAAACCTTTGTATGGATTGGAGAAGCATATCTCCGTAATGCGGTGAGTATTCAGTAAGTGTGAATGGTTGACTTGTAATGTCTTCCTTGCATGTATTGAATGTAGGTATGCCTTGTGAAATGAATGATGAATTGTATGGTATTTTATAAAGCATGTATGTATGTATGAATGAAACGAACCGCATGTATTCGACTAAATAGTTGGCGTACCCTCGCTAGCACGCGGGGTATGCGGTTATCATATGCAGCGTAAGCTGACCCCCTAGGGGGAATGTTTTTATTCTACAGGTACCCGCGAGGCGTGATGGTCAAGTAAGGACCGGAACAAATTCTTTTTGGGGTAGTTAGTAGATTTGGATGGTGTACCGAGTTGTACACGGCTAAGGCCTTTTTGGTAGCCGGTGTACATGTGGTACACCTTTTGGTAATAATGATTCATGATTGGATAGAAAGAGTATGTACAACTCCTAATTTTTTGGAATAGTCTTGGAATGTAAATTCATATATTGGATACTCGGTAATCTAAGTGTAAGTAAGTGATTTGGTATTGTAAGGTAACTTCATATGATTCGGTTTATTCTAATCATTAGACGTTACTGTAAGTAGTAGTAGCCTTGTTAGTCTTGGATGGCTAACGGCGTTGTATCAACCGCCGGGAGAAGTAAGTATTCCGCTGCGAGTAAGGAATTATGAGAATGATTAGAGGAATGGATGGATTAGTGGTTGGGGTGTTACAAAAGTGGTATCCAGAGCGAAGTCTCGCTCTGATGATTAGAAACCAAGTGTAGTGATTACCGAGTTAGGATTTCACCGTTTTTAAAACAGATACTTAGAAAACCTAATTAGGAACTACCGTTGTTAACAACGGATACCCTTGACGTCTACAAAGACGAGACCATTGTTGAATCAAGACCATGAGGTCATAGTATCACAACATCTATGTAATCCACACTTGTTCAGATGTCAGGACGAGGTCTAGGCCGACCCAGAGGAGGGGCAAGATGGAGGGCGCGCAGACGATAGCTGAGATCGTCGCCGCCACGGTAGCAGCAGATGCTACCGCAAGTAATCACCGCTGTACAAGCAACACAGCAAAACCAAACAAGCAGCAGCAGCAGCAACCGCCCGACCCACCATCCCACGGAGACCAATGGGTAAAGGCAAGTCGCCGACCTTCGACCTCCATGCTTTAGAGGCGCGAGGCGACCCCGCCACGCTCGAGGCCTATCTCTTGAGATGGAGACGGCATTCGAGCACTTGAGACTCCAGCTGGAGTTCGATGAGGATAGCAGGTATTACCTCAGGACGCGCTATGGATTGGTGGAAGCTCATTAAGGCCGAGCAGAGTAGCCGACCCGCATTCGGTTGGGAAGCATTCACCTCTCTCCCCGATCAAGTACTATCCCGAGCATGTCAAGACCAAGAAACGGCTTGAGCTCGATGCCCTAAAGATGACGGAGAAGATGACGGTTGTTGAATATTACCGCACCTTCACCTCTCTTCTTAGACTTCTACCCGACCTTGGGTATACCGGCCAAGTCTTGGTCGACCGCTTCTACGGCGGATTGAGCCATCGACTCTAGTATGGCATGGGATTCGCACGGTTTACCTCCTTTCAGGTAAACAACGTTGAACCCTTAAAGGCCATGAGCAATGTGAATTAGTATTCCCGTATGTAAGTGTAGCCTAATACCAAGTAATTCAGGAGTGTTACCATGCTGCATCTCAAGTTGAGATCACCTGCCAGCTAAGAGATGAGGAACAAGCGCTGAAGCGCAAGGTGAGCAGCAAGGGTAACACCTCTGAGGACCAAAGCCAAACCAAACCGTGGAAAAAGAAGAAAGGGAAGTACTCCCACCAGAAGAACACCTCTGGAGACGGCAGTGCCCATGCTGAGAAGGGCAAGGCATCTGGTCCGTTACAGCTGGCCTACACTACACCAGTGGCAGCGAAGCCACTGAGGTCTCAGCCCTACAAGGGTAAGAACCCGAAATTAAATTAATGCACTTGTGAATCAGTATGTATATGGAGTATTGTAAGTATACCGAACCTTGCTAACTTGGAAGCTATAGGTTCTGGATTTGGCCATGGCAAGAGCCAAAATGATGGCTGCAGCTATGTGTGCCGAAACTGCAACAAGGATCATCACAGCACCGATTGCCAAGGAAGGGAGATCCGCTGCTACAATTTCCAGAAGCTGGGGCACCGTGCTAATGCATGCCCAGAGAACTCTAAGCCCAAGGGCAACTATCAGTGCTACAAGCAGCGTGAAGGCAAGGAAGTTGCATCCAGCGATGCTCATGCCCAGCACACCTGACAGGGACAGGGGTCCCGAGGTCCGCAGAAGGGCGCACCACAGAGGTAGCCGACCTTACACATCATTGACCGTGATGGGACCGGGACTAAGTCCGGCCCAGGTAATTACCATAACCTTTAATCCTTGAAGAGCATGTCTAAGTAGTGAAGTAATTGTATGAATGGGAGCATGAATGCGTAAGTACTTGGAGTATGAAATTGAGTATGAGTAAGTAACATGGAATTATGTATTGATCATGAAATGAATTAGTGAGCATAGAACTCACACTAGATGAAATTTACCACCTTAGGGAAATTCCTTATCTGTTACCCAATACCTTCGAACTTACCTCACGAAGAAGAGACCGACATCACCACTCACCACTTCGACAACGATCAGTGTCAGGTCATCCGCCCAGGTATGATCTTATTAAAAGGATATCTGACACCCGAAGCACAAGTTTCAATCATCCGACGAGATGCAACGAGTTAGGAATGGGTCCAGGAGGATTTTATACACCCGAATTCCCCGGTGGAGCAACAATGAAGCGTGAAGATGATGTGCTTGGGAAAGGATTGAAACCCTTATAATACCAAACAACGCGAGCAGGAGATGGAGCCACACCTCCATCAATATCCCCGGAATTCCAAACACTTGTCACACAAGCTGTAGAAATCTCACAACAATGTGAAGATGAACCAATCCCTGCACTTGAAGCAGATTTATGTATTGTCAACTTCTATGAAAAAGAAGGACGACTTAGCTTACACCAAGACAAGGACTAGACAACGGAATCTCTTGAACTAGGAGTGCCCGTAGTGTCTTGGTCCATTAGTGATGACGCCGTATTTTTGTATAGCGAGCAGAAGCGTGTGGACCTCACAGAGAAATTGGTGTTGAGATCAGGAGATGTTCTAATCATGGGTGGAAAATCAAGGTTGCTGTGTCACGGGATCCAGAAGATCAAGTTGAATACGGCACCACCGGCGATAATCAATGCCACACACATGAAACCAGGACACCTGAACCTTACCTTTAGAAAGTATTAATCTTGTAGTAACATGTAATCCAGTAGTAACGTGTATTAGAGACAAACATGTATGATGGTTGGTAATTCAATAAAAGCAGTGTTGGTTATTAAATTCCACTTGCGTTCCATCATCGATACTTATAATCTTATGAATCATTAGGTTGTGGACTCGGTACCGAAGGTAACCTGAGTATCCTCACCGAAGCACAAGCCGGTAAAAGCGGCACCATTCTAACGGGAACGTTCCCAGTAAACGGCATCGAAGCCTCCGTACTATTCGACTGTGGCGCCTCTCACACCTTCATTTCACCATCTCTTGCGAAGAAGTTGGGGCTAGATGCGGATGAGCTACCGAACTTCTTGGTTACTCTCCCATCAAAGGAGCGAGTACAGTGTACTAAGTATTATAAATCAGCCACGATCCAAATCAAAGGCGAAGCGTTTCCCATCTCCTTCATTGAATTAAACGGGTTGGGATTCGACTTAATAATCGGGAATGAACTGGTTGGAGCGGCACAAGGGGAGAATCCTATGCGCCGAGCACCGATTGCTGCTCAAGAGTCCATCTGGGGTCACTGTTTCATACCGCCAGAGACCGAGAGAGCCTTCAACTACAGTCATTCGCTATGGCAATGTACCGGGAGCTCAGAAAGGGACATGAAGTGTATTTATGCCATGTGCAAGATCTGGAGAGAGATCCAGAATTCAATGATGATGTAGCAGTAGTCTCAGAATTCCATGATGTATTCCCAAAGGAGCTACCTGGTATGCCACCACAGAGAGCAGTAGAATTCGAAATCGACCTCATACCTGGTACTGGTCCCATTGCTAGGGCACCATACCGTATGGCACCTGCAGAAATGACAGAGCTTAAAGAGCAACTACATGATCTTCTCGACAAAGGGTTTATACACCCGAGCGTATCACCCTGGGGAGCACTGGTCCTCTTCGTGAAGAAGAAGGATGGTAGCCTCTGCCTCTGCATTGACTACCACGAATTGAATGCGGTCACTGTAAAGAACAAGTATCCATTACCACGCATCGACGACCTGTTCGATCAGTTGAAGGGAGCTTCGGTCTTCTCTAAAATTGATCTCTGATCCGGATATCACCAAATTGCTATCAAAGAGCAAGACATTGAGAAAACAGCATTCCGAACAAGATATGGCCACTATGAATTCACGGTGATTCCATTCGGCTTGTCTAACGCACCAGCCAAATTCATGGACTTAATGAATCGATTATTCAGTGATTAGCTGGACACTTCAGTAGTAGTATTCATCGACGACATCCTTGTGTATTCGAAGTCAGCAGAAGAGCATGAAAACCATTTGAGAAGAGTACTTGAGACACTGCGCGAGAATCAGCTGTATGCGAAATTCTCGAAATGCGAGTTTTGGCTAGATCAGGTATCATTCCTCGGTCATGTCATCTCGAGCGTGGGCATTTCAGTAGATCCATCCAAAATCGAAGCAGTACGATCATGGCCTAGACCTAAGACTATCACCGACATCCGGAGCTTTCTTGGTTTAGCCGGTTACTACCGGAGGTTTGTAAAGGACTTCTCAAAAGTCGCTAAGCCCATGACTTCACTGATGAAGAAAGATGCACCGTTTGTATGGACAGACGAGTACGAGGTATCCTTCCAGAGCCTAAAAGACTCATTGGCGTCAGCGCCAATTCTCACTCTTCCAGAGGGCACAAAGGGATTTGAGGTGTATTGTGATGCATCGGGCAAGGGCATGGGATGCGTACTCATGCAGCATGGCAAGGTAGTAGCTTACGCCTCCCGCCAGCTGAAAAAGCATGAGGAGAATTACCCGACACATGATCTAGAGTTAGGGGCCATTGTCTTTGCTTTGAAGATATGGCGACACTATCTCTATGGGGTAAGGATCACCATCTACTCCGACCACAAAAGTTTGCAGTATGTATTCACCCAGAAAGAACTGAACCTCAGACATAGGAGGTGGATGGAGTTCCTCTCAGATTACGATATCAACCTCCAGTATAAAGAAGGGAAGGCAAACGTTGTAGCCGACGCCCTGAGTCGTCGAGCACACTCGCTCCATTTGCTACTCGCTTCTTCTAGCTTGGTTGACGAGGTGCGAGACGCTCAGTTGAGCTACCCTTACTTCATAGAGATCAGACAGAAAATCACAGATGGTACCTTCGAGAGCCGGAAGTACGACTTCAAATTGCATGAAGATGGTCTGATCCGATTGAATGGCAGATTATGCGTCCCCCAAAGCAATGCTGAGCTAAGGGATCGCATTCTGCGAGAGTCACATTGTTCAACATTGCATGTCCATCTGGGAGCCTCTAAAATGTACAAAGACATGAAGAGATACTTCTGGTGGTCAGGAATGAAATCCGACGTGACTGAGTATGTTCTAAGGTGTCTCACATGCCAGAAGGTGAAGTTCGAGCACCAAAGACCGGGAGGAATGGTGCAATCCATGCCCATTCCGGAGTGGAAATTCCATGATATCTCATGGATTTTGTTGTTGGATTCCCACCTGCTAGGGGAGGACTCAACATGATCTGGGTAGTAGTCGATCGTCTCACCAAGGTTGCCCGATTCATACCGATGAAGGACACCTGGAAGGTGGCGAAGCTCGCGGAGCTATTCGACAAGGAGATCATCCGACACCATGGAGTCCCGAAAACCATTGTATCTTACCGCGACACCAGATTTCTTTCGAGATACTGGAGAGCAACACGGGAAGCGCTTGGTACTGAGTTGAAGCTTAGCACCACCTTCCATCCACAGACCGACGGTCAGACAGAAAGGACCATCCAGACACTAGAGGATATGCTTAGGGCTTGTGCCTTAGACTTCCAGGGGAGCTGGATTGAGAAGCTTCATCTTATCGAGTTTTCGTATAACAATAGCTATCATGCTTCGATTAAGATGTCGCTGTTCCAAGCTTTGTATGGTAGACCCTGCCGTACCCCGTTGTGTTGGGATGAGTCAAGCGAAGCGGTCATCATAGGACCGAAGTATTTAGATTAAGTACAAGATGAAGTTCAGCAAATATGAGCAAATATGAAGGCAGCCCAAGATAGACAGAAATCCTATGCGGATGTGCGACGACGTGACCTTGAGTTCGCCGTGGGCGACCAAGTGTTCTTGCGTGTCTCACCTATGAAGGGCGTCTTTCGATTTGGCCAGAAGGGCAAGCTGAGCCCAAAATTTGTTGGCCCGTATACTATTACCGAGAGGATTGGAGCCGTAGCTTATAGGCTAGCGTTGCCTGAAGAATTGGGGCGTGTTCATGATGTCTTTCATGTATCACAACTCAAGAAATACATAACCGATCCCTCTCATGTATTAGAACCTGAACATCTATCCCTAGAGCCGACGATGAGATATGTCGAGACTCCATTGTGAATCCTTGATACGAAGACAAGAGACACTCGCCATAAATCTGTACGAATGGTGAAGGTCTTGTGGTCTGACCACGATGTTGAGGAAGCGACTTGGGAATTAGAAGACGCCATGAAGGTGAGGTACCCGAATCTATTTGTAGACTAGATGTCTAGTATCCGTATAGTACAGAGGGTACGGGGCGTACCCCTTTTAAGGGGGGTAGAGCCTTTTTGCTTTTGCATTGCTTTGGGTTAGCATTGCATAGTATGTAGGTATGGTAATTGTATTTTGTTGGCACATGTAGTGCTAATTGTATTTCATTGGCACAAAGTAGTGCTAGTAGTATCCGATATGTAGCTAAAATGAGTATGGTATGTGTGTAATGAGTAATGCATTTGTGTTGTACGGTATATGACACGAATGACAATGTGAAATGTGAATGTATTGTGGAACGTGAGAATTGGATGGTGTTGTGTATGGTATTTGAATTGAGTATGGTGTATGGTATTTGAATTGGTGTATACTTGTAGTGTAGGAACTGTGAACACCTTGTAAGGTGGTACTAGAATGCATTGTGGCAATTGCTTGCCAAACGAGTAGAAATAGTAAACCGTAAACCTTGAGCAACTTTGAGGGCAAAGTTCCTTAAGGGGGGTAGATTGAAATACCCCGTAATTAAAAACAGTGATTAATTAGGCTAGTTATAATTTTAAAGGCTTAATTACACTTAAATAAACATGAGGGAACAAATCCCGAAGAAAACAGACCTTTAGAATGGGTTAAAAGTATAAACGAACCTTAAAGCGCGTTTTCGAGGAAACCGGGAAAACGCGACTTTAAGCGGGTCAAATAGACTCGTAACAATTTGGTCAACCAAATAGTCATTAATAAACATTAATAAAGGTTGAGAACCAATAAAATCAATTAAATGAGGAAATTCCAGAAAATGGGTTCCGGTTAGTAAAAACTATAACAATCGGGAAGTGTGGGGTGAGAACGCAAATAAACAAACTTAGTGTGTCCACTTTGCAAATAAAAATTAAAAATCTATAGAGGGGGTATAGGGGACCGATTTCCCTCTTCTCTCACACCCACTTAACTCTCTCTTATTTGCTAAAGGACAAAAGAAATAAGTTAAAAGCAAAACAAATTCTCTCTCCTCACATCTCATCCCTCTCTCACGTTTTCCCCCTCTTTCTCTATTCTCTTCTTCCTCCTGCGACATCCATGGAGAATTGAAGAAGCTCTCACAAAACCCACCTTCTCCTCTTGTTAACCCCTTAATCCTTCTCCAAAAATTATAAAATTAGTACCATTGGAATCCCCTTGCAAAGGAGAACACTTTCCTCCTTTTAAAAATCCAAAGCTCAAGTTTCGTTTTTATGGGTGGAGGCCATTTGAAGAATTGAGTCCACCTTTAGAAGCACCTTCACCTCCTTGTTACCTTGAGGTAAAAAGAAATTCGAAAATCCATCATTTCTAGCCCTTGTTTGCATTATAAGGATTTCAGATTTTGAACTCTTTGTTCCTTCTTGCTCCAGCCGATTTTGGCTTCTTCTTTGGGCTAGGAATCATGTTCTCTTGCTAACCAAGGACCTCACTCATTGGTTGAAAGGTAATAGCTTTTCTTAAACCCTAAAATTATGCTTTAAGCTTTAGGTTAATTAAGGGTAGTATTGAATTGGTATTGTGTATTGATATGGGTTGTAGAATTGGAGTGTGAACTCCATTTAAAACCGAGAACAAATGAGAAGAAAGGAAGAGAAGGGAAAAGAAGAAAGAAAACTAGAAAGAACAAGGTAAAGGCTCTTACCTTGAACTAGTTTTGTATTGTGTAATGTAACAGTTTTTGTGTAGTAGAAATGAGTAATGTATTGAGTAATGAGTAGTAAGTATGTTGTAGTATAAGGAGGAATGATAATGTAACAGTTTTGAAGTTTTTAAATGATGTTTAAAACTTGGGAAAACATGGGGTATTGAATGTGTATGTGCAGGAATTTTATGTTGTTGTAGTAGAGTTGAAATGTGAGTACAATGACTTGCATAAACAGGTTGTGAAAATGAGCAATTGGGAACTGAAATAATGTGTGGGCAAAGTAAGAATTATAGGGGAGACTATGTCCAAATTTGTCTAGAAATTGAGGACTTAGTGTGTGTAAGGAGAGGTAATGACCTAGACAATAACTAGGTGTATTTGGAGAGTTTAAAGAGAGTGTCCAACCACTTTGAAAACAGATTTGGAAAGGAGCTTGTTAATGGGATGGAGCTAGGATGTAAAGTAATGTATTTGGAATGCTAGGAGTGGCATTAGTTGAGGAAGTATTGAGAGGTAGAAGAGAGTTTAAAAATCTGTAGCATTAGAGGAGTAAAAACTATTGCAAGTGTGCTGAAATGAAATGAGGAGAACTTGTGTAAGTTGAGTAGAAATTGAGTCGTAAGTTTGGAGGATGGATTAAAGTGATTTAGAGCATCTAAATGAGTGGTAAACATGTAGGGAAGTATTGGTAAAGATTGGAGAAGCAATGGGTAAATAAATCAACTGAAAACAAATTTTAAAACTAAAGTACTGGGCCGGACCGACCTTGGGACCGGACTTGCAAGGTCGGTCGAGCCCAGAATTACAAAGACGGAAACCTTCTGGAATGGACCGACCTTGGGACCGGACTTGCAAGGTCGGTCGGACCAGAAAATTTCCCGTCTGAAACCTTCTGGAATGGACCGACCTTGGGACCGGACTTGCAAGGTCGGTCGGCCAGAAAAATTCCCGTAATGAAAGCTACTGGAATGGTTGCAAGGTCGGTCGGACTAAAATTTTCACGTAAGAAACTTACTGGAATGGACCGACCTTGGGACCGGACTTGCAAGGTCGGTCGAGCCTGGAATTTTGCCGTTATGTAACACACTGACTTCGACCAACCTTGGGACCGACCTTGGGCAAGGTCGGTCGAGTAAAAAAAAAGATAGTATTTTATTATATGATTATATAATCATATGTATATCGATATATGCGTATATACATATATGCATATATATATATATATATATGTAGTAGTACACTATAGGAATCAAATATGAATGTAAAGTAGTAGTAATTATACATTTGGAGTATTAATGAAAGGAATAAGTTAGATCAATAATAGATCATTGATCATACAACTTCATGTATGTATAGGAATCAAATAGTTGAGCTCCAAAGGAACCGGTAGTACGAATACGATGGTGAACGGTATGATTTCTTCATGCCCTGTATCCTAACTTGGTTACCCTGATTTGTGTGCTTGTGTGATCATCAATAAGATAACTACACGAATCAGACTTATATTGCACTTAATCGTTTGAACTATATTGTTCTTGTTGTATGCCCTTGAACATTTAGTTTGTATAATTCATGAAATGAATGAATGAGAATGAAGTGTATGTGTACATGTTGAGTACTTGTGTATTGTATTGATGTATGAAAAAGAAGTAATGACTTCTACTAATTCCTAACATTCTAACTCCTAACATGAGTAATGAGTAAAATGGAATGAGTAGAAGTCCGATATAGTTTCGGCCACGCGTGAGGATAAGGAAACACAAGAGGTTGGATCCGAATCCTGGCTGTAATCTTTTCCATGGACCAATCCCCTTGAATGGGTAGCATCCTGGATTAGTGGGCCACCCTAAATCCCGGGGGTGGGATGTAGTAATCCCTGCCCGGAGGTCATACCGACTTGACTTGAGTAAAGTAAGTAAGAAGTAAGTATCGTACGTGTAATGAAGCTAACAAAACCTTTGTATGGATTGGAGAAGCATATCTCCATAATGCGGTGAGTATTCGGTAAGTATGAATGGTTGACTTCAATGTCTTCCTTGCATGTATTGAATGTATGTATGCCTTGTGAAATGAATGTATTAAATTGTATTGTATAAAGCATGTATGTATGTATGATGAAACGAACCGCATGTATTCGACCAAATAGTTGGCGTACCCTCGCTAGCACGCGGGGTATGCAGTTATCATATGCAGCGTAAGCTGACACCTAGGGGGAATGTTTTTATTCTACAGGTACCCGCGAGGCGTGATGGTCAAGTAAGGACCGGAACAAATTTTTTTGGGGTAGTTAGTAGATTTGGATGGTGTGTATGAGTTGTACACGGCTAAAGCCTTTTTGAGTAGCCGGTGTACCATGTGGTACACCTTTTTGGATAATGAATTCATGATTGGATAGAAAGGAGTGGATGTTCAAACTCCTAATTTGTTGGAATAGTCTTGGAATGTAATTCATATATTTTGGATACTCGGTAATCTAAGTGTAAGTAATTATTTGGTATTGTAAGGTAACTTCATATGTATTCGGTTTATTCTAATCGTCAGACCGTTACTGTAAGTAGTAGTATCCTTGTTAGTCTTGGATGGCTAACGGCGTTGTATCACCCGCCGGGAGTAAGTAAGTATTCCGCTGCGAGTAAGGTAATTATGGGAATGATTAGAGGATAATGGAAGGATTAGCGGTTGGGGTGTTACAACATAAAACTAAATAAGTATTATTATTTTCAAATCACAAAACCAACACTTTCCCTTGAATTGAAATCTCTGAAAAACTTAAAAAAAAATATCTTAACAATCTAAACAAAAATATTTGAAGCAAATCTCTTAAATCTTCAAATCTTTCACAAAGCACTTCTCTCCAAACTTCCACAGAGCAGTTCTCTGCAAAATCTAGATGCACTTCTCATCTTCTTCTGGAATTATACAAAAATGCTGCACATCTCACCAACAATCTATACCAGGAGCACATCTCTCCTTACCTCTAAAACAATTTTTCTTCTGCAAACTGAGCCATCTCAGCTTCTTTGTTACTCGTCTGAGCATCAAACTTGCAATGCTTTTGAACATGACCAAATCTTTTGCACATGTGTATATGACTCCATTCGAACGGCCAAAAATGAAAATTATTGCGTCTTAAAACTGGAAAAGGAATGTTGAAATTTGATGCCATCACTTAAACTCTAAACTTTTTCCCACAAGTTCACTCTTTTTTTTATCTTAACTATCAGAAAGAAATCATTGGGATCTCAACTATCAGAAAGAAATCATTGTTGATATTTTCCCATCATCTGCTCTGATACCAAGTTGAAAATATAATAGAGATGAAGAGTGTGGAGAATAAGTAGAAGAAGAATATTACGTGACTCTTGCCTATGATTCTGATAGGAATACAATCCTTTATAGACTAATAAAACTAAAATAATAATAAGAAAATCTTAACAACTCCTTAACTTCCTCTCACAAAAATTAATCTTCTACGTAAAAACTAAATAAGTATTATTATTTTCAAATCACATAACCAACACTTTCCTTGATTTGAAATCTCTAAAAAACTTGAAAAAAAAAATATCTCAACAATCTAAACAAAAATATTTGAAGCAAATCCCTTAAATCTTCAAATCTTTCAGGAGCACTTCTCTCCAATCTTCCACAGAGCACTTCTCTCCAAAAATCCAGATGCACTTCTCATCTTCTTCTATAATTATGTGCACATCTCACCAACAATCTATACCAGGAGCACATCTCTCCATACCTCTAAAACAATTTTTCTTCTGCAAACTGTTGCCATCTCAGCTTCTTATTACTCGTCTGAGCATCAAACTTGCAATACTTTGAACCATGACCAAATCTTTTGCACTTGTGTATATGACTCCATTCGACGACCAAAAATGATAATTATTGCATCTTAAAACTGGAAAGGAATTTGAAATTGATGCCATCACTTAAACTCTAAACTTTTTCACATAAGTTCACTCTTTTTTTTATCTCAAAACATCAGAAAGAAATCATTGGGATCTCAACTATCAGAAAGAAAGAAAATCATTGTTGATTTTTTCCCTTCATCTGGCTCTGATACCATGTTGAAAATAAATAGAGATGAAGAATGTGGAGAAATAGTAGAAGAAGGAATAATACGTGACTCTTGCCTATGATTCTGATAGGAATACAATCCTTTTATGACAAATAAAACTAAACTAATATATATGAAAAGATCTTAAAACTCTGTAATTCCTCTCACAAAAATTAAATTTCTTCTACATAAAACTAAATAAGTATTATATTTTCAAATCACAAAAGTGTTCCCTGTTGTATGAACTCCTAGGTCTTAAAAAGCAAAAGTGGCAATGCATATTACTGTGGATGGGCAACAACCATGCATTCGTTCAACTTTTCCTCAGTCTCTGACCGTCAACTAGGAGAATAACCTCCAATTGGGGCTATACATTGTTGATAATGATGTATCTGATCATCTCTTTGCTTTAATGTATCCCTCAGAGTAGTAATCTCCAAATCTGATATGAAATACCCCAAACCTAGTTATGTTGTTTAACAAATCTAAACGATAGAAAACACAAAATGTGCTTTAAGGTCAATAAGAGCCAAATTGTGCTCTAAGCTTGGGATAAGCTTGGTTAAGACCTAATGAACTTACCAAGACCTTATTTATATACTAATGAATATATTAAACCAATTAGCAAAGAAAACTAAGCTTGAAAGCAAGTTAAAACACAAAATGTGCTTTAAGGAGTCTTAAAGCACATTTTTGAAAAAATTGTCTTGTAAATGAGTTTTGAATGGCTAAATGTCCATCATTACTCTTTAATTAACATGTGTACTATATAGTATCAAATTTGGAAGTCTATATCAATGGGAAATCAAAAATTTCACTTCTATGTGCCTTGTTTTTATGAATAGTGACTTTTATAAGCTAGTTTGTAACATATGTTACTATAAGTGAGACAATTGAGAAATAAAGTCTAAAATACCCCTAAGTACTATTGGGGGCCGGTTTTCTTAAGTGTGGTGACTCACCACTCTCTTGTTAACATATTAAGTAAATAAATATGACTAACTAAAGTACTATTTACTTTATAACTACAAATATCTTCTAAAAGCAAGTTTATCTTCATTTCTCTTTTCTTCCTTGCATTCCCACGGTTCCAAGCTCTCTTCAACCTCTCTTCTTCATTCTCTTCCACGGTAATACCACACCACCACCATTAAACTCCATCTTTGATCTCTTGTAACTTCTAGCTCACTTAACCAAATCAAAAACAAACACCACCATTCTCTTAGTCTCATCAAGCTCTTCATTCCCATCTTCTCCAAACTTCAAGACCACCATTTCGGTGCCATGGAGTTCCACCATTGAAGGAGCTTGAGCTTATATTTCTACATATTATTGTTCTCCCTTGCTTCTAGGTAAGAAATCTCAAATAAAAACTTCATTTCCTCCATGTTTTGTTGTTGACCGAAAATGCCCATTGAAGGTGCTCTTTATATGGCTTTGTTTTAGCTTCATTCCAACCTTTCAAGGACTAGGTGGAGTCCTCTCTTGATAGATATTCAAACTCTCTTCAAAGACCAAGGTAAAACAACTATCTTAATGTTTTTGAAACAATGTAAAAACTAGGGTTTACAATGAGTTTAAGCTTGGAGCTTGTATACTCATTACATTGCTGGTATATTGTTTAGTAGTTGACAAGGAATCAAGTACCTAGCCGATTTTAAACAAAAAAGAAGTTGTGTGAAAAGAGGTAAACATGCTAAACTAATGTGTTTAATGCCTTAGGAGAAATGAGCTTATAATGCTTGTTAAAACTACTTAAAGAGCTAATGATAATGACCTAGTGAAATGTTCTCAAGTAGATTAGTAAAAGGACATATGTGTTGTTGTGTGTATTTGCAGGTCAAAGGCATATATATTGTGGAAATTCAGTGTTTAAGAGTTATGCACTTTAAGGGCCTAAGTGCCATGCAATTTAAATTATGCACTATATTGTGACGTAGTGTAAATTTGGTGAAACTTTGTGTGTGAGGTGTTCTTGTGTGCTTAGTGGAGAAAACAACGTGTTTTGGCTCAGTAATGTTCTAGGAGAATCCATGTAAAAATTTAGGTAAGAAGAAAGAAGTTCTAAGTGTTTACATAAGGTTTGGTGCACTAGAAATGTTGGAAATGCTTAAGTATTTTACAAGAGGAGAAATAATGTCTTAAGGTGTTCTAGGTAAACAAAGGGACTTAGACATCAACTAGGGTTTAAGTGGTAAGAAATGATGCTTGGGAGATGATGTTGAAATGAGGAGAAAACATTTTAGGATAGTAGTTATCATAGGTATGAAACACCACTTGGAAAACTAAGGAGGAAATAACATAAGTGTTAGGAATTTCGGTATGGAATGAATAAGTGTTAAGGAGATAGATAATGAAATTTATGGATGTTCATGAGGGTTTGAGGGTACCAAATGATGTTAGGAAACATTAAGAGGCTTTAGGAGAAGTTTGGTGAAGATTTGACAGAGTTCGGGCAAGTTTAGATGGCGTCCGACCCAGGGATCCGACCCAAGTGTGGGTCGGACAGCCTCTGTTAGACGTTAGGAAATTGTTCTAGAACGGTCCGACCTAGAGGACTTTGGTCGGACATGGATCGGACGGTCATGTTTTGAAGGACGGAAAATGTTCTGGAATGGTCCGACCCAGTCGAGTGAGTCGGACGTGGGTCGGACGGTCGTGTTTTGTAAGGCGGAAGGGGGTAAAAGTTCTATATGGTCCGACCCAGTCGAGTGAGTCGGACATGGGTCGGACATGTATGTTCAAAGGTCGATAAAATCTCTGGAATGGTCCGACCCAGAAGGTTAGGTCGGACATGGGTCGGACAAGTTAAGTTTTTCAAACCCGAAAATCACTAGAAGGGTCCAACCCAGTTGTGGGTCGGACAGTGGGTCGGACAGACCAAAACTTATAAAAAAAATATATAAATAAAGAATGTGACAAATGTAGTTAACCTTAGGGGGTATAATGTAGGTAAGGAAGGATTAGTTGGGTATTAAAACATGTCATACAATCATGTTAAACATTTAGTAAGTTTGAAGTTAAGTAAATAATTAACCGACATTCTTAAACCTGTATAGGAGTGACCTACGGTGGAAATCAATCGAAGCAAGGACCAAGGTATGGTTTTCTTGCAGTCTGTTACCTACCGGTTTACACCGGCTTGTGTGTTGTTTGTTTTTCTGTGTGTTTATGACTTTGTAAGATTAAACCATGTAAAGAGTTTACAGTTGTTAAATATTATTATGTTGTTAAGTATGACTCTCTCTTCCCTTGTGTGTGTCTAACAAGACTCGACCTATATTTGTGAATTGTGTATTGAGTTCAATAATGAACTGCTAACATGTGCTAACGGGGGAAGTGAGGAGTCCGGTCTGTTTCGGCCACGCGTGTGAGTATGGGAGTCGATGTCATAACCGGTTCGATTCTCTTTGTATGTTATGGTTGTTTTCCAATTTGGTTTCCCCCAAGCTTAACCAAGGCTATTTTACTGACTCACGTCGGGCCACATGGGCATACTATGTGATATTTTGGTGTGCTTGGATCACTATATCCGAGGCACCTTGTGTTAAGTTATCCGTTCAATCTAACAGGACGGTAACGAGTTATGTAACGAGCTTAGCATGAGCATGGCAACATTCTCTAGGCTCTTTATGGGGACTAACTGTGTTGGTTCTCTTCCTAAAAGGAATTGTTCTTGTGTGTTGTGTGTGATGTTGCGTACAATACCCATGTTATGATATATGTATAAGTTGTGTGTTTTAAAATAAATGCCATGTCACCATGACAATTAGTTGCGCGTATCCCGGTAGCCAATGGGCTGCGCGTTAACCATACCAGCCAAGGGTTGCTGACCCCCTCGGGGGCTCCATATTTCTTTTACTGCAGGATGAGGATCGAAGAAGCGGAGTGGCTTTAGGTTCTGGGATGCAGATTTACTTTTGATTACTTTTGGATGTTGGCCCGGGATGCGCCTGTGCTCCCGTGGCGTTATATATTTTGGTAGTGAACAGTTTACAGTAACAATATACAGTGAAGGATGTAAGTAAACACTCGGTATTATGTTAATGTATATGTGGTTATTAGTTCTATGGTCGGGAGTCTGATCATCAGACCGATACACTTGTATTTATTCAGCCTTGTTAACCACGTGGGTGGTTGACGGCATTGTAGCACCAATCGTTTAGATATTGTTTAGTTGTTTAATTTCTGCTGCGATTTCAAGTAATGTTATGTGCGTAGTAGGGGTGTTACAAAAAGTGGTATCAGAGCGAAGTATCGCTCTGATGACTAGAATGCCGAGCTTAGGAATCTACCGAGTTAGGAGACCTAACTACAGTACCTAAGATTACAGTTATGGAAAGGTTAACCACTAACTAAGTGTGGGAATACCTTATGGTCGGGAAAAACGTTACAACCGTTGGACCGATAAGTGTGCAAGCATATTGCTAATGAATGTTCGTGTGAATTCAGATGTCAGGTCGACCGAGAGGTAGAGGCCGTGGACACGGTAATGGAGATATGGGTGACCAGGGCGAGAATACTACGGCTCAGGTTATGGCTGAGGCAGTAGCAGCCGTCGTAGCCCAGATGGTACCCCAGTTGGTAGCTACGATGCAGCAGGGGCAACAGCCCGGAGTTCAACCACCACCGCCACCGCCACGAGAGACCAACTGGGTCAAGGCGTTGGCTGATCTGAGGCCACCATCTTTCAGTGGGGAGACCGACCCTCATAAGCTGGAGGCGTACATCTCTGAGATGGAGACGGCCTTCGAGACCTTAGCAGTACCTGAGGAGGTCAAGGTTTGACTTGCTGCATACTACTTGAAGGGTTCGGCACAGAGCTGGTGGAAGCTAGTACGGGAGGGCAGAGTGGCTGACCCGACCTTTCAGTGGAGGGAGTACACGGCTCTGCTGCGAGCCAAATACTACCCGATACACGTGAAAGAGGCCAAGCGCCTGGAGCTGGACAATCTGAGGCAAGGGGATAAGATGACGGTAGATGAGTACTACTCAGCCTTCATCGGACTTATCCACCTGCTACCGGATCTGGGTTACTCAGACCGGATTCTTGTGAACCGTTTCTACAACGGACTGAGCTACCGCCTACGCTATGGCATGGGGCCAACTGGATATACTACTTTGCAGGTAATGGGGCTACAGTGAGATGTGAATAAGTATGTACAATGTGTTAATGTGATGTGAATTTGGTTGGCGGGGCATAACTGACACCCTAAATATAGGAGTGCTACCATGCCGCTGCAATTGTGGAGATCACCGTCCGTCTGAGGGACGAGGAGAGTGCGCTCAAGCGCAAGGCCATGAACGAGGGCCAAGGCACGCAAGGGCAATGGGGAGGAAAGAAGAAGAAGTCATACCCCCAGTCCCAAAAAGGACAGCAACAGGGTGGCAAGGGCCAGACCCAGACCACCACTGCTGAGGAGCCTCTGCAGCTCACCTATGCTTATGCGGCCAAACCCCTATGTTCTTACCCACCCAAGGGTAATTAACAAATTTCAATACCGAAATCTAGTGTTTGTTATTAACTTGTGAAGTATGTACTGAGTGTGTGATGTGTTAGCGCGCAGCTAGCACGGGCTCTGGACCGGAGCGCCACTATTACTGCAAGTGGTGTAACGGAGACCATCCCGGCAAGGACTGCAAGGGTAATGATGCGTAGTGCCGATACTGCAAAAAGATGGGTCACCGCGACTATGAGTGCTGGCAGAACCCGAACAGTAGAAACTACAGGCCCAAGGGGCAATGGAAGGGTAAGGCCACTGTGACCACCGATGGCCCGAAGACGGCGAATCAGCCACCCCCAGATCAGAGGTACACAGATTCCCAGAAGGGGAAGGGGTCGGGGTCCGGTAAGGCCACCCTGAATGTGGTGGACCGGTCTGAGGCGCCAGGGCCCTCTTCTAGACCAGGTACCGCCTAAACTATTGAGTGAAATAAGTGTTTGCATACCGCATTTCATGCATGTGTGTTAGTGAGTTTAAGTAAACAACCATGTGAGTAAATAATTAAAGTATAGTGTGAAAGTCACCTAATTAGGTAATTCTAAACTTAAAGGAACCTCCAAAATATGTTATCCAATCCCACCCACTCCAAACCCTGAAGAAACCACCATCAACATCACCGACTTTCCAATGGAGCAATGTCAGGTCATCCAACCAGGTATGGTACTCTTAAATGGATACCTGACGCCGGAAGCACAAATCTATATCATCAGACGATGCGACGAACTTGGAGCAAAACCAGGAGATTTCTACACACCCGAATACCCGAACGGATCAAGAATGCAATTGAAGATGATGTGCATGGGTAAGGACTGGTACCCTTACACCAAGACATATCAAGAAGTGCGAGCTGAAGATGGAGCAACAGTACCAAGTATACCTGAGGAGTTCCTTGCGGTCGTTAACCACGCCGTGGGAATTGCTCAACAAGTTGAAACGGATTCAATTCCAAATGTGAAAGCAGATCTATGCACTGTGAACTTCTACCAGAAAGGTGGACGGTTAGGTTTACACCAAGATAAGGACGAGTCACCCGAGTCTCTAAGTAAGGGAGTACTCGTGGTGTCTTGGTCCATTGGTGATACCGCAGTGTTTGTGTATGGCGAGCAGAAGCGTGCTGATCTCGCAAAGAAGCTAGTGTTGAAATCGGGAGATGTGTTAATCATGGGTGGGCAGTCAAGGATGCTATATCATGGCATCAGGAAAATCAAACTGAATACCGCACCGTCGGCAGTGATCAATGCCACACACATGAAACTCAGACGTTTGAATTTGACCTTCAGACAATTTTAAGCCTTGTATAATTATGTGATGTGATAAACCGGTGTATGTTAAGGATGTTGTAAATGTTAATTATGGCGATAGTATAAGCCAACGAATGTTGTAAAAAGAGTGTGTTAATGAATAAAGTGGAGTTGTTTGAAGCGTATAAACCGTGTTGTTACCCAATACTTATTAGTTTGCCAATGAATTAGGCTGTGCACTCGGAACGGGAGGTATACTGAGTGTCTGCAATGAGGCAGAAGCCGGCAGGAGCGGTACAATCCTCACCGGTACCTTTCCAGTCAATAGCGTGGACGCTTCGATCTTGTTCGATTCCGGAGCCTCACATACATTTATTTCGCTATCTTTTGCGAAGAGGCTGGGGTTAGACGGTGATGAGATGCCAGACTTCCTAGTCACTCTCCCGTCGAAAGAGCGGATCACGTGTACCCGCTACCACCGAGATGCTGTTGTACGAATCAGAGGTGAAGAATTTCCGATCGACTTGATAGATTCGACTGACTTGGTTTTGATGTGATTGTCGGGATGAACTGGTTGGAGCGGTACAAGGGTAGAATCCTGTGTGCCGAGCATCGTCTGCTTCTTCGGAGTCCATCTGGGGTTACTATATCTTACCGCCAGAGGCCCAGGGAGCCTTCGACTCAGGTCATCACCGCCATGGCTATGTATCGTGAACTACGATGAGGGAGTGATGTATACCTCTGCTATGTCCAAGACATAGAGAGAGACCTAGAGTTTAGTCCTGATGTGTCGGTAGTGTCGGAGTTTCCTGATGTATTTCCTAAGGAACTGCCGGGCATGCCGCCAGCACGGGAAGTGGAGTTTGAGATCGATTTGGTTCCGGGCACCGGACCAATTGCGAAGGTGCCCTATCGTATGGCTCCAGTAGAAATGACAGAGCTCAAGAAGCAGCTGAGAGACTTACTTGACAAGGGGTTCATCCGCCCTAGCGTTTCACCATGGGGAGCGCCGGTTCTCTTCGTGAAGAAGAAGGACGGTAGCCTTCGCCTGTGTATTGACTATCGAGAGCTGAATGCCGTTACAGTGAAGAACCGTTACCCTTTACCACGCATTGACGATCTATTTGATTAGTTGAGGGGAGCATCAGTATTCTCCAAGATAGACCTACGATCCGGATACCACCAGATTGCCATCCGTGACAGTGATATCGAAAAGACAGCATTCAGAACTAGGTATGGGCATTATGAGTTCACAGTTATGCCGTTTGGCTTATCCAATGCACCAGCTAAGTTCATGGACTTAATGAACCGCTTGTTCCAAGATCAGCTGGACAAGTCAGTGGTAGTCTTCATCGACGATATTCTTGTGTACTCGAAATCAAGAGGTGAGCATGAAAGCCACCTGAGAAGTGTGTTGCAAACATTGAGAAAGAATCAGTTGTATGTGAAATTTTCGAAATGTGAGTTTTGGCTGAACCAAGTATCCTTTCTTGGTCATGTGATTTCTGAGGCCGGGATCGCTGTTGATCCGGTAAAGATTGATGTTGTGTGCACCTGGCCTAGACCGAAGACAGTTACCGACATCAGGAGCTTCCTCGGTCTGACAGGTTATTATAGGAGGTTTGTGAAGGACTTCTCCAGTGTCTCGAAGCCGATGACTTCCTTGATGAAAAAGGATGCACCATTCGAGTGGACAGTCTACTGTGAGAGTTCTTTTCAGAGTCTCAAGGATGCTCTGACATCTGCACCGGTCCTGACTTTACCAGACGGTCCAGATGGTTTTGAGGTCTATTGCGATGCATCAGGCAGAGGTATGGGTTGTGTGTTGATGCAACACGGGAAGGTCGTAGCTTACGCCTCCCGACAGCTGAAGAAGCATGAAGAGAACTACCCTACCCACGACTTAGAATTAGGGGCCATTGTCTTCGCACTGAAGATATGACGACATCATTTGTATGGGGTAAATGTGACGATTTATTCTGACCACAAGAGTTTAAAATACTTGTTCACTCAGAAGGAGTTGAACATGAGACAAAGAAGGTGGGTTGAATTTCTAAACGACTACGACATTAATCTGCAATATAAGGAGGGTAAGGCAAATGTAGTAGCTGACGCACTGAGTCGCCGAGCACACTCTCTCCATTCGCTAGTCTCTCATTCTAGCTTGGTTGAAGAGGTGCAGAGTGCTCAGATGACGGATCAGTACATGTTGAAGATTAGACAGAAGCTTATTGATGGCACATTCGAGGGTCAGAAGTACGACTTCAGACTCCACGATGATGACCTGATTAGGCTTAATGGCCGATTGTGTATACCGAGGGGTAGCGCTGAGTTGAAGGAGCGCATATTGAGTGAATCCCATTGTTCTACTACTTCGATTCACCCCGGAGCTTCCAAGATGTATAAGGGTATGAAAAGATATTTTTGGTGGACTGGAATGAAAAAGGATGTGAATGACTATGTGTTGAGGTGTCTCACTTCTCAGAAGGTCAAGTTTGAGCACCGACGGCCTGGTGGTATGGTACAGCCAATGCCAGTGCCTGAGTGGAAGTTCCATGACATATCTATGGACTTCGTAGTAGGGCTTCCGCCTGCAAGGGGAGGTCTGAATATGATTTGGGTTGTTGTTGACCGACTGACCAAGGTGGCCCGATTCATTCCGATGAAGGACACTTGGAAAGTGGCAAAACTAGCAGAGCTCTTTGATAGAGAGATCGTTCGGCACCATGGGGTACCGAAAACGATTGTATCTGACAGAGATACCAGATTCTTATCGAGGTATTGGAAGTCTACACGGGAAGCATTGGGTACCGAACTGAAATTGAGTACAGCGTTTCACCCACAGACCGATGGTCAGAGTGAGCGCACCATCTAGACACTTGAGGATATGTTACGTGCATGTGCACTTGACTTTCAGACCAGCTGGATTGACAAGTTACATCTGATCGAGTTTAGCTACAACAACAGTTACCATGCTTCGATCAAGATGTCTCCCTTCCAGGCTTTGTATGGTAGACCATGCCGCACGCCATTATGCTGGGATGAGTCGAGTGAGACGGTCATTATAGGACCAGAGTATCTGGAGCAAGTTCAGGCAGAAGTTCGCCAGATCCGGGCTAACATGAAGACAGCTCAGGATAGACAGAAGTCGTACAGATGTGCGCAGACGTGACCTGGAGTTCACCGTGGGCGATCAGGTATTTTTGAGAGTATCCCCCATGAAGGGAGTGTTTCGTTTTGGCCAGAAAGGCAAGTTGAGCCCGAAATATGTGGGGCCTTATGTTGCGACGGAGCGGATCGGCCCGGTAGCTTACAGACTTGATTTACCCGCCGAGCTGGGCAAGGTACATGATGTATTTCATGTGTCCCAGTTGAAGAAATATATGTCTCATCCGTCTCATGTACTTCAGCCTGAAAGGCTAACTTTAGAGCCGACCATGCGATCAGTGGAGACTCCGGTACGGATTCTGGATACTAAGACTCGAGACACTCGCCATAAGTCTGTGAGACTGGTGAAGGTTCTCTGGTCCAACCAGGACGTTGAGGAGGCCACTTGGGAGCTGGAAGATAAGATGAAGGCGAAGTACCCATCATTGTTTACTTCTTAGTGTTTGTATGTATAGGGTACGGGGCGTACCCCTATTTAAGGGGGGTAGAGCCGTTTCGGTTATGTGTATGACATGTATTTGGATACATTGTCAGTGTTGTGTTGTTATGTTGTTACCCTGTTATGTTACAGACCGCTGAGTCTGAAAGATGTGTGATGTTTTGTTGTTTGGACCGTGTGTCCGATGTAATGTAAAGATGTTGTTAATGTTGTTATGGAAGTGTTGTGGATATGTGTTCCCGTGTTCTAATATTTAGGATAGGTGGAAGTATGAACTTTGAGGACAAAGTTCTTTTAAGGGGGGTAGATTGAAATAACCCAAACCTAGTTATGTTGTTTAACAAATCTAAACGATAGAAAACACAAAATGTGTTTTAAGGTCAATAAGAGCCAAATTGTGCTCTAAGCTTGGGATAAGCTTGGTTAAGACCTAATGAACTTACCAAGACCTTATTTATATACTAATGAATATATTAAACCAATTAGCAAAGAAAACCAAGCTTGAAAACAAGTTAAAACACAAAATGTGCTTTAAGGAGTCTTAAAGCACATTTTTGAAAAAATTGTCTTGTAAATGAGTTTTGAATGGCTAAATGTCCATCATTACTCTTTAATTAACATGTGTACTATATAGTATCACATTTGGAAGTCTATATCAATGGGAAATCAAAAATTTCACTTCTATGTGCCTTGTTTTTATGAATAGTGACTTTTATAAGCTAGTTTGTAACATATGTTACTATAAGTGAGACAATTGAGAAATAAAGTCTAAAATACCCCTAAGTACTATTGGGGGCCGGTTTTCTTAAGTGTGGTGACTCACCACTCTCTTGTTAACATATTAAGTAAATAAATATGACTAACTAAAGTACTATTTACTTTATAACTACAAATATCTTCTAAAAGCAAGTTTATCTTCATTTCTCTTTTCTTCCTTGCATTCCCACGGTTCCAAGCTCTCTTCAACCTCTCTTCTTCATTCTCTTCCACGGTAATACCACACCACCACCATTAAACTCCATCTTTGATCTCTTGTAACTTCTAACTCACTTAACCAAATAAAAAACAAACACCACCATTCTCTTAGTCTCATCAAGCTCTTCATTCCCATCTTCTCAAAACTTCAAGACCACCATTTCGGTGCCATGGAGTTCCACCATTGAAGGAGCTTGAGCTTATATTTCTACATATTATTTTTCTCTCTTGCTTCTAGGTAAGGAATCTCAAATAAAAACTTCATTTCCTCCATGTTTTGTTGTTGACCGAAAATGCCCATTGAAGGTGCTCTTTATATGGCTTTGTTTTAGCTTCATTCCAACCTTTCAAGGACTAGGTGGAGTCCTCTCTTGATAGATATTCAAACTCTCTTCAAAGACCAAGGTAAAACAACTATCTTAATGTTTTTGAAACAATGTAAAAACTAGGGTTTACAATGAGTTTAAGCTTGGAGCTTGTATACTCATTACATTGCTGGTATATTGTTTAGTAGTTGACAAGGAATCAAGTACCTAGCCGATTTTAAACAAGAAAGAGGTTGTGTGAAAAGAGGTAAACATGCTAACCTAATGTGTTTAATGCCTTAGGAGAAATGAGCTTATAATGCTTGTTAAAACTACTTAAAGAGCTAATGATAATGACCTAGTGAAATGTTCTCAAGGAGATTAGTAAAAGGACATATGTGTTGTTGTGTGTATTTGTAGGTCAAAGGCATATATATTGTGGAAATTCAGTGTTTAAGAGTTATGCACTTTAAGGGCCTAAGTGCCATGCAATTTAAATTATGCACTATATTGTGACGTAGTGTAAATTTGGTGAAACTTTGTGTGTGAGGTGTTCTTGTGTGCTTAGTGGAGAAAACAATGTGTTTTGGCTCAGCAATGTTCTAGGAGAATCCATGTCAAAATTTAGGTAAGAAGCAAGAAGTTCTAAGTGTTTACATAAGGTTTGGTGCACTAGAAATGTTGGAAATGCTTAAGTATTTTACAAGAGGAGAAATAATGTCTTAAGGTGTTCTAGGTAAACAAAGGGACTTAGACATCAACTAGGGTTTAAGTGGTAAGAAATGATGCTTGGGAGATGATGTTGAAATGAGGAGAAAACATTTTGGGATAGTAGTTATCATAGGTATGAAACACCACTTGGAAAACTAAGGAGGAAATAACATAAGTGTTAGGAATTTCGGTATGGAATGAATAAGTGTTAAGGAGATAGATAATGAAATTTATGGATGTTGCATGAGGGTTTGAGGGTACCAAATGATGTTAGGAAACATTAAGAGGCTTTTGGAGAAGTTTGGTGAAGATTTGACAAAGTTTGGGCAAGTTTAGATGGCGTCCGACCCAGGGGTCCGACCCAAGTGTGGGTCGGACAGCCTTTGTTAGACGTTAGGAAATTGTTCTGGAATGGTCCGACCCAGAGGACTTGGGTCGGACATGGGTCGGACAGTCATGTTTTGAAGGACGGAAAATGTTCTGGAATGGTCCGACCCAGTCGAGTGAGTCGGACGTGGGTCGGACGGTCGTGTTTTGTAAGGCGGTAAAAGTTCTGTAATGGTCCGACCCAGTCGAGTGAGTCGGACATGGGTCGGACATGTATGTTCAAAGGTCGATAAAATCTCTGGAATGGTCCGACCCAGAAGATTGGGTCGGACATGGGTTGGACAAGTTAAGTTTTTCAAACCCGAAAATCACTGGAAGGGTCCGACCCAGTTGTGGGTCGGACAGTGGGTCGGACAGACCAAAACTTATAAAAAAAATATATAAATAAAGAATGTGATAAATGTAGTTAACCTTAGGGGGGTATAATGTAGGTAAGAAAGGATTAGTTGGGTATTAAAACATGTCATACAATCATGTTAAACATTTAGTAAGTTTGAAGTTAAGTAAATAATTAACCGACATTCTTAAACCTGTATAGGAGTGACCTACGGTGGAAATCAATCGAAGCAAGGACCAAGGTATGGTTTTCTTGCAGTCTGTTACCTACCGGTTTACACCGGCTTGTGTGTTGTTTGTTTTTCTGTGTGTTTATGACTTTGTAAGATTAAACCATGTAAAGAGTTTACAGTTGTTAAATATTATTATGTTGTTAAGTATGACTCTCTCTTCCCTTGTGTGTGTCTAACAAGACTCGACCTATATTGGTGAATTGTGTATTGAGTTCAATAATGAACTGCTAACAAGTGCTAATGGGGGAAGTGAGGAGTCCGGTCTGTTCCGGCCACGCGTGTGAGTATGGGAGTCGATGTCATAACCGGTTCGATTCTCTTTGTATGTTATGGTTGTTTTCCAATTTGGTTTCCAACCTTCCCTTTAGCTTAACCAAGGCTATTTTACTGACTCACGTCGGGCCACAGGGGCATACTATGTGATATTTCGGTGTGCTTGGATCACTATATCCGAGGCACCTTGTGTTAAGTTATCCGTTCAATCTAACAGGACGGTAACGAGTTATGTAACGAGCTTAGAATGAGCATGGCAACATTCTCTAGGCTCTTTATGGGGACTAACTGTGTTGGTTCTCTTCCTAAAAGGAATTGTTCTTGTGTGTTGTGTGTGATGTTGCGTACAATACCCATGTTATGATATATGTATAAGTTGTGTGTTTTAAAATAAATGCCATGTCACCATGACAATTAGTTGCGCAGCCACATGACAATTAGTTGCGCGTATCCCGGTAGCCGATGGGCTGCGCGTTAACCATACCAGCCAAGGGTTGCTGACCCCCTTGGGGGCTCCATATTTCTTTTACTGTAGGATGAGGATCGAAGAAGCGGAGTGGCTTTAGGTTCTAGGATGCAGATTTACTTTTGATTACTTTTGGATGTTGGCCCGGGATGCGCCTGTGCTCCCGTGGCGTTATATATTTTGGTAGTGAACAGTTTACAGTAACAGTATACAGTGAATGATGTAAGTAAACACTCGGTATTATGTTAATGTATATGTGGTTATTAGTTCTATGCTCGGGAGTCTGATCATCAGACCGATACACTTGTATTTATTCAGCCTTGTTAACCACGTGGGTGGTTGACGACATTGTAGCACCAATCGTTTAGATATTGTTTAGTTGTTTAATTTCCGTTGCGATTTCAAGTAATGTTATGTGCGTAGTAGGGGTGTTACATGATATGTTGTTTATCCTTCTTAGTTCTGTGTTTTCCCGTTCCAAGTTCAACAACTGTTGATTCACCAATCTCTCCTTTATAACATCATTATAATATCCCAGTATAATACCAGATATCACATAGGGCCCAAAAGATTCAATCAACAATATTATGCCGTTATGATTGTTACCCTCTATTTCCAAACACTAGGCGATTCCCATGCTCATTGCACTGAATATAGGGGCGTAAACAATTTTTTGTTGAAAGAGCTCAGCCACCATACACTCAGTAGTAGTAATGTTACATATCATGAGCCACAAAATATATATATTTGACTTGTCTAGTTTCGCCAAATGTAGAGAAGCTATTATGGAACTTGGAAGACAAGCCCATTGAACCGAGATCCACCATTATCCAAGTTTGTGTCAATATTCTATTCTGCCCAACATGACCTATGCAATTTTGATCCAAACATTGCTCCAATCTGTCAATCCCATTCTGGTAATGTCGCATCAAGAAATGGTAAACCACACCCAACACGATGAACAACAGCCAGGTGACTAAGACAACGTGATTTGTTTTTGAATCAGGCCATAAGGATATCACATAAGCACAAGCTATGAAATTGAGAGGGCATACACATACAATCCTGCACATATAATAATATATTATTATATCAACTAAATATATATATATATATATATGTTGAAAATATAATGGAGATGAAGAATGTGGAGAAATAAGTAGATGAAGAGTAATACGTGACTCTTGCCTATGATTCTGATAGGAATACAATCCTTTTATAGACTAGTAAAACTAAACTAATAATAAGAAAATATCTTAACAACTCCGTAACTTCCTCTCACAAAAATTAATCTTGTACATAAATCTAAATAATTATTATTATTTTCATATCACAAAACCAACACTTTCCCTTGATTTGAAATCTGTAAAAAACTTGAAAAAAAATATCTTAACAATCTAAACCAAAATATTTGAAGCAAATCCCTTAAATCTTCAAATCTATCATGGAGCACTTCTCTCCAATCTTCCACGGACCACTTCTCTCCAAAATCTAGATGCTCTTCTCATCTTCTTCTGTAATTATGAAAAAATGGTGCACATCTCACCAACAATCTATACCAAGAGCACATCTCTCCTTACCTTTAAAACATATTTTCTTCTGCAAACTGCGTCAACTCAGCTTCTTTGTTAGTCGTCTGAGCATCAAACTTGCAATACTTTTGAACATGGCCAAATATTTTGCACATGTGTATATGACTCCATTCGAACAGCAAAAAATGATAATTATTGCCTCTAAAAACTGGGAAAGGAATGTTGAAATTTGATATCATCACTTAAACTTTAAACTTTTTCATACAAGTTCACTCTTTTTTTATTGGATCTCAACTATCAGAAAGAAATCAATGGGATCTCAACTATCAGAAGGAAATCATTGTTGATTTTTTCCCTTCATCTAGCTCTGATACCATGTTGAAAATATAATAGAGATGAAGAATGTGGAGAAATAAGTAGAAGAAGAATAATACGTGACTCTTGCCTATGATTCTGATAGGAATACAATCTTTTTATTGACTAATAAAACTAAACTAATAATAAGAAAATATCTTAACAACTCCGTAACTTCCTCTCACAAAAATTATTCTTCTACATAAAACTAAATAAGTATTATTATTTTCGAATCACAAAAGTGTTCCCTATTGTATGAACTTGAAATACCCCGTACTTAAAAACAGTGATTAATTAGGCTAATTATAAATTTTAAAGGCTTAATTACACTTAAATAAATATGAGGGAACAAATCCCGAAGAAAACGAACCTTTAAAATGGGTTAAAAGCATAAACGAACCTTAAAGCGCGTTTTTCGAGGAAACCGGGAAAACACGACTTTAAGCGGGTCAAACTGACCCGTAACAATTTTGGTCAACTAAATAGTCACTAATAAATATTGGTGAAGCTTTAGAAGCAATAAAATTAATTAAACGAGAAAATTCCGGAAAACGGGTTCCGGTTAGTAAAACTGTCAAAACCGGAGAGTTGTGGGGTGAGAATGCAAATAAACAAACTTATTGTGTCCACCTTGCAAATAAAAATGAAAATATGAGTGTGTGTGTGTGTGTGTGAGTGGGCCGGCCAGCTTCCCCTCCCTCACTCTCTTTATTTCCTTCTTATTAGCTAAAAGACAAAAGAAATAAGTAGAAAAAGTAAAAAGGGAAGTGGGGCTCTCTCTCTCTTCCATCCCTCATTTCCTCACCGTACCCACCTCCCTCTTCTTCTGAATTTCTCCCCTCCTTCACCGAGCTCCCATGGAGTTTTGAAGAAAACTCACACAACCCACAACTTCTCTCCATTGTTGTGCCTTCATCCTTTGTCCAAAAATTACAAAATTAGTACCATTGGAATCCCCTTGCAAAGGAGAACACATTCCTCCTTTCAAAAATCCAAAAGCTTCATTTTCGTTTTCATGGGTGTTCCCCATTTGAAGATTCAAGTCCACCATTAGAAGCACCTTCACCTCCTTATCATCTTGAGGTAAAAACATTCTTGAAAACCCATCTTTTTCTAGCCCTCATTTGCAAAACGAAAATTCAAAGTAAGCCTTGCTTTGCTCCTTGCATTCCAGCCGATTTTGGCTTCTCTTGTGGGCTAGGAATCTTATTCTCTTGCTAGACAAGAATTTCATCCATTGGTGGGAAGGAAATACTCTTTTCTAAACCCTAAAACATTTAAATTCTAGGGTTAGTTTAAGTGAATGCTAAATGGGTGGTGTGTATTGGTATGGTGGTTGTAGCATTGTGTATTGTGTGAGGAAGAACAAAGAAGAAGGAAAGAAAAGAAGAGAAGGGAAGGAAAGAAAGAAAAACTAGCAAAACAAGGTAAATGCTCTTACCTTGGGTTAGTTGGTGTATTGCATTGTAACAGATTTTAAATATCTAAAAGTGAGTAATGTATGTAGTATGAGTAGTAGTAATGTAGTAATGTGTTGGAGAAGAGAATGTAACAGTTTTGAAGTTTTTAAATGATGGTTAAAAGCTTGGGAAAACATGGGGTATTGAATGTGTATGTGCAGGAATTTTATGTTGTTGTAGTAGTGTTGAAATGTGAGTATAATGTATGGTATAAACAGGTTGTGAAAATGAGCCATTGTGAGCTGAAATAGTGTGTGAGCAAAGTAAGAATTATAGGGGAGACTATGTCAAATTTTGTGTAGGAATGAGAGGACTTAGGTTGGTTATGAAGAGGAAGTAACCTAGGTGATAACTAGGTGTATTTGAGGAGTGTAATGGGAGTGTTTTGTAGTTTGAAACAGATTTGGATATGAGTTTGTAAGTGGGATGGAGTTAAAATGTGAACTAATGTATTTAAGATGCTAAGAGTGGCATTAGTTAAGAGAGTATTGGAGGTTAGAAGTTTGAAGGAAAATCTGTAGCATAAAAAGGGAGTTTAAAAATCTGTAGCATTAGAATAGTAAAAACTAGTATAAGTGTTGAGAAGAAGTGAGAAAAATGTGTAAGTGAATGTGGGAATTGAGTAGTAAGTTTGGTGGATGAACCAAGGTGATTTAGAGGGCTTAATTAGTGCTAAATCATGTGGGGAAGTATTGGTAAAGATTAGGGAAACAATGGGTAAAGAAGACAACTGAAAACAGATTTTAAAACTGAAGTACTGGGCCAGACCGGACTTGCGACCGGACTTGCAAGTTCGGTTGAGCCCAGAATCACAAAGACGGGAGCTTTCTGGAATAGACCGAACTTGCGACCGGACATGTAAGTTCGGTCGGACCAGAAAAATTCCCCGTCTGAAACCTTCTGGAATGGACCGAACTTGCGGCCGGACATGCAAGTTCGGTCGGACCAGAAAATTCCCCGTCAAAAACCTTCTGGAATGGACCGGACTTGTGACCGGACATGCAAGTTCGGTCGGACCAGAGGATTTTCCCGTAATGTGAGCTACTGGAATCGACCGGACTTGCGACCGGACTTGCAAGTTCGGTCGAGTCAAAAAAATATATATTTTTATTACATGATTATAGTAATCATATGTATATATATATATATATGAAATAATGAATATATATGTAGTAGTACACTATGAATGAAGTAGTAATGGTAAGAAGTAAGTAAATGAGTAAGGCAACAAATTTAAGAAGTAGTAAAGAAAAGAATGGTTTTATAATCGAGTAAGAAAGTAATGAAGTAGTAAGTATACATTGAAGGTAGCAATGAAGGAGTAAGATAGATCAATAATAGACCATTGATCATGCTACTTCATGTATGTATAGGAATCAAATAGTTGATCTCCAAAGGAACCGGTAGTGCGAATACGACGGTGAACGGTATGATTTCTTCATGCCCTATATCCTAACTTGGTTACCCCGATTTGTGTGCTTATGTGATTACCAACAAGATAAATGCAAGAATCGGACTTATATTGCACATAAATGTGTTTGAACTATTTGTTCTTGTTGTATCTTCTTGAACAGTTAGTTTGTATAATTCATGAAATGAATGATTGAGAATGAAGTGTAAGTGTACATGATGAGTATTTGTGTATTGTATTGAGGTATGGAAAAGGAGTATTGACTTCTACTAATTCCTAACAGTCAAACTCCTAACTTGAGTAATGAGTAAAATGGAATGAGTAGAAGTCCGATATAGTTTCGGCCACGCGTGAGGATAAGGAAACACAAGAGGTTGGATCCGAATCCTGGATGTAATATTTTCCATCGACCAAATCCCTTGAATGGGTAGCATCCTGGATTAGTGGGCCACCCTAAAGCCCGGTGGTGGGATGTAGTAATCCCTACCCGGAGGTCATACCGACTTAACTGGAGTAAAGTAAGTAAGAAGTAAGTATTGTATGTGTATCGGTCTTGACTATTGTAAGTCATTGACCATGAGTAAGAAGTATTGAACACCCGATTAACCCGGGTGTGTAATGAAGCTAACATGACTTCTGTATGGAATGGAGAATTGTATCTCCTAATGCGGTGAGTAATCGGTAAGTAAGAACGGTAGATGTGTAATGTCTTCCTTGCATGTATTGAATGTATGTATGCCTTGTGTATGGAATGTATTGAATTGTATTGTATAAGGCTGTATGATGTATGTATGAATGAAACGAACCGCATGTACTCGACCAAATAGTTGGCGTACCTCGCTAGTACGCGGGGTATGCGGTTTCATATTCAGCGTAAGCTGACCCCCTAGGGGGAATGTTTTTATTCTACAGGTACCCGCGAGGCGTGATGGTCGAGTAAGGCCCTTGCTGAATTCTTTTTGGGTAATTAGAAGGATTGAAATAGTGTACCGAGTTGTACACGGCTAAGGCCTTTGGAGTAGCCGGTGTACCATGTGGTACACCTTTTTGGTTAATGAATTCATGATTGGATAGTAAGGAGAGAATGTATAATTTCTTAATTTTTGGGAAGTAGCCTTGGAATGTAATTCATATATTTCGGTATACTCGGTAATCAATTGTAAGTAAGTACTTGGTATTGTAAGTAAGTAGTATGTATTCGGGTATTCTAATCGTCAGACCGTTACTGTAAGTAGTAGTAGCCTTGTTAGTCTTGGATGGCTAACGGCGTTGTATCACCCGCCGGGAGTAAGTAAGTAAGTAAGTAAGTATTCCGCTGCGAGTAAGGTAAGTATGAGGATGATTAGAGGATAATGGAAGGATTAGCAGTTGGGGTGTTACAAAAAGTGGTATCAGAGCGAAGTCTCGCTCTGATGACTAGAATACCGAGTGTAGTGATTACCGAGTTAGGTTATAAACCGTTTTACAACGGAGAATTAGAAACCTAACTAGGAATTACCGTTAGCAATAACGGATACCCTTTACGTCTGCAAGGACGATACCATTGCTTGAATCAAGGCCATGTGGTCATAGTTTCACCGTATCTAATGTAATCCACACTTGTTCAGATGTCAGGACGAGGTCGAGGCCAACCTAGAGGAGAGACATCTGATGGACCGGGCGCGCAGACGATAGCTGAGATCGTCGCCGCCACGGTAGCGCTGATGCTACCGCAAGTAATCACCGCTGTACAAGCAACACAGCAAAACCAACAGCAGCAGCAGCAGCAACAGCCCGACCCACCTCAACCCCGAGAAACAAATTGGGTAAAGGCCGTCGCCGACCTTCGACCTCCATGCTTTAGAGGCGAGAGCGACCCCGCCAAACTCGAGGCCTACCTCTCCGAGATGGAGACGGCATTCGAGACATTTGAGACTCCCGCAGGAGTTCGAGTGAGGATAGCTGCGTACTACCTCAAAGACGCAACTATGGACTGGTGGAAGCTCATTAAGGCCGAGCACATAGCCGACCCTGCATTCGGTTGAGAAGCATTCACCTCTCTCCTCCGATCTAAGTACTATCCTGAGCATGTCAAGACCAAGAAACGGCTTGAGCTCGATGCCCTGAAAATGACCGAGAAGATGACGGTTGACGAATATTACCGCACCTTCACCTCTCTTCTCAGACTTCTACCCGACCTTGGGTATACCAGCCAAGTCTTGGTCGACCGCTTCTACGGCGGATTGAGCCATCGACTCCGGTATGGCATGGGCTTCACACGGTTTACCTCCCTTCAGGTAAACATCGTTGAACCCTTAAAGCCATGAGCAATGTGAATTAGTATTTCCCGTATGTAAGTGTAACCTAATGCCTAAGTAATTCAGGAGTGTTACCATGCTGCATCTCGAGTTGAGATCACCTGCCAGCTGAGAGATGAGGAGCAGGCGCTGAAGTGCAAGGTGAGCAGCAAGGGTAACACCTCCGATGACGAAAACCAATCCAAACCTTGGAAGAAGAAGAAGGGGAAGCACTCCCATCAGAAGAACACTTCAGGAGACGGCGGTGCCCATACTGAGAAGGGCAAGGCAGCCGAGCCATTGCAGCTTGCCTACACCGCACCAGTGGCAGCGAAGCCACTGAGGTCTCAGCCCTACAGGGGTAAGAACCCGAAACCGAATTAGTACACTTGTGAACTAGTATGTATATGGAGTATTGTAAGTATACCGAACCTTGCTAACTTGGAAGCTATAGGTTCTGGATTTGGCCAGTGGAAGAACCAATCTGATGGCCGCAGCTACATATGCCGAAACTGCAACAAGGATCATCCCGGCACAGATTGCCAAGGAAGGGAGATCCGCTGCTACACTTGCCAGAAGCCGGGGCACCATGCTAATGCATGCCCAGAGAACTCTAAGCCCAAGGGCAACTATCAGGGCTACAAGCAGCGTGAGGGCAAGGAGGTTGCATCTGGCGATGCTCATGCCCAGCACACCTCGCAGGGATAGGGATCCCGAGGTCCGCAGAAGGGCGCACCGCAGAGGCAGCCGGCCTTACCCATCATTGACCGTGATGGGACCGGGACTAAGTCCGGCCCAGGTAACTACCGTAACCTTTAATCCTTGAAGAGCATGTCTAAGTATTAAAATAATTGTATGAATGGGAGTATGAATGTGTAAGTACTTGAAGTATGAAATTGAGCATGAGTAAGTAACATGGAAGTATGTATTGAGCATGAAATGAATTAGTAAGCCTAGAACTCACACTAGATATAATTTACCACCTTAGGGAAATTCCTTATATGTTACCCAATACCTTCGAACTCACCTCATGAAGAGACCGACATCGCCACTCACCACTTCGACAACAATCAGTGTCAGGTCATCCGCCCAGGTATGATCTTATTAAAAGGATACCTGACACCCAAAGCACAAGTTTCAATCATCCGACAGTGCAACAAGTTAGGAATGGGTCCAGGAGGATTTTATACACCCGAATTCCCCGGTGGAGCTACAATGAAGCTGAAAATGATGTGCTTGGGAAAGGATTGGAACCCTTATACCAAGACATACCAAATGACGCGAGCAGGAGACGGAGCCACACCTCTAGCAATACCCCCTGAATACCAAAAGCTTGTCACTCAAGCTGTAGAATTTGCACAACAACGTGAAGATGAACCACTCCCTGCACTTGAAGCAGATCTATGTATTGTCAAATTCTATGAGAAAGAAGGACAACTTGGCTTACACCAAGACAAGGACGAGACAACGGAATCTCTTGAACTAGGAGTGCCCGTAGTGTCTTGGTCCATTGGTGATGACGCCGTATTTTTGTATAGCGAGCAGAAGCGTGTGGACCTCGCGGAGAAATTGGTATTGAGATCAGGAGATGTCCTAATCATGGGTGGAAAATCGAGGTTGTTGTATCACGGGATCCAGAAGATCAAGTTGAATACGGCACCACCGGCAATAATCAATGTCACACACATGAAACCAGGACGCCTGAACCTTACCTTTAGAAAGTAATAATCTTGTAGTAGCATGTAATCCAGTAGTAACGTGTATTAGAGACACAATATGTATGATGGTTGGTTATTCAATAAAAGCAGTGTTGGTTATTAAATTCCACTTGTGTTCCACTATCGTTACATATAATCTTATGAATCAATAGGTGTGGACTCGGTACCGAAGGTAACCTGAGTATCCTCACCGAAGAGCAAGCCGGCAAAAGCGGCACCATTCTAACGGGAACATTCCCGGTAAACGGCATCGAAGCCTCAGTATTATTCGACTCCGGCGCCTCTCACACCTTTGTATCGCCATCATTCGCTACAAGGTTGGGGCTAGACGCAGATGAGCTACCAAATTTCTTGGTTACTCTCCCGTCGAAGGAGCGGGTAAAGTGTACTAAGTATTACCACACCGCCACAATTCAAATCAAAGGTGAAGCATTTCCCATCTCATTCATTGAATTCAACGGGTTGGGATTCGACTTGATAATTGGAATGAACTGGTTGGAGCGGCACAAGGGGAGAATCCTATGCGCCGAGCATCGCTTGCTGCTCAAGAGTCCATCTGGGGTCACTGTTTCATACCGCCAGAGGCCGAGAGAGCCTTCAACTACAGTCATCTCCGCTATGGCAATGTATCGGGAGCTCAGAAAAGGACATGAAGTGTATTTATGCCACGTGCAAGCCCTGGACAGAGATCCAGAGTTCAGTGATGATGTAGCAGTAGTCTCAGAATTTCCTGATGTATTTCCGAAAGAGCTACCTGGTATGCCACCACAGAGAGCAGTAGAGTTCGAAATCGACCTTGTACCTGGTACTGGTCCCATTGCTAGGGCACCATACCGCATGGCGCCAGTAGAAATGACAGAGTTAAAAGAGCAACTACGTGAACTACTCGACAAAGGGTTTATACGCCCGAGCGTATCACCCTGGGGAGCACCGGTCCTCTTTGTGAAGAAGAAGGACGCTAGTCTCCGCCTTTGCATCGACTACCGCGAATTGAATGCGGTCACCGTAAAGAATAAATATCCATTACCACGCATCGACGACCTGTTCGATCAGTTGAAGGGAGCTTCGGTCTTTTCTAAGATTGATCTCCGATCCGGATATCACCAAATTGCTATCAAAGAGCAAGATATTGAGAAAACAGCATTCCGAACAAGATATGGCCACTACGAATTCACGGTGATGCCATTCGGTTTGTCTAACGCACCAGCCAAATTCATGGACCTAATGAATCGATTATTCAGTGATCAGCTGGACACTTCAGTAGTAGTATTCATTGACGACGTCCTTGTATATTCGAAGTCAGCAGAAGAGCATGAAAACCACTTGAGAAAAGTACTTGAGACACTGCGCGAGAACCAGCTGTATGCGAAGTTCTCCAAATGCGAGTTTTGGCTAGATCAGGTATCATTCCTCGGTCATGTCATCTCGAGCGCGGGTATTTCAGTAGATCCATCCAAAATCGAAGCAGTGCGATCATGGCCTAGACCTAAGACTGTTACCGACATCCAGAGCTTTCTTGGTTTAGCCGGTTATTACCGGAGGTTTGTAAAGGACTTCTCAAAAGTCGCTAAGCCCATGACGTCATTGATGAAGAAAGATGCACCGTTTGTATGGACAAACGAGTGCGAGGTATCCTTCCAGAGCCTAAAAGACTCATTGACCTCAGCGCCAGTTCTCACACTTCCAGAGGGCATAGAGGGATTTGAGGTGTACTGTGATGCATCGGGCAAGGGCATGGGATGCGTACTCATGCAGCATAGCAAGGTAGTAGCATACGCCTCCCGCCAGCTGAAAAAGCATGAGGAGAATTACCCGACACATGATCTAGAGTTAGGAGCCATTGTCTTCGCCTTGAAGATATGGCGACACTATCTCTATGGGGTAAGCATCACCATCTACTCCGACCACAAAAGTTTGCAGTATGTATTCACCTAGAAAGAATTGAACTTAAGACAGAGGAGGTGGATGGAGTTTCTCTCAGATTACGACATCAACCTCCAGTATAAAGAAGGGAAGGAAAACGTTGTAGCCGACGCCCTGAGTCGTCGAGAACACTTGCTCCATTCGCTACTCACTTCTTCTAGCTTGGTTAACGAGGTGCGAGACGCTCAGTTGAGCGACCCTTACTTCACAGAGATCAGACAGAAAATCACAGAAGGTACCTTCGAGAACCAAAAGTATGACTTCAAATTGCATAAAGACGGTCTGATCCGATTGAATGGAAGATTGTGCGTTCCCCGAAGCAATGCTGAGCTAAGGGATCGCATTCTGCGAGAGTCACATTGTTCGATATTGCATGTCCATCCGGGAGCCTCTAAAATGTACAAAGACATGAAGAGGTACTTCTGGTGGTCAGGAATGAAATCCGACGTGACTGAGTATGTTCTGAGGTGTCTCACATGCCAGAAGGTGAAGTTCGAGCACCGAAGACCGGGAGGAATGGTGCAATCCATGCCCATTCCGGAGTGGAAACTCCACGATATCTCTATGGATTTTGTTGTTGGACTCCCACCTGCAGGGGAGGACTCAACATGATCTGGGTAGTAGTCGATCGTCTCACCAAGGTTGCCCGATTCATACCGATGAAGGACACCTGGAAGGTGGCGAAGCTCGCGGAGCTATTCGACAAGGAGATCATCCGACACCACGGAGTCCCGAAAACCATTGTATCTGACCGCGACACCAGATTTCTTTCGAGATACTGGAGAGCAACACGGGAAGCGCTTGGTACTGAGTTGAACTTAGCACCGCCTTCCATCCACAGACCGACGGTCAGACAGAAAGGACCATCCAAACACTAGAGGATATGCTTAGGGCATGTGCCTTAGACTTCCAGGGGAGCTGGATTGACAAGCTTCATCTTATCGAGTTTTCGTATAACAATAGCTATCATGCTTCGATTAAGATGTCGCCTTTCCAAGCTTTGTATGGTAGACCTTGCCGTACCCCGTTGTGTTGGGATGAGTCAAGTGAAGCGGTCATCATAGGACCAGAGTATCTGGAACAAGTACAAGCTGAGTACAAATCCGAGCAAATATGAAAGCAGCCCAAGATAGACAGAAATCCTATGCGGATGTGCGACGACGCGACCTTGAGTTCGCCGTGGGCGACCAAGTGTTCTTGCGTGTCTCACCTATGAAGGGCGTCTTTCGATTTGGCCAAAAGGGCAAGCTGAGCCCAAAATTTGTAGGGCCGTATACCATTACCGAGAGGATTGGAACCGTAGCTTATAGGCTAGCATTGCCTGAAGAATTGGGGGTGTTCATGATGTCTTTCATGTATCACAACTCAAGAAATACATAGCCGATCCCTCTCATGTATTAGAACCCGAACATCTATCCCTAGAGCCGACGATGAGATATGTCGAGACTCCATTGCGAATCCTTGATACAAAGACAAGAGACACTCGCCATAAATCTGTACGAATGGTGAAGGTCTTGTGGTCTAACCACGACGTCGAGGAAGCGACTTGGGAATTAGAGGACGCCATGAAGGCGAAGTACCCGAATTATTTGTAGACTAGATGTCTAGTATCCGTATAGCACGGAGGGTACGGGGCGTACCCCTTTTAAGGGGGGTAGAGCCTTTTTGCTTTTGCATTGCTTCGGGTTAGCATTGAGTAGTATGTATTGTAATTGTATTTTGTTGGCACATGTAGTGCTAATTGTATATTGGCACAAAGTAGTGCTAGTGGTATTCGGTATGTAGTACGATGAGTATGGTATGTGTATGGTATGTATGTAATCAGTAATGCATTGTGTTGTACGGTATATGACACGAATGACATTGTGAAGTGTATTGTGAATGTATTGTGGAATGTGCGAATTGGATGGTGTATTGTGTATGGTATTTGAATGGAGTATTGATGAATTGAGTATTGTGTATGGCAATTGAACTGAGTATGGTGTATGGTATTGAATTGTGTATTGTAGTGTAAGAACTATGAACACCTTGTAAGGTGGTAGTAGAATGCATTGTGGCAATTGGTTGCCAAATGAGTAGAAGTAGTAAACCGTAAACCTTGAGCAACTTTGAGGGCAAAGTTCCTTAAGGGGGGTAGATTGAAATACCCCGTAATTAAAAACAGTGATTAATTAGGATAATTATAAATTTTAAAGGCTTAATTACACTTAAATAAATATGAGGGAACAAATCCCGAAGAAAACGGACCTTTAAAATGGGTTAAAAGCATAAACGAACCTTAAAGCGCGTTTTTCGAGGAAACCGGGAAAACATGACTTTAAGCGGGTCAAACAGACTCGTAACAATTTTTGTCAACTAAATAGTAACTAATAAATATTAGTGAAGCTTTAGAACAATAAAATTAATTAAACGAGAAAATTCCGGAAAACGGGTTCCGGTTAGTAAAACTGAAAACCGGAGAGTTGTGGGGTGAGAATGCAAATAAACAAACTTAGTGTGTCCACCTTGCAAATAAAAATGAAAATCTGAGTGTGTGTGTGTGTGAGTGGGCTGGCCAGCTTCCCCTCCCTCACTCTCTTTATTTCCTTCTTATTAGCTAAAAGACAAAAGAAATAAGTAGAAAAAGTAAAAAGGGAAGTGGGGCTCTCTCTCTCTTCCATCCCTCATTTCCTCACCGTACCCACCTCCCTCTTCTTCTGAATTTCTCCCCTCCTTCACCGAGCTCCCATGGAGTTTTGAAGAAAACTCACACAACCCACAACTTCTCTCCATTGTTGTGCCTTCATCCTTTGTCCAAAAGTTACAAAATTAGTACCATTGGAATCCCCTTGCAAAGGAGAACACATTCCTCCTTTCAAAAATCCAAAAGCTTCATTTTCGTTTTCATGGTGTTCCCCATTTGAAGATTCATGTCCACCATTAGAAGCACCTTCACCTCCTTTTCATCTTGAGGTAAAAACATTCTTGAAAACCCATCTTTTCTAGCCCTCATTTGCAAAACAAAAATTCAAAGTAAGCCTTGCTTTGCTCCTTGCATTCCAGCCGATTTTGGCTTCTCTTGTGGGCTAGGAATCTTGTTCTCTTGCTAGACAATAACTTCATCCATTGATGGGAAGGTAATACTCTTTTCTAAACCCTAAAACATTTAAATTCTAGGGTTAGTTTAAGTGAATGCTAAATGGGTGGTGTGTATTGGTATGGTGGTTGTAGCATTGTGTTTTGTGTGAGGAAGAACAAAGAGAAGGAAGGAAAAAGAAGAGAAGGGAAGAAAGAAAGAAAAACTAGCAAAACAAGGTAAATGCTCTTACCTTGGGTAGTTGGTGTATTGCATTGTAACAGATTTTAAATATCTAAAAGTGAGTAATGTATGTAGTATGAGTAGTAATGTAGTAAGTGTTGGAGAAGAGAATGTAACAGTTTTGAAGTTTTAAATGATGGTTAAAAGCTTGGAGAAAACAAGGGGTATTGAATGTGTATGTGCAGGAATTTTATGTTGTTGTAGTAGTGTTGAAATGTGAGTATAATGTATGGTATAAACAGGTTATGAAAATGAGCCATTGTGAGCTGAAATAGTGTGTGAGCAAAGTAAAAATTATAGGGGAGACTATGTCAAATTTTGTGTAGGAATGAGAGGACTTAGGTTGGTTATGAAGAGGAAGTAACCTAGGTGATAACTAGGTGTATTTGAGGAGTGTAATGGGAGTGTTTTGTAGTTTGAAACAGATTTGGATATGAGTTTGTAAGTGGGATGGAGTTAGGATGTGAACTAATGTATTTAAGATGCTAAGAGTGGCATTAGTTAAGAGAGTATTGGAGGTTAGAAGTTTGAAGGAAAATTTGTAGCATAAAAAGGGAGTTTAAAATCTGTAGCATTAGAAGAGTAAAAACTAGTATAAGTGTTGAGAAGAAGTGAGGAAAATGTGTAAGTGAATGTGGGAATTGAGTAGTAAGTTTGGTGGATGAACCAAGGTGATTTAGAGGGCTTAATTAGTGCTAAATCATGTGGGGAAGTATTGGTAAAGATTAGGGAAACAATGGGTAAAGAAGCCAACTGAAAACAGATTTTAAAACTGAAGTACTGGGCCGGACCGGACTTGCAAGTTCGGTCGAGCCCAGAATCACAAAGACGGGAGCCTTCTGGAATAGACCGAACTTGCGACCGGACATGCAAGTTCGGTCGGACCAGAAAAATTCCCCGTCTGAAACCTTCTGGAATGGACCGAACTTGCGGCCGGACATGCAAGTTCGGTCGGACCAGAAAATTCCCCGTCAAAAACCTTCTGGAATGGACCGGACTTGTGACCGGACATGCAAGTTCGGTCGGACCAGAGGATTTTCCCGTAATGTGAGCTACTGGAATCGACCGGACTTGCGACCGGACTTGCAAGTTCGGTCGAGTAAAAAATATATATTTTTATTACATGATTATAGTAATCATATGTATATATATATATATATATATGCCTATACACATATATGCATATATATATGTAGTAGTACACTATGAATGAAGTAGTAATGGTAAGAAGTAAGTAAATGAGTAAGGCAACAAATTTAAGAAGTAGTAAAGAAAAGAATGGTTTTATAATCGAGTAAGAAAGTAATGAAGTAGTAAGTATACATTGAAGGTAGCAATGAAGGAGTAAGATAGATCAATAATAGACCATTGATCATGCTGCTTCATGTATGTATAGGAATCAAATAGTTGATCTCCAAAGGAACCGGTAGTGCGAATACAACGGTGAACGGTATGATTTCTTCATGCCCTGTATCCTAACTTGGTTACCCCGATTTGTGTGCTTATGTGATCACCAACAAGATAAATGCACGAATTGGACTTATATTGCACATAAATGTGTTTGAACTATTTGTTCTTGTTGTATCTTCTTGAACAGTTAGTTTGTATAATTCATGAAATGAATGATTGAGAATGAAGTGTAAGTGTACATGATGAGTATTTGTGTATTGTATTGAGGTATGGAAAAGGAGTATTGACTTCTACTAATTCCTAACAGTCTAACTCCTAACTTGAGTAATGAGTAAAATGGAATGAGTAGAAGTCCGATATAGTTTCGGCCACGCGTGAGGATAAGGAAACACAAGAGGTTGGATCCGAATCCTGGCTGTAATCTTTTCCATGGACCAAATCCCTTGAATGGGTAGCATCCTGGATTAGTGGGCCACCCTAATGCCCGGTGGTGGGATGTAGTAATCCCTGCCCGGAGGTCATACCGACTTAACTGGAGTAAAGTAAGTAAGAAGTAAGTATTGTATGTGTATCGGTCTTGACTATTGTAAGTCATTGACCATGAGTAAGAAGTATTAAACACCCGATTAACTTGGGTGTGTAATGAAGCTAACATGACTTCTGTATGGAATGGAGAATTGTATCTCCTAATGCGGTGAGTAATCGGTAAGTAAGAACGGTAGACGTGTAATGTCTTCCTTGCATGTATTGAATGTATGTATGCCTTGTGTATGGAATGTATTGAATTGTATTGTATAAAGCATGTATGTATGTATGTATGAATGAAACGAACCGCATGTACTCGACCAAATAGTTGGCGTACCCTCGCTAGTACGCGGGGTATGCGGTTATCATATTCAGCGTAAGCTGACCCCCTAGGGGGAATGTTTTTATTCTACAGGTACCCGCGAGGCGTGATGGTCGAGTAAGGCCCTTGCTGAATTCTTTTTGGGTAATTAGAAGGATTGAAATAGTGTACCAAGTTGTACACGGCTAAGGCCTTTTGAGTAGCCGGTGTACCATGTGGTACACCTTTTTGGTTAATGAATTCATGATTGGATAGTAAGGAGAGAATGTATAAATTCTTAATTTTTGGGAAGTAGCCTTGGAATGTAATTCATATATTTCGGTATACTCGGTAATCAATTGTAAGTAAGTACTTGGTATTGTAAGTAAGTAGTATGTATTCGGGTATTCTAATTGTCAGACCGTTACTGTAAGTAGTAGTAGCCTTGTTAGTCTTGGATGGCTAACGGCGTTGTATCACCCGCCGGGAGTAAGTAAGTAAGTAAGTATTCCGCTGCGAGTAAGGTAAGTATGAGGATGATTAGAGGATAATGGAAGGATTAGCGATTGGGGTGTTACAGAACTCCTCGGTCTTAAAAAAGCAAAGCGGCAATGCATATTACTGTGGATGGGCAACTACCATGGCATTCGTTCAACTTTTCCTTAGACTCTGACCGTCAACTAAGAGAATAACCTCCAATTGGGCTATACATTGTTGATAATGACGTATCTGATCATCTCTTTGCTTTAATGTATCCCTCAGAGTAGTAATCTCCAAATCTGATATGTCGTTCATCCTTCTCAGTTCTGTGTTTTCCCGTTCCAAGTTCAGCAACTGTTGATTCACCAACTTCTCCTCTATAACATCATTATAATATCCCAGTATAATACCAGATATCACATAGGGCCCAAAAGATTCAATCAACAATATTATGCCGTTATGATTGTTACCCTCTATTTCCAAACACTAGGCGATTCCCATGCTCATTGCACTGAATATAAGGGCGTAAACAATTTTTTTGTTGAAAGAGCTCAGCCACCATACACTCAGTAGTAGTAATGTTACATATCACGAGCCACAAAATATATATATCTGACATGTCTAGTTTCGCCAAATGTAGAGAAGCTATTATGGAACTTGGAAGACAAGCCCATTGAAATGAGATCCACCATTATCCAAGTTTGTGCCAATATTCTATTCTGCCCAACATGACCTGTGCAATTTTGACCCAAACATTGCTCCAATCTGTCAATCCCATTCTGGTAGTGCCGCATCAAGAAATGGTAAACCACACCCAACACGATGAACAACAGCCAGGTGACTAAGACAACGTGATTTTTTTTTAATCAGGCCCTAAGGATATCACATAAGCACAAGCTATGAAACTGAGAGGGCATACACATACAATCCTGCACATATAATAATATATTATTATATCAACTGAATACATATACATATACATATATATATATATATATATATTGAAAATATAATAGAGATGAAGAATGGGGAGAAATAAGTAGATGAAGAATAATACGTGACTCTTGCCTTGATTATCATAGGAATACCATCCTTTTATAGACTAGTAAAACTAAACTAATAATAAGAAAATATCTTAACAACTCCGTAACTTCCTCTCACAAAAATTAATCTTTTACATAAATCTAAATTATTATTATTATTTTCAAATCACAAAACCAACACTTTCCCTTGATTTGAAATCTTTAAAAAACTTGAAAAAAAATATCTTAACAATCTAAACCAAAATATTTGAAGCAAATCCCTTAAATCTTCAAATCTTTCACGGAGCACTTCTCTCCAATCTTCCACGGACCACTTCTCTCCAAAATCTAGATGCTCTTCTCATCTTCTTCTGTAATTATGCAAAAATGGTGCACATCTCACCAACAATCTATCCCAGGAGCACATCTCTCCTTACCTCTAAAACAAATTTTCTTCTGCAAACTGCGTCATCTCAGCTTCTTTGTTAGTCGTCTGAGCATCAATCTTGCAATACTTTTGAACATGACCAAATCTTTTGCACTTGTGTATATGACTCCATTCGAACGGCCAAAAATGGTAATTATTGCCTCTAAAAACTGGAAAAGGAATGTTGAAATTTGATATCATCACTTAAACTCTAAACTTTTTCACACAAGTTCACTCTGTTTTTATTGGATCTCAACTATCAGAAAGAAATCAATGGGATCTCAACTATCAGAAAGAAATCATTGTTGATTTTTTCCCTTCATCTAGCTCTAATACCATGTTGAAAATATAAAAGAGATGAAGAATGTGGAGAAATAAGTAGAAGAAGAATAATACGTGACTCTTGCCTATGATTCTGATAGGAATACAATCCTTTTATTGACTAATAAAACTAAACTAATAATAAGAAAATATCTTAACAACTCCGTAACTTCCTCTCACAAAAATTAATCTTCTACATAAATCTAAATAATTATTATTATTTTCAAATCACAAAACCAACACTTTCCCTTGATTTGAAATCTTTAAAAAACATGAAAAAAAATATCTTAACAATCTAAACCAAAATATTTGAAGCAAATCCCTTAAATCTTCAAATCTTTCACGGAGCACTTCTCTCCAATCTTCCACGGACCACTTCTCTTCAAAATCTAGATGCTCTTCTCATCTTCTTCTGTAATTATGCAAAAATGGTGCACATCTCACCAACAATCTATCCCAGGAGCACATCTCTCCTTACCTCTAAAACAAATTTTCTTCTACAAACTGCGTCATCTCAGCTTCTTTGTTAGTCATCTGGGCATCAAACTTGCAATACTTTTGAACATGACCAAATCTTTTGCACTTGTGTATATGACTCCATTCGAACGGCAAAAAATGGTAATTATTGCCTCTAAAAACTGGAAAAGGAATGTTGAAATTTGATATCATCACTTAAACTCTAAACTTTTTCACACAAGTTCACTCTTTTTTTTATTGGATCTCAACTATCAGAAAGAAATCAATGGGATCTCAACTATCAGAAAGAAATCATTGTTGATTTTTTCCCTTCATCTAGCTCTGATACCATGTTGAAAATATAATAGAGATGAAGAATGTGGAGAAATAAGTAGAAGAAGAATAATACGTGACTCTTGCCTATGATTCTGATAGGAATACAATCCTTTTATTGACTAATAAAACTAAACTAATAATAAGAAAATATCTTAACAACTCCGTAACTTCCTCTCATAAAAATTAATCTTCTACATAAAACTTAATAAGTATTATTATTTTCAAATCACAAAAGTGTTCCCTATTGTATGACCTCCCCGGTCTTAAAAAAGCAAAGCGGCAATGCATATTACTGTGGATGGGCAACTACCATGGCATTCGTTCAACTTTTCCTCAGTCTCTGACCGTCAACCAAGAGAATAACCTCCAATTGGGCTATACATTGATGATAAAGACGTATCTGATCATCTCTTTGCTTTAATGTATCCCTTAGAGTAGTAATCTTCAAATCTGATATGTCGTTTATCCTTCTCAGATTCCTGTTCCAAGTTCAACAACTGTTGATTCACCAACCTCTCCTTTATAACATCATTATAATATCCTAGTATAATACCAGATATCACATAGGGCCCAAAAGATTCAATCAACAATATTATGCCGTTATGATTGTTACCCTCTATTTTCAAACACTAGGCGATTCCCATGCTCATTGCACTGAATATAGGGGCGTAAACAATTTTTTGCTGAAAGAGCTCAGTAATAGATTTAAACGCAAGCGGAAAGGAAAGAGGAGGAGAAAGGTTTGGAGCGCAAGCAAGTCGAGAAGGAAGGAAATGATTTTATTACATTATGCTTAGAACTTTTCTATTACAGAGGAGATGATCTGCTCAGAAGCCTAACCCATATGGTGTATATATATACAAGTAAACTACCAAAATTATGTTAATCTAATTCAAACTAATTCAAACTTCCTATTTCAGAATTGGCAATACAAAATTCAAAATTGGCAATACAAAACGTTTCATTAACTAATGGACTAATGGTTATCAACTGGGCTGGGTTAGCCCATATGGAATGGGTGACTTATTACTCCAACACCCCCCCGCAAGCCGATGGTGATCTTGATCAACGAGGCTTGAAATGTTGGTGTTGGATATACCCATGCGGTCAAGTTGTGCTTTGTAAGATATTCCAGGTAGAGCTTTTGTCATCATGTCAGCCAACTGTGTTGATGTGGGGGTGTACACAACATCAACGAGTCCTTCTTGAATTTTATCACAGACGAAATGACAATCAATTTCAATATGCTTGGTTCGCTCATGAAAGACTGGGTTATGAGCTATGTAAATGGCAGACTGGTTGTCACACTTGACAGGTATGGGATGTACATTGGAAACATCAAATTCATGTAGTAGTCTGCTTAGACATGTGAGCTCTGCTGTCACACGTCGCAAAGAACGGTATTCAGCCTCTGCACTAGAAAGAGAGACGGTTCCTTGCTTTTTAGTCTTCCAAGAGATTGGACTGGTACCAAGGAAGATATAATAGCCAGAGACAGACTTCAGTTTTACTTTGTACACCCATTTACAACTAACCGTTTTCTTACCCTTGGGTAAGTCAACGATTGTCCAAGTGTGGTTTTCCTCTAAAGCTCGTAGCTCACTTTGCATGGCTTGCTGCCAGTGCACGTGCTTGACGGCTTCATGATAAGATTGAGGTTCTTCCAATTGTTCAATATTGGTGGACACAGCAAGAGCAAGGGATGAACTAGGTCGTGTGTCTGTGAGGCTCTCACATTGTATTAAAGAATTCATCCCTTTATTCTGCCTATAAACTCGTTCGTCGAGCACATCTTGAAAGGCTGTGTTACATATATAGTCGTTAAGATAATCAGGCCTACGAGTCTCTCTTTATGACCGGCGAAGCCCGTCATCATTGGTTTGATCATGTTCTGGAATAGAGATGTGTTCCAGGACTGTTTCATGTGCAAGAGGAGGAGAAGAGGGGGTATTGTCATTTGTCACAGAGTGGACCACACCACGGGGTTCATCGATATTCGTTGTAGAGTGAACCACTCCACGAGGGTCATCGTTAGAGACCCAAGACGATGGTATGCTAGGTTGTTCCCCTGAACAAGTTACATGTTCTCCCACTCCATTAGCGAAGGGAAAAACATCTATATGGAATTTAACATCTCGACAGACGTCAATTTTCTTTGTTACCAAACTCAAGACTTTGTGCCCTTTCTTGCGGGGTTCCTCTCCCAGATATACACAAGCTTCGGCCCGGGGATTGAATTTGCCTCCCTTTTCTCCAACTATGGTCTTGTAACACAGACATCCAAAAGGTATAATGTCATCATATGTCGGTTGTGTTTCATAAAACCGCTCATATGGTGTTTTCCCAACAAGGCCTTAGTAGGTAATCTGTTAATTAGATAAACCGCATGAAGAATACATTCACCCCAATATTCTATGGGAACCTGAGACTGAAAAAATACCGCTCTAGCCGTTTCAAGTAGGTACTTGTGCTTTCGTTCTACAACGGCGTTTTGTTGCGGTGTATGTGCACAATTGGTTTGGTGGAGTATACCATTTTGTGCGAGAAACCTTTTGCCTGAATTAGAGCTGCCTAATTCTTTGGCATTATCACTCCTGAAAACTCTGATTTTCGCATCAAATTGTCTCTCCACCATTCGAACAAAATCCACTATTGCATCCCAAGCATCCCCTTTATGTTTTAGTAATTGAACCCATGTAATCCTTGTATAGTCATCAACTAGACAAAGAAAGTACCTATATCCATTGTATGTGGTTACGTTAAACGGCCCCCATACATCTAAATGCACTATGTCGAAAGGTTTATTGGTTTTAATTTCGGATCTACCAAAGGGTAATCGTTGACCTCATGACTTATAACATATATCGCATGCAAATTTTGGAGAAAAATCAACTTGTTTTATCAACTTCATTTGAACGAGTTTCTGATATGGCACATGCCCCAACCTAACATGTAGTTCTTTCGCATTTCTAGTAACAAAATTAGCAAATCCTAAAGTACTGCTCATGCCCAGATTTCCTTGACGTCTTTGCTGATGGGAAAACCATTGATTCATCCTTCCTTGATCCAGAATGTAGAGACCATTCTATTCGAGCTCAATCACTTCAGTCTCCTTTGTAGTAGGGTCCTGGATCAGACAAGTTTCCATGCCAAAAGTTAGAGGTTGTTGTTCCTGTTCGACCATTCTCTTCAAAGAGATCAAATTGAACATAAAATCTGGAATAAATAGCACTCCTTTTAACCATAACCGTTCTCCCAATCTTACATCTCCCACCATAGAAACTTGTTGAGGCCTTCCATCCGGCAAAATCACAGATCTTTTACATTTTAAAGTTTTCCAGTTTTCAAATAAATCCCGGGCACCAGACATATGGTCCGTGGCACCAGTATCAAGGATCCATTTCCCAGTTAAACCTCCAGTATCATACAGAATTTTACTCATCAGGCATAGTTTGCTTGCTGTAAAATTAAAACGATTACCTGAAAAGTGGCAATAGCTAGGATCTCCTCCCTTCGACTCTTGATCGCTGGCACGGATGATGCTAGCAATCTGCTGTATTTCTTCACGAGTAAACCCCTTCACCGTCTTACTACCTTCGCTTGAATTTTCTCCACAAGCTAAAACAGCCACGCTCTTTTTCCTGCGTGCCAGCACTTTCTCCCTCCCATGGAGATGAAAGCAGTCATCGGCAGTATGCCCAGTCTTCTGGCAGTAAGTGCACTTCTGTCTAGCATAACATTCCTCAAAAACATGCCCGTTCTTTTTGCAAAAGGTGCAGTTCTTTTTCTTTCTTTCTCCAGTATTCTTCTCAGGACCGCCTTTCCTGGTTGAATTCGAGCCACCAGCAGCAGTAAAGAAAGAGGCGTCAGATTCCGATTTCTTCTGGGCTTCCGCAAGGAACGACATGGAGCTACTTTTCTCTCCTTCCGTGTTAGCGCCTTGCTGTTGTTCTTCATGTATCACCAGGGCAAACGCACGCTCAAGTGAGGGCGTCTCTTTCATTGCCAGTATTTGACCACGCACGTGAACGAATTTTCTGTCAAGACCCATTAGGAAATGGATTAGACGGTCTTCTGCAATCTGCTTGCACAGAAGATCTCTCGCTTCTCCGGAACATGTAGGAAAGGGACGGGCCAAGTCCAATTGTCCCCAGATGCTCTTCAATTTCCCGAAATACACCGTCACCGTATCGTTCCCTTGCTTCAGTTCGCCTAGGGTTTGCTTGAGGTTATGAATTGTAGCAAGGTTGGTCTGATCGTACCTTTCGCAGAGGCAATCCCAAATTTCCTTGGGATCTTCTGTGAACATGACGGTTTGGGCTATGTTTGGTTCCAGGGCTGTGGTAATCCAGGAGTGAACCAGGGAACTCGCACGAGTCCAGGCCGCTTGTCGAAGGGGATCTCCAGATCCTGGGTGTTTAACGGAGCCATCTATGAAACCTTGTTTGTTTTTAGCCTTCAATGTTGTGACCATCGACCATCTCCAGGTTGTGAATCCCGTCCCGTCAAATTTTGGAGCGAGTTGCATGCCGGGCTGTTCGGAGACATGGACGTACAGCGGGTCACCGGTAACTATGGTGTTTGCCGGCGCAGTGGCCTTTTCTCCCTCTTTTTCGATTGGTGTTTCGTTATCCATCGCCGATTAAAGTGACTCCTGCTCTGATGCCATAATAGATTTAAACGCAAGCGGAAAGGAAAGAGGAGGAGAAAGGTTTGGAGCGCAAGCAAGTCGAGAAGGAAGGAAATGATTTTATTACATTATGCTTAGAACTTTTCTATTACAGAGGAGATGATCTGCCCAGAAGCCTAACCCATATGGTGTATATATATACAAGTAAACTACCAAAATTATGTTATTCTAATTCAAACTAATTCAAACTTCCTATTTCAGAATTGGCAATACAAAATTCAAAATTGGCAATACAAAACGTTTCATTAACTAATGGAGTAATGGTTATCAACTGGGCTGGGTTAGCCCATATGGAATGGGTGACTTATTACTCCAACACTCAGCCACCATACACTCAGTAGTAGTAATGTTACATATCATGAGCCACAAAATATATATATTTGACCTGTCTAGTTTCGCCAAATGTAGAGAAGCTATTGTGGAACTTGGAAGACAAGCCCATTGAAATGAGATCAACCATTATCCAAGTTTGTGTCTATATTCTATTCTGCCCAACATGACCTATGCAATTTTGACCCAAACATTGCTTCATTATGTCAATCCCATTCTGGTAGTGCTGCATCAAGAAATGGTAAACCACACCCAACACGATGAACAGCAGCCAGGTGACTAAGACAACGTGATTTTTTTTAATCAGGCCCTAAGGATATCACATAAGCACAAGCTATGAAACTGAGAGGGCATACACATACAATCCTGCACATATAATAATATATTATTATATCAACTAAATACATATATATATATATATATATATATATATGTCGAAAATATAATAGAGATGAAGAATGTGGAGAAATAAGTAGAAAAAGAATAATACATGACTCTTGCCTATGATTCTGATAGGAATACAATCCTTTTATTGACTAATAAAACTAAACTAATAATAAGAAAATATCTTAACAACTCCGTAACTTCCTCTCACAAAAATTAATCTTCTACATAAAACTAAATAAGTATTATTATTTTCAAATCACAAAACCAACACTTTCCCTTAATTTGAAATCTTTAAAAAAACTTGAAAAATAATATCTAAACAAAAATATTTGAAGCAAATCCCTTAAATCTTTAAATCTTTCACGGAGCACTTCTCTCCAATCTTCCACGGACCACTTCTCTCCAAAATCTAGATGCTCTTCTCATCTTCTTCTGTAATTATGCAAAAATGGTGCACATCTCACCAACAATCTTTACCAGGAGCACATCTCTCCTTACCTCTAAAACAATTTTTCTTCTGAAAACTGAGCCATCTCAACTTCTTTGTTACTCGTATGAACATCAAACTTGCAATACTTTTAAACATGACTAAATCTTTTGCACCTGTTTATATGACTCCATTCGAACGACCAAAAATGAAAATTGTTGCCTCTAAAAACTGGAAACAGAATGTTGAAATTTGATGCCATTACTTAAACTCTAAACTTTTTCACACAAGTTCACTCTTTTTTTTTTGATCTCAACTATCAGAAAGAAATCATTGGGATCTCAACTATCAGAAAGAAATCATTGTTCATTTTTTCCCTTCATCTGGCACTGATACCATGTTGAAAATATAATAGAGATGAAGAATGTGGAGAAATAAGTTGAGAAAGAATAATACGTGACTCTTGCCTATGATTCTGATATGTACAATCCTTTTATAGACTAATAAAACTAACTAATAATAAGATAATATCTTAACAACCCCATAACTTCCTCTCACAAAAATTAATCTTCTACATTAAAGTAAATAAGTATTATTATTTTCAAATCACAAAACCTACACTTTCCATTGATTTGAAATCTCTAAAAAACTTGAAAAAAATATCTTAACAATCGCAAAAATGTTAGAAGCAAATCCCTTAAATCTTCAAATCTTTCACGGAGCACTTCTCTCCAATCTTCCACGGGGCACTTCTCTCCAAAATCCAAATGCACTTCCCATCTTCTTCTGTAATTATGCAATTATGGTGCACATCTCACCAACAATCTATACCAGGAGCACATCTCTCCTTACCTCTAAAACAATTTTTCTTCTGCAAACTGTGTAATCTCAGCTTCTTTGTTACTCGTTTGAGCATCAAACTTGCAATACTTTTGAACATGACCAAATCTTTTGCACTTGTGTATATGACTCCATTCGAACGGCCAAAAATGATAATTATTGCCTCTAAAAACTGGAAAAGGAATGTTGAAATTTGATATCATCACTTAAACTCTAAACTTATTCACACAAGTTCACTCTTTATTTTATCTCAACTATCAGAAAGAAATCAATGGGATCTCAACTATCAGAAAGAAATCATTGTTGATTTCTCCCTTCACCTGGCTCGGATACCATGTTAAAAATATAATAGAGATGAAGAATGTGAAGAAATAAGTAGATCAAGAATAATACGTGACTCTTGCCTTTGATTCTGATAGGAATACAATCATTTTATAGACTAATAAAACTAAACTAATAATAAGGAAAATATCTTAACAACCCCGTAACTTTTTACCATAAAAATTAATCTTCTACATAAAACTAAATAAGTATTATTATTTTCAAATCACAAAACCAACACTTTCCCTTGATTTGAAATCTCTAAAAAACTTTAAAAAATTACTTAACTATCTAAACAAAAATATTTGAAGCAAATCCCTTAAATCTTCAAATATTTCACGAAGCACTTCTCTCCAATCTTTCATGGAGCACTTCTCTCCAAAATCTAGATGCACTTCTCATCTTCTTCTGTAATTATGCAATTATGGTGCACATCTCACCAACAATCTATACCAGGAGCACATCTCTCCTTACCTGTAAAACAATTTTTCTTCTGCAAACTGTGCCATCTCAGTTTCTTTGTTACTCATCTGAGCATCAAACTTGCAATACTTTTGAACATGACCAAATAATTTGCACTTGTGTATATGACTCCATTCGAACGGCCAAAAATGATAACTATTGCATCTTAAAACTGGAAAAGGAATGTTGAAATTTGATGCCATCACTTAAACTCTAAACTTTTTCACACAAGTTCGCTCTTCTTTTTTATCTCAACTATCAGAAAGAAATCATTAGGATCTCAACTATCAGAAAGAAATCATTAGGATCTCAACTATCAGAAAGAAATCATTGTTGATGTTTTTTTCCCTTCATCTAGCTCTGGTACCATGTTGAAAATATAATAGAGATGAAGAATGTGGAGAAATAAGTAGAAGAAGAGTATTACGTGACTCTTGCCTATGATTCTGATAGGAATACTGAAATATCCCAAACTTAATTAGGGTGATTAAATTACTCTAATATAATATTTGAGGGCCTATTAGTGCCTAATAAATGTTGGTAAAGAAAATAAATCTAAAAGAAAAGAGAAAATGCTTAAAAAGCAAAAAACGCTAAAATGAGTGGTATATGACCATAGGAGGAATACGACCTGGCTAGAGTATTAAATGGATTTCCAAGCTTAATAACACCTAATTAATATACGGGAACAATTCCCGAAGAAAAAGGATCCATAAAATGAATTAAAAATGCTAATAAAGCTTTAGTGCACTTTTTCGAGAAAACCCGAAAATGACTTTGAGTGGTCAAGTGAACCCGTAAAAATTATAATTCATCAAATAACTATAAATAAACATTAATGGGAGTTTAATAACCATTAAAATTAAAGAAACGAGAAAAATCCGGAAGACAGGCCCGGTTAGTGAATAGTGCTAAAACCGGGTAAATTAACGAGCGTTTTTTGTAAAAGACAAAAAATGCTCAAGCTGGCATAATTATATGGGGCCGGTTTTAAAGGGGGAGTCAGCCCTCTTGTTATACCCAAAATTTTAACCCCCTCGGAATAGTCTCTAAGGCATACGTGTTACAAAGGGCAAAACGGTCAAAAAACACCAAGGCGGGATTTTCCAAGGACATTTTCGGGATTTTCTATTTTCATATGACTTGTTCATTATCTCCAAATACTTCCAAATACCATAGTCATTATGAAAGGTATTTCATGATTTTTTGATAATATTTATTCTGGAAATTTAGCTTTTAATTCATATTGTAAGCTAATTTCTTTAATAATTAACACATGAAATAGCCTCAAAATAGAAATAAAAAAGATTTCCAAAAATTTAAATAAAATTGTCACATGGTTAGCATGACTGCATATAGTCATAACCCTGAAATTATCTTATTTGGAACCTTAGCCCGAAATTTAAAAGAGAAATTCAATCATTTTTGCAATTTTCTCTCTCCTCTGGAACATACCGAAATCAAATAAAAATGTCATGAAATGTTAATATAAGATAGAGGATGATTTTTAGAGACTAATGCCGTTGGAATTTCGTTATTTCGACTTTCCAATAATAAGTTATGAATTATGGGAGATTTCAGATTGTGAGATTTTTATCTAATCGGTTATTTATCAAAATAACCCGATTCTAACTCTCACAATTCTTAAAAGTCATCCTTTACCTTCAGTTAAAATTTCATAATTTTTCTCGGCCTTCAGCATATTTTAAAAAATCATATTCCCTTAGAGCACAAAATCAGGGTTTTAGATAAAGATCTTGTTCTATCAACATGGCCTTGCTCTTTCTATAAAAGGACCTTCCAAAAATGACCTAGGGCAAGGGAGAACACTTCCAAAGTCGGAAAACACAGCCACAAAGCTTCTCCCCACGTTTTTACACCCCCAAGCCTCAAATCAATACTGAAACCCTGCTGAAATCACCTCGAAACCACTGAAAACACAATATTTCCTTCCTCATCAGACTTCCAAACACAAAACCACCTGGAAAACAGAAGCAAACCATCCTTAACCATACAAGGAAGAAGGGGTCAGAAGCTCGGGTCGAAGTTGAACCGGAATGGCTATCAACGAAGCGTTCGAAGTTTCTCGATGTGAAGGAACAACCAAATCTCGAAGCCAAAACAGGTTCGAAATCGAATTCTTTAACTCCACTGATCTCAATACACTTATGGTTGAAATTCCTATTCGAATTGACTTTTCTTTGCTCCTAAATTAAGGTTTGTTTACGTTTCTGTCCACTAACTTGTTCAATAAGTTTCATCCTTAATTCGTAGTCAAATTAGAAACTTTTGATCACTAACATGTTTAGAATCTTTCAGGCTACCTACCCATAAATTCTGAGCCAAAAACACCGTCGGGAACCACCCAAACGCCGCCGTCTGAGGGCGGTCCGCACCCATGGACACCGTGTCCGGGGTCACCTTGTCCGTAAGCACGGACACCCCCGGACCGCGGCGGGAATTTAATTTTCAAATGTTTTAGGTTTTTTTAAACTATGTCCGGGCCTACATACACCCTGTCCGTGGCCCCGAACTATTCAATTTTTCGTTTTCTATTTAATTTGACTTTTATTTCCACATAGATTAACTAGGGTCCGTGGGTGCGGACATTAGGTCCGTGGCTACGGACGGAAACAAAATTTGACCTAATTCTGCCTCCGAAACCCTAGTTTAGGTAATTTCAGTTTCACTTTAAGTTTCTGTCAAAAAATGTTAAAAAATAAAAAAAATCAGAAGTTCGCGCACTTAGGTTAAAAATGACTCGTAATAAGCCGTAATTAAACTAAGTAGAGGAAAAAAAACTTCTAAGGGGTAATGAAAGTAATTGAACCCTAATTAAGTCAAATATCAAGCCCCCGAACCCGAACTCTACCTTTCCTAATTTACCCTAGGTTAAAATTAGGTGGCGACTCATAATAGGTTCCAGTGAGCTAGCTTAGGTTTTAATAATTACGGTTATATGACTTAGTTATTAAACTTAGGTTATAAGTGGACCTAGAATCCGATCAGATCCTAATCAACTTAATCAACATAGGATAGGGTTCAAAAATCGAGGCTCACAGACTGGCAACTCTGTTGGGGACAACTTCTTAATTTTAACTTGTTTAATTTTAAGAAAGAGGGCTTAACTCGAAAAATTGTTTATTTATGGCTTTATTACTTTGTTTGTTTACTTTCGTGCGCACTTTAATTTTCTGCACCTTTGCATCATATGAGAGCGAGGGTCCACGCAAACCGATTTCACCTCGGGACCCGTTTGAGGGTCCCCTGTCAAGGAGTCACACCTTTTAGGTGATGTGAATAAGCGGGGGAAAAGAGGAGGATGTCGTCTAACCACATCTCTTAATACCTGGGCTTTAGCCCCAAGCGTTTTCCTGGCAGTGTCCTTACTAACCCATGTTTGGTCATTCAAAGACCCGACCGTAGACGCACACCTTTAGGTGATGTGAAAAAAGTGGGGAAGCCCAAAGAGAATAGCGTGCAAGCCCTATTCCTTTGTGGTGACCTGGGCCCATACCCCAAGCACCTCTCCGGATCGATCCATACCCGGTTTGATTTAAACGTCTAGTGAGGACATGTTGAATTTGTGTGGGCTTTGTTTGCTTGTGTGATCGGCCTACTACCCAGCCTAGAGATTGATAGGAACTTCTCCTACATCAGCCTAGCCCAACCCGAATTGGCAGCTCTATTTGTTTGCGGCCCAGAGGCCCTGTTTGGTTTAATATGTGAGTCGTTGGGCTTCGGCCCAAAAGCCTAGACTTAGGTGATTTCTCTTCCGGCCCAATTTAATTATCCAATTAGTTTTAGGCCCATAAAAAGAAATCCACCTGAACTTGGAATAACTCACAAGTCCTGAAAATAAAATCTTTTTCGGCTTAGCAACCATCTTCTCTGACCCAAAGAAAGTTAGGCCCATTTGTGATTTAGGGACCATTCCAGCCCATGTGCTTTACTTCAGGTCCAAACACATTCCGACCCAAGGGTTCATTCTAGTCTAGGTAGACTTCTTATCATATCCATATCCCAAAACCATAGATCCAGGTGTCAACTCTCAGGCACAATCAAGGCCGTCCAATCTAAATTCCAATTCACAGTCTGAAAAATACCCCGGCCCAAACACCTCATTTTCTGGGTATCTCAGCCCACTTGCATTCAGTCCAAGCCTGTTTCGGTCTTCGGTCTACCTTGTGAAGTGTCATTCTCACCCTAGTTCATTCATCCCACTTCCTCTTGTTAGCTAATAATGGACACCTTGGAAACAGGTAGGCCCGAATCCCAAGCATGGCAGAAGGAGGAAGTCCAATCAAAACGGATGCCCAGTTAGCCGTAGAATTCAATGGGATACTGAAAAAGATTGAGTGCATGAAGAAGGCCAACAAGCCAGCCGGTTTCGACTACTTTTCCACTGGACTGTATCCCGAGGTTGATCTACCGCCAAAGTTGAAGTTGCCAACACTTCCTCTATACAAGGGTTCCTCCGACCCATAGCTTCATTTGGCAATGTTCGATAGAGAAATGTCTATCCTTATGCTGAACGATATGCAGAAGGCCAAGGTATTTGCTCGCTATCTTGATGAGACTCCTCAGCATTGGTACATAACTCGAAGGATGAATACCAAGACCTACGAGGAGGTTTGTGAAGCTTTTCTTTATCATTTTTAGTACGCTGGAAGTTTTGGAGTCACCAGGACTGATCTTGCAAGCACACGACAAACAGAAGGTGAATCAATGACCAACTTCGTCAAGCGTTGGAGGACGAAGGCAGCCGCTATGCTCACAAAGATGGACGAACAGGAGCAAATCAGAATGGTAATCGAGAATATGCAGAAGCAATACAATGACAAGCTGAAATTCACATACTTTCCTAATTTCGACTTGCTGATGGGACAAGTTGGTGTCCTAGAGGAATTGATCCATAAGGGAGAATTAAAGCTTGAGAACTCAGAAAACACCGGAAATGGTTTAAGGACAGCAGCTTGCACCCAAAGAGGCATCCAAAGAGAACCAGACAGCATGAGCTAAACACCGTTCTACGGCTAAGAGAGTCAGGTTGGGCCATTGGAGCATCAGAGCCACCTAGAAACAAACTCCGACAGAGAGAGTTCACAGACATTGGCCAACAGTTGAGCCTGGCTTTTAAAAAGCTCCAGGAGCGAAACATACTACAACCTCTCACCCCCCGGCCTGGGGTCCCTCAGAAAGGAAGGAATCTAAGTCAGTTTTTCCAGTACCACCAATTACCCGGTCATGACACCGATGATTGCAAGGCTTTGAGGCACACGATCCAGGACCTCTTTGACTAGGGATTTCAATGCGACGGTATTTAGGAGAATGTTTTTGTTAGAAATCACTTTAAATTCACAGTTCTTAGTTTAGACTTTAGGATATTTCGTTTCCATTATGTTTTCCTTTTTAATATACTTTGAGTAGCTTTTCGATGTATGTACTCAGTATTGTTCAATTTATTTGCCATTAATAAAGCTTCTGCATCCTTCACATCTTTAAGAAAGTCATGTACAAATGTTTCGTAATAAAATGATTTTTCTCTAACAAAACAAAAAAATGGTTTGAGTATGTCTTATGATAAAGGCACATGAAACAATCATCTTCTGGCAATAGAACAAGACGAGTCGTCTTTTTGCTTCCAAAAGGGTGAACATGTCCATCCAAACACCGTCACAAAACATTCAAAACAATCTACAAAGCGGTCCAAACTCTACATCTGTTTAAGTGTTGTCATAAACCCCAAATCAATATTGGGGGCAATCTGAGCTCGGGATCGTCGTCTTTAATCTTTCGTTTAAGCGTGTGAACTAGTCTCTGAGTGAAATTCACGAGAGTGTCTTGAGCGGAAAAACCATGAGTGAACGAGCGTGTCATTTTTACATGACTCCAGTGAGACCACATTCAAAGGTAAGGTAAACGGCATAACTCCGACCGAAGGAGATATTTTGTAAATTTACGCTTAGACCTTTGAAAAGTAACAAAGAACAGATACACAACTATTAGGGATGACGAAGCACCTAGGTACAGCACCACACAGCCAAAAGCTTGTGAACCCTGACATTAAACCCTAGGCACCCCCGCTGAGCTTTTCGTATACATCCTCTTTTACAACATTACAAACTCCACAAACAAGCCAGCCAATGATGAGCTACCGACCCGGTGACCAAAGGAAGCAAGGAGCCCGACTTCCGAACAGCAACTTCACAAGTCCAAAGAAGCAACACCGTTACCAAGACAATGAAATGATCCGCAAATGGTCCCAAAGCGACACAGGATCCCATGAGCTCACACTTAACAACTAACTGCAGCGGAAAACATAACTCATCACATTACTTAACTCATTGGTGTTACACGCCGTTAACCACCCACGTGGCTAACAAGGCTAATACATATACATTGTATCAGTTTGATGGACCAGATTCCCGAGCAACTACCCATTACAGTCTCACCCATTTCCAACCATTAATATACATTTACATTCCAACTGTACTGATTATTTACAAACCAATGCCGACAACAATTTCGGTCTTACTACACCTACAATACATATTCAATTAAATAACTACCCATGTAAAAACAACTACCCCGTCCAATTCTCGAACGACTTCCAGCTCCTTGTACTTGAAATAGGAAAGAAAGAAAGGGTGGCCCCCAAGGGGCTCAGCACCTTTGCTGGTATGGTAATCGTGCAGCCCGCATGCTACTGGGCCACACACAACTAATTGCCGTCTAAACATGCGGTTGATTATTTTTAAATCATGCATGGGAACTATAAACACATAACACATTGCATACCCACAACAGTGGGGTTCAACAATCAATCAGCACAACAAAACTGGTTAGATCACTCATTTTGTTCCTTAACCCTTGAGGGCTTCTCCTTAAATGGAGTTATTTCCTTAATAGACGACACTTACCCACTAGTCGGGTTATACTTGAATTCCTCATATTATAACCTGGGATTCATATCCATGATCCACATTCTCCACATAACAATACATATCACATATTGACGTCCAACTTACATAACATCGCAATAAGAATTGCAGCGCAACATTAACACATAACATAACAAGAACGGTTCTCTTTAGGAACCGAACCAAACATAGTTACTTCACTTGGAGAGCCTAGAGAATGCTGCCAAACTCTTGCTAAGCTCGTTACATAACACGTTACCGTCCAGTTAGATGAACGGATAACTTAACCTCAAGGTGCGTCGGATATAGTAATCCAAGCACACCGTACATAGTATGCCCCTGGGCCCGACGTGAGTCAGTAAAATAGCCTTGGTTAAGCTAAAGGGAGGTTAGAACCCAAAAAGGAGAACAACCGTAACATACAGAGAGAATTGAACCGGATATGATATCGACCCCCATACTCACACGCGTGGCCAGAACTACCGGACTCCTCATCCCCCGGTTAGCACTTGTTAGAAGTCTCATTATTGAAGCTTAGTACATTAATTCACAAGTAGGTGTTTAGGTCCAGTTAGACACACACAAGGGTGGTAAACATACTTACACGCAGAAACATCACACAACTAACTCACGCATAGCCGTGGTTAGAACGTTCCCATGGTTTGGGTCGTTAAATCCGAATACCGATCTCTCATGTGCTCCTAGATTTGGTTAGCTAAGGTTTAACACTTTCGAGGTTAAACGGTATCGGAATTAAACACGCCACATAAAAATTGCTATAAACTCATTACATGTTTTTATCTTACAAGGTGGCAAACACTCAGAAAAACACATTGGCATACAAGCCGGTGTAATCCGGTAGGACACAGGTTGCAAGAAAACTATACCTGTCACCAAGGTCCACTCTATTGTGTCCTCTTATGTTCCTCGAACAATTCTCGTACAACTGGTAACATTACAATTACTTTCATTAACATTGGGGTAACATGTTTGTTTAACGACTAATGCGCCCATAGTTAACCCCGTCATCCCGTTATACTTAATTTTACTCTTGTGATCTTAAGTTCACAACTCTCACATCAAACCTAACACTTGTTTACACATTTTAAGGCCTTTACATGTCACCAAACAAGGCCTAAACATCACCTAAAACCACTACCATTCAATCCCCCATCATTAGAAGGCATTAGAACACATTTTAAGCTATTTTTGCCCTGGTTCGGGACTTGGTCCGGACCCAAGGTCCCGGACCATCTCTGTACTTTACTCTCAGCCTTAATTTTCACTTGGTCCGGGTCTTGGTCCTGGACTAAGGACCCGGACCACTTGTAAACTTCAATTTCGGCTCATTTTTAAGGGTGGTCTAGGTACCTATACATGGGCTAGGTCCCAGACCATGTTAATAAGTTGTCAAACACCATTTTTCAACCCCTAATCCAACCTTATACCTTACCTAATCATTCCATAATCTTTCCACATGTTTCCTACATGTTTAAACACCTTAAATCATGCGCTAAACCTTCCTAAATCATCACTAACTTGTTACTCACTTTCTTACAACAATTCCTAACACTTATAACATTTTCCCTTAGATTTCTAAGTGGTATATTATGCCTACTACCCCAACTAACCAAAGTGTTGTCTCACAAACATTGCCACTACTCCAAAAGCATTATTTCTCACATACACCTCCCATATACAAGCTTCTTCTATTTTCCACTTGTTCACACTTAGATCTTCACAAGGCCTTATTTTTCCTTTGTTTACCAAAACTTGCACAAAACTTTACACTTCACATAACATAACCTTGGTGTGTTTAAAACACTCATTTGATTTCTAAATCCTCCAAGACTATGCCCAAGGCATCTTAACACTTAAGAATACCTTAATTCACCTTCTTTCACCATCTTTACACTTAACCATTCCTAGCACGTTCCAGGTCATAAAATCTCATTACAATACAAAAACTCCTTTGTTTATCAACTAAATTTTGCTATAAATTCTCTTGTATCACCTTACACCAAAACACACAGTTTTCCACCTCATACATTCCAAGAACACTTAATCCCATAATACACATCCTCTCACACAAATACATGGTTTTTCATCTTTTAAACAATCAAGAACATTCATCCACACAAGAATTGTTCTTTACACACAACTAAACCTTTAAACCACACTAAATCCCAATATAGTGCATAAACCTAAATTTCTTGGCGCTTAGGCCCTTAAATAACATAGCTCTTAGGCCCTTAAATTGCATTAAACTTAAGCACTGAATTTCCACATTTAAATGCCTTCAACCTACAAATACACACAACAACACATATGCCTTTAATAACCTCCTTGTGGGTATTCACTAACTCATTTCCCATTGGCTCTTTAAGTTGTTTTATAAGGCAATATAAAGATCAATTCCTTAAGCACAAAACTACATTAAGAGAGATCATTTACCTCTATGTTTTCCAAGTTTTCTCACTTGTTTTCTCTTGTTCTTTCTTGATTGAAAATCGGCAAGGAGCTTTTATCACTTGTCAATCTTCTAACCAATACACATATAAGGGTAATGAGCATTAAGTTTAATACTCAAACTCATAATTAAACCCTAGATTTACATAAGTGTCCTAAAACACTAAAATTGATGTTTACCTTTGGAATTTGAAAGAAAGCTTGATTAAGAAGCAAGGTAGGACTCCTCCTAGTCCTTTGAAGGTTGAATAAAGCTAAGAAGAGAGCAAGACAATGCACCATTAAGAGGTGAATTTTCGGTTATATAAGAAAATGAAGGGAAACTTGGATTTTCTTTGATTTTCCTTACCTTGAAGCAAAGGAGAATGACAAGGCATGAAAATATGAGCTCAAGCTCCTTCAATGGTGAATCTACACGGCACCAAAATTGAGTTCTTGAAGATTTGAAAAGATAGAAGTGAAGAGCTTGGTTTAACTAAGACAAAGATAGTCTTGAAATTGATTTTGGAGCATGGAATCATAAGTTACAAGTAAAAAAAGATGAAGAATGGAGGGTGCTGTATGAGAACGGTTTTTTCTTGGGAGTATGAAGGTAAGTGACGGTGGGAGCAAGGAAGAATGAAGGGAAAGTGAGGAGAGAGGCAAAGTTTGAAGATATTTATGTTATAAAGTAAATAGTAACTTTACTTTATTTTATTTTACTTTTCTTTAGTTGGCTGGCCAATTGTGATGACTCACACCACTAAAACCGTGCCCCCTTACATATTAGAGATATTTATGGTCTTTGTTGACCATTTAACTAATTAAAGTTGACTTAAGTCAAAACTAGCACTATTCACTAATTAAGGCACATAATTGTGAAATTTTTTATTCCCCATTGACTTAGACTTCCTAATGTGATACTAAGTAGTACACATGTTGATTAAAGAGTAATGATGGACATTTAGCCACTCAAAACCCATTTCTAAGACAATTTTTCAAAAATGTGCTTTAAGGCTCCTTAAAGCACATTTTGTGTTTTAACTTGTTTTCAAGCTTGTTTTTCTTTAGTAATTGATTTAAAATGTTCCTTAGCATGTTAATAAGGTCTAGTAATGACCTTTAGGTTTTATGCAAGGTTACACCAAGTCTAGAGCAAGTATTTGCTTAAATTGACTTTATGGTGTTTTCTTGTGTTTTCTTTGGTTTAATTGTCTACCAATGTTTCTTAAGGACTTTATTAGCCTTATCAAATCATAATTGCATGTTACTAAGTCTTGTTAGGATCTTTGGGTCCTAACCAAGTTCATTCCAAGCTTAGAGCATGTTTTTGCTCAAACTGTCTTAGTTGTACTTTATTGTGTTTTTACTATGGTTTAAATTGTTCACTATGATTCTAAGGCACTTTTTAGCCTTTAAATACCATATTTTAATATTTAAGCAACATATAAAGGTTTGGGGTATTTCAATCGACCCCCCTTAAAAGAACTTCATCCTCGAAGTTCACAATTTCCCTTGTATCCTTCCATAGAATCTGGGAATTACTTGCACAATAAAATATCCACAACCAAACATACTTTACATCACAACCTTGGACTTAACGGTCCGGGTAACATATCCACATCCATACATAACATAACATACTTACATAACAACCTCGGACTCAAAGGTCCGGGTAACATAACCACGTTTGCATCCACATATCAACCCTCAGACTCTCGTGTATGGGTAACATAACCAAATTCAGAACTCAACCACATTAGGACTCAAGGTCAAAATAATATTTATTACACATACCACACAACATGTCTTAGCATGTATAGCAACCGAAAATACCTTTTATATACATTGTTATCCCGCAGATTCCTTTAGGAGATCAAAACAATCACTTAATCTTTAACATATATACTTCCCATGTCACCGGTCCGAATACAAAGGCTCATACGTCCTCAGTTCGTGAGCAAGTACTACAAAAATATTGTTTGTAAGGTTAAGTATAAGAACTTTCTCTAATTAAAGTATCAATCGAAGGTTTTAGAAATACCAATTGAAAATCCTTTTGAAAATGCATACAACTCCAAGTCCAACTTATGCTCTTTGCTTCTTTTCTTAGCGTGGTTATTTGTGACCACTTATGGGGAGCTTCAAGAATCATCCAACCCTGATGTGATCAGCATTAGTGTTGAACTATCCTTCCACCCCAATTTGTGTTTAGCTTCCCTTGATCACATGCAAATCAAGTTCCACCTCCCACTTCATTTTCAAGCATCAAATAATACACTCATTTCCAATTTTCTATCTTTTTTTGTCATTCTAGTCATAATCATTACATCTCCAAGGGCTAGAACTCCGTCTATCAGTTATCTCCATACACTTTAATCCAGTTACCTAGGGAACCTTATTCTCACTAGGTTCTATGTCGGTTTCATACTTCTTCATAAATCACAATACTGTATAAATATATATTTTATGAAAATACAATACACGATTTACATTTAGTATTATGTGAACACTTACTGTCGGGGTTTTAGTTCCCCGGGAGTTTCTTTACTCCCTTACACTTGTACTCTCACACACCACAGTTAACAAAGTAGACACACTTATCACAATGGTACTCGCATCTTCTGTGCGCATTTACCACAATTAAACCATGAATGAATGTGTATATTTATGTAACACACGCACCAGTCATCCAAACAAATTATTTTTGTGCTATGCACAATCTAGTTCGCGTACACTTGTACGTCAAAACACACTAAGCGGTTTTGCGCTCTACCCCCTTAAAAGGGATTACGCCCACGTAATCAATTGATGTACATTGGTTTAAAATGTTTTGTCACCGTGAAGTGTATTAACTTCCACGTGGTCTATTATACAATGCGTTCTAGTTAAAGGATCTTAAACCAAGAATTCTCATTGGAGCTTATTTAACTCATCACCGGTTTCGATTTTGGCCTGTGAGGCTTCTTGTCGCTGATAACAAGCCATTATTCGTATTCACAATGTATCTGAAGCATGGGTTCACTGGCCTCTGTTGCGCAACTGTGATAACTTAGAGCTTAGTTTGCCCCATTTGTTATTCTTACTGTATTGTACATCCTCGATTTATCACCTTTATTCTGATAATAATGGTTTCTCAACCGATGTGTGGTATCTCTTACCGTGAGCGAATTCGGTGAGTTGCAAACTTTCTATCCACTTCCATAATAATTTACTGTATATACTGCTATGTATTTCACAACGATTGACTTGATTTCTTCCGACTTATGTCTGTTGAGGTAGAGCTACTACCTAACGTGTAGTGCTCTCTCGGTTATTTCCCACACTTGAGGTATATTCCATACCGATATTTGGTATTCCGTGTTACTCCAGTCACTTATTTCTAATCATGCCTCCACATTTGGTTTCGTACAAGTACTCTTCCATTGGTACGACCTTGCATTTCCACTGAGTCTAACTCATAACTCTTCTTATTTGCCATATTATCATTTAACAATACTTATACAACGGTCGCTTACTACGCACCGTGCTCTTACTCATTGTATAACACTGACTTACATGGCATCCACTGTCATATTGGCTTCCACACATGTACTTTCATCATTAGTATTTTGGTTTGTCATTCATTTGGATGACTACTGAATACAATATTCCTCAAGTCTTTATGCTCCTCAAGCACTGTTCACTCTACATTTAGCATCACATACCTATGGTGGTTGCTGTTAAACTTATCACTCTTCTGGTCTCCACAACTGGTATGAACATTTCTTTTCGTAAAACAATTACTCAAATCATTCTTGGGTAATAACAATATGGTCAACCCTTAACATATTCCCTGAACTTGGTTCACATAACTACCGCTCCTGCGGTCTCACAATATCGAGAGGTATCCCCACACTTAGAGCAGTGGTTCGTTCTCCGCTTTATTTACTTATACAACATGAACTTCTGCAATCAATCATTGTTTTACATAACACATTATGCTTGTGGCTTATAAGCCTTACTGCCTCGAGCTCTGCTCATTGTAGGCTGTTCACACACATTTACTTCTTTGTACAACATTACATGGTTTGGAGGTTGTATTGGGCTCCATGACGAGGTTGTTGCATCACGGTTCCTTTCATGGAATGCCCTTTAAGAATATCCGTCTGCCTCCTGATGACTTATGTTTTACTGAGTGTAAATTCCAACCCTTGTGTTTCTGTCACGTTATTTCATACAACAATTGTTGTTCCAAACACCTTCAAGGATTGCTCTTGGGTGTTACTAAGTCATGCCATTACTCCTGGCTTGCACTTATTGGTGTGTTTAGTTAACTACGCCGTTTTGCGTCCTTAGCTGGGTTTACCATCCTCTTCTGGGAAGGTCGATATTCCCTGGTAGTCTAGGTGATCATTCCGGGAGTTTCATCCCGTTTGTTGCACAATAATGTATCCACATTAGACATCTCCCTTACCATGTATAGGCTGGGTATTCGTTCCAGCTATCATGTCTTTATATAACAGTCAGTACACTTCGTGTTTCCTGACTCTTAAACATTTCCTTGAGATAAATTCACTAACTCTTTTAGTCCCGTTAACTTAACTGGGTTCTTTTACTTCCACCATTCGTGGTAATCCATTACTTTAGCTTGACTTTTACTGCTGACCGTAGTACAGAGTCAACTACTTCCTGTGTTCCCGAATCTACTCGTATACATATGTGGGGTACCCTACTGATACATTGCAACTTACCCGACTAACCCATAAGTAGGTCTGTCAGGCCCACAAGCTCCTATCAGAGTGCGGTCGTCCCACATTTCAGTTGGTACACTCGTAGTGTCCGTCACACGCCTATATGAAGTATTCTATTGTCAACTCCTCTCATATTGTCTTATAATACATGCAATCTGTGCTTCCCGAACTTAGTCAAGGGAAAGTCTATCCACTGTTGTATTACTATGAACTCAATCCATTCCCTCGGGTTGCTACCCTTGGGTTTACCGGTTTCCGTCTGGTTGCTCAAAAGTAAACTAGGTGTAACTTACCTACCATGTGGCGCAGAGGCCGGTGTAGGTCCTCTGGTTTGGTTTAAAAGAAGGTTAGAAATAAATATGGGTTAGAAAGAAAATCTGGTTTTGAAAAGCAAAGAGTTTGAAATAAATGTGAGTTTGAAAGAAAAATTCTCGTGGCTTCACAACGTCCTCCTGCCTAAACCAAGTCTAGCTTCTTGCTGACTGGTGTATTTCCAATTACAGAGGTTAGGCTGTTAAGCCCTTCCACGGTTATGATGATCTCACTTAACTTCATGGTACTTTTCTAAGTACTGTAGTCGTTAAAAAAATTTCCCCGAACAGCCCTGTTATAGCAGCTCTTGCCATGGCAAGTGCGCCATGCTAACTGGCTATTGGTTCAACACATACCGGTTGTGGTATTGTTTTTACCCGCACTTTATCCAATGGCCTTGTTGGCCCTTACTTTGATCTTACAGTCTTGACAATAAACCTTTTGAGTGACTTCTCATTGGTCTTCACACGATACTCATTAGCTAGGGTGTTTCCCATTCTAGGAGACCCCTTTTTTCCTTAGTGTTGTATCTTCTTCATAGCCCATTCCACGCATTTGTCGTGGTCACTGAGACTTGTCTCTTGTTTGGGTACTACGTCATAGTTCCTTAGTTAGTTGGTTCACCGTTGGCGACATTATTTAATAATTGTGGTCCCGCAGACACGCGTCTCGGGTTCCATTACTTCACTTCTTGCCTGTTGCATGGTTGGTGCGTCGCAAGGTGGTTGTTCTCGACTTCTCAGCATGTCGACCCAGGTTGCCGGAAATTCCATTCTCCTATGCTTAGGATTCTTCATTCTTCGCTATTACATGCGGTTAACATTGTTCAGATGGAAACCGTCTCCGGGATTCCCACTTTTCGGGATCTACCGTATGACAGTTCTCCTTACTTACAGCGATGTTTAATAACAGCCAGAACGGGCTTTCCCGAGTAAGAGAGGACTTTCATCTCTCTGCGTTCTTTCCCAAGTTATAAAACAGGTTTGTGGAGGGCGGGATGGATATTGTAGGTTTCCAGTACACACCGGTAATTCCTAACTAGCGTATCTCTCACGCTATCACTCAACCCTTAACCCAAAGTACTAAAATCCTAACTCGGTACTTCCTAAGCTCGGTAATTCAGTCATCAGAGCGATACTTTGCTCTGATACCACTTTTTGAAACACCCCAACTAACAATGTCACACTTAACAACTTACTGCAGCGGAAAACATAACTCACCACATTACTTAACTCATTGGTGTTACACGCCGTTAACCACCCACGTGGCTAACAAGGCTAATACATTTACATTATATCGGTCTGATGGACCAGATTCCCGAGCAACTACCCATTATAGTCTCACCCATTTCCAACCATTAATATACATTTACATTCCAACTGTACCGAGTATTTACAAACCAATGTCGACAACAATTTCGGTCTTACTACACCTACAATACATATTCAATTAAATAACTACCCATGTAAAAACAACTACCCCGTCCTATTCTCGAACGTCTTCCAGCTCCTTGTACCTAAAATAGGAAAGAAAGAAAGGGTGGCCCCCAAGGGGCTCAGCACCTTTGCTGGATGATAATCGTGCAGCCCGCATGCTACCGGGCCACGCACAACTAATTGTCGTCTAAACATGCGGTTGATTATTTTTAAATCATGCATGAGAACTATAAACACATAATACATTGCATACCCACAACAGCGGGGTTCAACAATCAATCAGCACAACAAAACTCGTTAGATCACTCATGTTGTTCCTTAACCCTTGAGGGCTTCTCCTCTAATGGGGCTATTTCCTTAATAGACGACACTTACCCACTAGTCGGGTTATACTTGAATTCCTCATATTATAACCTGGGATTCATATCCATGATCCACATTCTCCACATAACAATACATATCACATATTGACGTCCAACTTACATAACATTGCAATAAGAATTGCAGCGCAACATTAACACATAACATAACAAGAACGGTTCTCTTTAGGAACCGAACCAAACATAGTTAGTTCACTTGGAGAGCCTAGAGAATGCTGCCAAACTCATGCTAAGCTTGTTACATAACTCGTTACCGTCCTGTTAGATGAACGGATAACTTAACCCCAAGGTGTGTCGGATATAGTAATCCAAGCACACCGTACATAGTATGCCCCTGGGCCCGACGTGAGTCAGTAAAATAGCCTTGGTTAAGCTAAAGGGAGGTTAGAACCCAAAAAGTAGAACAACCGTAACATACAGAGAGAATCGAACCGGATATGATATCGACCCTCATACTCCCACGCGTGGCCGGAACTACCGGACTCCTCATCCCCCGGTTAGCACTTGTTAGAAGTCTCATTATTGAAACTTAGTACATTAATTCACAAGTAGGTGTTTAGGTCCAGTTAGATACACACAAGGGTGGTAAACATACTTACACGCACAAACATCACACAACTAACTCACGCATAGCCGTGGTTAGAACGTTCCCATGGTTTGGGTCGTTAAATCCGAATACCAATCTCTCATGTGCTCCTAGATTTGGTTAGCTAAGGTTTAACACTTTCGAGGTTAAACGGTATCGGAATTAAACACGCCACATAAACGAATTGCTATAAACTCATTACATGTTTTTATCTTACAAGGTGGCAAACACTCAGAAAAACACATTGGCATACAAGCCGGTGTAATCCGGTAGGACACAGGTTGCAAGAAAACCATACCTGTCACCAAGGTCCACTCTATTGTGTCCTCTTATGCTCCTCGAACAATTCTCGTACAACTGGTAACATTACAATTACTTTCATTAACATTGGGGTAACATGTTTGTTTAACGACTAATGCGCCCATAGTTAACCCCGTCATCCTGTTATACTTAATTTTACTCTTGTGATCTTAAGTTCACAACTCTCACATCAAACCTAACACTTGTTTACACATTTTAAGGCCTTTACATGTCACCAATCAAGGCCTAAAAATCACCTAAAACCACTACCATTCAATCCCCCATCATTAGAAGGCATTAGAACACATTTTAAGTTATTTTTGCCCTGGTCCGGGACTTGGTCCGGACCCAAGGTCCCGGACCATCTTTGAATTTTACTCTCGGCCTTAATTTTCACTTGGTCCGGGTCTTGGTCCTGGACTAAGGACCCGGACCACTTGTAAACTTCAATTTCGGCTCATTTTTAAGGGTGGTCCGGGTACCTATACAAGGGCTAGGTCCCGGACCATGTTAATAAGTTGTCAAAACACCATTTTCAACCCCAAATCCAACCTTAAACCTTACCTAATCATTCCATAATCTTTCCACATGTTTCCTACATGTTTAAACACCTTAAATCATGCACTAAACCTTCCTAAATCATCACTAACTTGTTACTCACTTTCTTACAACAATTCCTAACACTTATAACATTTTTCCTTAGATTTCTAAGTGGTATATTATGCCTACTACCCCAACTAACCAAAGTGTTGTCTCACAAACATTGCCACTACTCCAAAAGCATTATTTCTCACATACACCTCCCATATACAAGCTCCTTCTATTTTCCACTAGTTCACACTTAGATCTTCAAAAGGCCTTATTTTTCCTTTGTTTACCAAAACTTGCACAAAACTTTACACTTCACATAACATAACCTTGGTGTGTTTAAAACACTCATTTGATTTCTAAATCCTCCAAGACTATGCCCAAGGCATCTTAACACTTAAGAACACCTTAATTCACCTTCTTTCACCATCTTTACACTTAACCATTCCTAGCACCTTCTAGGTCATAAAATCTCTTTACAATACATAAACTCCTTTGTTTATCAACTAAATTTTGCCATAGATTCTCTTGTATCACCTTACACCAAAACACACAGTTTTCCACCTCATACATTCCAAGAACACTCAATCCCATAATACACATCCTCTCACACAAACACATGGTTTTTCATCTTTTAAACAATCAAGAACATTCATCCACACAAGAATTGTTCTTTACACACAACTAAATCTTTAAACCACACTACATCCCAATAAAGTGCATAAACCTAAATTTCTTGGCACTTAGGCCCTTAAATAACATGGCTCTTAGGCCCTTAAATTGTATTAAACTTAAACACTGAATTTCCACATTTAAATGCCTTCAACCTACAAATACACACAACAACACATATGCCTTTAATAACCTCCTTGTGGGTATTCACTAACTCATTTCCCATTGGCTCTTTAAGTTGTTTTATAAGGAAATATAAAGCTCGATTCCTTAAGCACAAAACTACATTAAGAGAGATCATTTACCTCTTTGTTTTCCAAGTTTTCTCACTTGTTTTCTCTTGTTCTTTCTTGATTGAAAATCGGCAAGGAGCTTTTATCACTTGTCAATCTTCTAACCAATACACATATAAGGGTAATGAGCATTAAGTTTAATACTCAAACTCATAATTAAACCCTAGATTTACATAAGTGTCCTAAAACACTAAAATTGATGTTTACCTTTGGAATTGGAAAGAGAGCTTTCTTAAGAAGCAAGGTAGGACTCCTCCTAGTCCTTTGAAGGTTGAATTAAGCCAAGAAGAGAGCAAGACAATGCACCATTAAGAGGTGAATTTTCGGTTATATAAGAAAATGAAGGGAAACTTAGATTTTCTTTGATTTTCCTTACCTTGAAGCAAAGGAGAATGACAAGGCATGAAAATATGAGCTCAAGCTCCTTAAATGGTGAATCTCCATGGCACCAAAATTGAGTTCTTGAATATTTGAAAAGATAGAAGTGAAGAGCTTGGTCTAACTAAGACAAAGATAGTCTTGAAATTGATTTTGGAGCATGGAATCATAAGTTACAAGTAAAAGAAGATGAAGAATGGAGGGTGCTGTATTAGAACGGTTTTTGCTTGGGAGGATGAAGGTAAGTGACGGTGGGAGCAAGGAAGAATGAAGGGAAAGTGAGGAGAGAGGCAAAGTTTGAAGATATTTATGTTATAAAGCAAATAGTAACTTTACTTTATTTTCTTTTACTTTTCTTTAGTTGGCTGGCCAAGTGTGATGACTCACACCACTAAAACCGTGCCCCCTTACATATTAGAGATATTTATGGTCTTTGTTGACCATTTAACTAATTAAAGTTGACTTAAGTCAAAACTAGCACGATTTGAGCACTATTCACTAATTAAGGCATATAATTGTGAAATTTTTTATTTCCCATTGACTTAGACTTCCTAATGTGATACTAAGTAGTACACATGTTGATTAAAGATTAATGATGGACATTTAGCCACTCAAAACCCATTTCTAAGACAATTTTTCAAAAATGTGCTTTAAGGCTCTTTAAAGCACATTTTGTGTTTTAACTTGTTTTCAAGCTTGGTTTTCTTTAGGAATTGATTTAACATGTTCATTAGCATGTTAATAAGGTCTAGGAATGACCTTTAGGTATTATTCAAGGTTACACCATGTCTAGAGCAAGTATTTGCTTAAATTGACTTTATGGTGTTTTCTTGTGTTTTCTTTAGTTTAATTGTCTAACAATGTTTCTTAAGGACTTTATTAGCCTTATCAAATCATAATTGCATGTTACTAAGTCTTGGTAGGATCTTTGGGTCCTAACCAAGTTCATTCCAAGCTTAGAGCATGTTTTTGCTCAAACTGTCTTAGCAGTACTTTATTGTGTTTTTACTATGGTTTAAATTGTTCACTAATGCTTCTAAGGCACATTTTAGCCTTTAAATACCATAGTTTAATATTTAAACAACATATAAAGGTTTGGGGTATTTCAGTAATTGAGACGGGTTTGGAGTTAATGGTTGGATTTGTAACACCCCAACCCGAAACTCCACAACCTGTACGATGATAGCTCCCAAAGATAACTAGAAATGCAGCGGAAAATATATACATAACAACGGGTGGTGCTACAACGCCGCTAGTCACCCATGTGACTAACAAGGCTAACTTCAATACAACTTACAATTGATGCGGTCTGAGCGCTGAATACAAACCTCTTAAAACAACAAAAGTCGATAAAAAATACAGTACTGTAAGATGACACCGGTGATAATAACCCCTGTCTTAATTCTACCCCACCTACACTCGGTCGGGCAATCTCTTCATTCTTCAGGTACCTGGAATTGTTTAGCCATGAAACGGCTCAGCAAAATAATTTGCCGGTATGAAATCGTGCAGCCCACAAGCTACTGGGCCACACCACTATTTTGTCGAATGCATGCAAGCCATTTTTATAAAGCTATAAATAAGCATCATAACATAATCATAACAAGCATTCATACAAGGACAATCATGTCACACAGAACAAGACTTCAGAAGGTCAAGTTAGATGAACTGTAATCCTTTAATGATAGTCGGGTCCACACAATGGGACTGACAGGTATAAATGTATATCTCAAATAGTGAAGGTATAGTGAAATACCCCAAACCTTGATATGTGGTTTAAATATCAAATTATGTTATATAAAGGCTAAAAAGTGCCTTAGAAACATCAGTGAACAATTTAAACATAGTAAAGTGCAATAAAGCACTAAGACACAGTTTGAGCAAAAACATGCTCTAAGCTATGAGTGAACTTGGTTAGGACCCAAAGAGCCTACCAAGACTTGATAACATTCAATTATGATTTAATAAGGCTAAATAAGTCCTTACTTAGGAAACTTTGGTAGACAATGAAACCAAACAAAACACAAGGTAATACCTTAAAGTCAATATGAGCAAAAAGGTGCTCTAAGCTTGGGATAATGTGTATAAGACCTAATGGTCATACCTATACTTTATAAATATGTTAATGAACATATTAAATCAATTACCAAGAAAACCAAGCTTGAAAACAAGTTAAAACGCAAAAATGTGCTTTAAGAAGTCTTAAAGCACGTTTTTGAAAAATTGTCTTGTAAATGAGTTTTGAATGGCTAAATGTCCATCATTACTCTCTAACTAACATGTGTACTATATAGTATCACATTTGGGTGGCCATATTAGTGGGAAATCAAAAATTTCACTTCTATGTGCCTTGTTATTGGTGAATAGTGATTTTTATAACTAGTTTGTAACATATAATGTTATAAGTGATTAAGTTGGTCAACAAAGACCAAAACACCCTCCTAGGCATAATGGTGGCCGGTTTTGTAGTGAGGAGTCACCAAGTATGTTAACTTGTTAAGTAAATAAATGTGACTCATAGTTACTATTTGCTTTAAGGCTTAAATATCTTCAAAAAGTAAGTTCTATCTCATTCTCTCATTTCCCTTCCTTTCTTCATTCACACGGTTGCTCTCTCTCCCTCCTTCTTGCTCTCTCTCACGGTTTGGCTAGCACACCAACACCACCATTGAAACCAATCTTTGAGCTCTTGTTAAATCTAGCTCACTTAACCAAATCAAAAACAAACACACCATTCTCTAGTTAAGCCAAGCTCTACAATCTTGTCTCTTCAAATCTTCAAGAACTCAATTTTGGTGCCATGAAGATTCACCATTGAAGGAGCTTGAGCTCATCTTTTCACATGTTCTTGTTCTCCTTTGCTTCAAGGTAAGGAAACTCAAAGAAAATCCATGTTTCCTCCATGTTTTGTTGTTATCCGAAAATTCACCATTAATGGAGCTCTTATATTGCCTTGTTCTAGCTTCATTTGAATCTTCCAAGGGCTAGGAGGAGTCCTCTCTTGATACTTGTTCAAGTTCTCTTCCAATTCCAAGGTAAAACAATTACCTTAATGTGTTAAAACAATATGTGTAACTAGGGTTACAATGAGGTGAAGCATAATGCTTGAATACTCATTATGTTGTTTGTATAATGTTTAGAAGTTGACAAACAACAACAAACACCCCACCGGTTTACAAGGAACAAGAAAGAATTTGTGAGGAAAAAGAGGTAAACAAACTATCTCAATGTAGTTTAAATGCCTTAGGAAAATGAGCTTGATTTGCTGATAAAATACCTAAGGAGCCAATGGTGAGGACCTAGCAAAGTGTTCTCAAGGAGACTAGTAAAGAACATATGTTTTGGTGTATGTATTTGCAGGTCAAAGGCATATTTATGTGGGAAATTGTTTATGGTTTATGCAATTTAAGGGCCTAAGAGCCATGTTATTTAAGGGCCTAAGTGCCAAGCAATTTAAGTTATGCACTATATTGTGATGTAGTGCTTATGTGTGAAGTTTGTGTATAAAGATGTGTTGATGGATTTTAGGTGTTTTGAGTGAAATAAGGTAAAAACCTAAGTGGTTGGATGTGAGTATATACTAGAGAAGCTATGGCCAAATTTGGGAAATGTGTAAGAAGTTTTAAGTGTTTAATGTGAGTTTTGGGTGAACTAGAAAGTGTTAAAGGTGAATCAATGTTACTTGAGAAGAAAAACATGTATTAAAGTGATTTGGAGTGATGCAAGGATTTAGGTGTTGTCTTGGAAGTTCTAGGAATTCAATGTGTGTTAGTGGATGTGTTTAAGTCTTGGAGGAGTTTGTTTAAGGTTTAGGTAATGTTGATGTTCAAGGAATAAGTGATGTTTGGTATGTATGATGTAAAAAGGAGATTTAGTTAGTAGAAAATGATGCTTAAGAGATGATGTTAAGATGAGGAGAAAGTGTTTTGGGATAGTAGTATAATAGGTGAGAAGCACCATTTAGGAACCTAGTACAAATGTTGAAAGTGTTAAGGAATTTTACAAGGAATAAGTAAAGGCTTAAGGAGTTAGAAAATGAGTTTCATGGATGTTGTATGTGGATGTAAGGTTACCAAATGATGTTAGAACACATTAGAGGCCTTAGGAGAAGTTTGGTGAAGATTGGCAAAGTTTTGGTAAGTTTAGAAGGCGACCGACCCAGGGGCCGACCCAGTTTGTGGGTCGGTCGAGCCTCTGTAAAATGTTGGGAAAATTTTCGGTGATGGTCCGACCCAAAAGGGTGGGTCGGACATGGGTCGGTCGGTCAAGTTTCAAGGTGGAAAAATGTTCGCACATGGACCGACCCAGAACGTGGGTCGGACGTGGGTCGGACGGGCATGTCTGTAAGGAAGTAAAAGGGGTCCTGTAATGGACCGACCCAGCTGTGGGTCGGTCGGTGGGTCGGTCGGACCAAAACATGGTTTAAGGTTATGAAATGATTTGTGATGATGGGGATTGGTAGGTAATGATGTTATAAGGTTGTTAGGACATGTTAGGGGAGTTTAAATGACACTTGAGTGGGTAAAAATTGTATTAAAATGTGAGAGTAAAACAAGTTAAAAAGTTAAGTTATTTAATCAAGTTAAATGGGGAAAGTTATAAGCGTTAGACTTTAAACAAACATGTTACCCCAATGTTAATAAAAACACATGTGATGTTAACAGTGGTTCGAGAATTACTCGAGGAACATAAATGGACAGGATAAGTGGACTCCGGTGACAGGTATGGTTTTCTTGCAACCTGTGTCCTAACGGATTACACCGGCTTGTATGCCAATGTGTTTTTCTGTATGTTTGCCACGTTATATATAAACCATGAACGAGTTTACAGTCATTATTGTTATTGTATGTTTACGTGCCGATACCGGTAACCTCTAATGCGCTTGAAGGGCTAGTTAACCACTATTAGGTAAACGTAAGAGAACGGTATCCGGTAATAACGTTTCCGACCTAAGGAACGTTCTAACCACGGCTATGCGTGAGTTGGATATGTAATGTTTGTGCATGGTGTTTGTATGTGAAGGTATGACTCTCTTTTCCCTTGTGTATGTCTGACTAGACTTAACTCAATGTTTGTGATTGTTTAATAAAGTTCAAAGATGAACTTCTAATAAGTGCTAACGGGGGGAATGAGGAGTCCGGTCTGTTCCGGCCACGCGTGTGAGTATGGGGGTCGTTGTCATATCAGGTTCGATCCTCTCTGTATGTTATGGTTGTTTTCCAATTGGTTCCCAACCTTCCCTTTAGCTTAACCAAGGCTATTACTGACTCACGTCGGGCCCAGGGGCATACTATTGTTATGTTTGTTTCGGTGTGCTTGGATCACTATATCCGAGACACCTTGTGTTAAGTTAACCGTTCATTTAACGAGACGGTAACGAGTTATGTAACGAGCTTATCATGAGACTGGCAACAATCTCTAGGCTCACCATATGTTGGTGATGTTTGGGTCGGTTCCTAAGAACCATTCCCGTTGTATTATGTGTTTGTTGTGATGCAATACTTATTGGGGTGTTATGTTTGTGCACATGGAACGTGCAAAGTGTTGTTAAGTGTTGTTACGTAGTGTATGTTAATGTTGTAAATGTGAAGTGTGTGGATCATGGAAATGATTCCAAGTTTGTGATAAGAGGCATTTAAGGATAACCCGATTCAGGTATGTGTCGTCTATTAAGGAAGTAGCTCCGTTGGAGGAGAAACACTCTAGGGATGATGAATACCATGGGTGATTTATTAAGTAGGATGTATTATCCGATTGTTGAGCCCATTGAGGCGAATGTTTAATGTTGTGTGTGTTTGTTGTTACATGTATGATTTAAATATAATCAACTGCATGTTAAGACGACAAGTAGTTGTGCGTGGCCCGGTAGCATGGGCTGCGGGATTACCATACCAGCAAAGGTGCTGACCCCTTGGGGCCACCCCTTTCTCTTCTTTTCCTATTTCAGGTACGAAGTGCTGGAAGCCGTTCGAGGAGGACGGGTATCATTGTACATGGGTAAACTTTTAATGTATGTATACAGTAGGTGTAGTAAGACCGATGTTGTTGTCGGCACCAGTTTACAAATACTCGGTATAGTTGATAGGTGTATGTTTCTGTTGTTGTTAATGGAAAGTGATACTAATGTATAGTTGCTCGGGAATTGCCCATCAGACCGGTACATTGTATGTATTAGCCTTGTTAGCCACGTGGTGGCTAACGGCGTGTAACACCAACAAGTTAAGTAATGTAATGAGGTTGTTCTTCCGCTGCAGTTTGTTGTAAGTATGTTAATGTTGGATGGGGTGTTACAAAAAGTGGTATCAGAGCGAAGTATCGCTCTGATGACTGAATTACCGAGCTTAGGAAGTGCCGAGTTAGGATTTTAGTACTTTGGGTTAAGGGTTGAGTGATAGCGTGAGAGATACGCTAGTTAGGAACTACCAGTGGCTACTGGAAACCTACTATATCCTTCCCACCCTCCACATTCCCTGTATAACTTGGGGAAACAACGCCAGGGAGATGGAAGTTCTCTCTTACTCGGGATACCCGATCTGGCTGTTATTAAATACCCTTAGGGTACGTGAACCTGTCATACGGTAGATCCCGAAAACTGGGAATCCCGGAGACGGTCTCCATCTGAATAATGTTAACCGCATTTCATAGCAATGAATGAAGGATCTTGTGTATTGGAGAATAGAATTTCCGGCAACCTGGGTCGACATGCAGAGCAGTCGAGAATAACCAGCTTGCAACGCACCTACCGTGCAACGGGCAAGAAATGGATTAATAACACCCCGAGACAAGTGTCTACGGAACCACAGTTGATAAATAAAACACCAACGGTATACCAACCGTCAAGGGACTACAACGTAGTGCCCACAAGAGACAAGTCTCAGTAACCACGACAAGTGCGTGGAACGGGCTATAAGGGGAATATGACACAAAAAAAAAGGGGGTCTCCCAGAAAGGGGAAATACCCTAGTTAATGATTATTATGTGAATACAGTGAGAATTCACCTAGACAAGTTATTACCAAGACAGTAAGATCAGTGAGGGCCAACAAGGCCACTGATGACAGTGCGGGTAAAACAATACCACAACCGGTATGTGTTAAACTGATAGCCAGTTAGCATGGCGCACTTGCCAAGCAAGTGCTGCTATAACAGGGCTGTTCGGGAAATTTATAATCACTACAAAGTACTTAGTAAAGTACCATAAAGTTAAACGAGACCACTATGACCATGGAAGGGCTTAATCCTAACCTCTGTGATTGTAAGTACACCAGTCAGCAAGAAGCTAGACTTGGTTAAGGTAAGAGATGTTGTGAAACCATGAAAATTTTTCTTTCAACCCAGATTTTCACAAACCCTTTTCTTTTCAAACCAGATTTTCTTTCAAACCAACACTTCTTTCCAACCTTCTTTAAAACCAAACCAGTAAAACCAAGCAGTTGATAAGATACAGCAATGGATAAACTTTCCCTCGATTAAGTTCGGGAAGCAAGGAATGAATATTGTCACGGGACAATATAAGGAGTTGACAACAGAATACTTCACCTAGGCGTGTGACGGACACTACAAGTGTACCAACTGTGTTGTGGGACGACCGCACTCCGATAGGAGCATGTGGGCCTGACAGACCTACTTATAGGTTAGTTGGGTAAGTAGCAATGTATCAAAAAGATACCCCATATATGTATACGAGTAGAGTCCGAAACACGGGAAGTAGTCGACTCCGTCTACGGTCAGCAGTATAAATCAAACAAGAGCTAAGGACTATAAGGGATAGTTGAAGCTAAGGAACTCAGTTAAGTTAACGAGACTAAAAGGATTAGTGAATTCCTCTCAAGGAAATGTTTAAGAGTTAGGAAGTGCGAAGGGCACAACTGTTATGTAAAGACATCACATGTGTCTTAAGAATCCTTAGGATAAAACATGTTAGCTGGAACGGTGACCTAGCCTGTACATGGCACGTAGATGACTAATGTGACACATTAATGTGCAATGAACGGGATGAAACTCCCAGAATGAGTACCTACACTACCAGGAAAGGTTGATCTTCACGGAAGAAGATAATAACCAGTGAAAAACGCAAACGGCGTGGCTAATGGAATGTACCAATAAGTGTGAAACAAATGTAAAACAACGTAGCAACACCCAGGAGCAATCCTTGAGGGGTGTTCGCATCAACAATTGTTGAACGAAATGCATGACAGAAACACAAGGGTTGAACTAACACCCAGTTTAGACATGAGTTTCAGGAGACGGACTGACAAACCTAAGGGGAATCCCATGAAGGGAACGTGATGCAACGACCTTGTCATGGAGCTCAGTATAATATCTAAACCATGTAATGTAGTACAGAGAAGTACATATGTGTGGACAGCCTACAATGAGCCCAGCTCAAGGCAAACAAGGCTAATAAGCCATAAGTAAGATATGTTTATAAATTCGATTGACGGTAGAGTTCATGTTGTATAAGTGAATAGAGTGGTAAACGAACCACTGCATTAAGAGTGGGGATACCTCTCGACATTGTACACCGCAGGAGCGGTAGTTATGTGAATCAAGTTCAAGAAATATGTTAAGGATTGACCATGTTGTTATTGAAGGAGAAATTAGCTTGTAGTATGTGTATAAGTGAAGCACCTGGCTGAATAACGCCGGCTTGTGACTCGAATGATCGATGCTCAAGGAGCATTCAGTTGTCATCCAAATGAGGGATGAACCGTAATGTGAATAATGTAATTTATGTGTGGAAGTTGAGGTGACAGTAGATACGATATAAGTTGATGTTATACAGGGAGTAAGAGCACGGTGCGCAACGAGCGACCGTTGTATAAATGTTGTTAAACGATAACGTAACAGGTAAGATCAGTTATGAGTTAACTCAGTGGAGATGCAAGATGAGTGGTGTTAAACAGACTGGGCAATAAGCCATGGTCGGTACTATACGATGAGGAACTCAGTGTGAATTCCATGGCGAATCACATAAGGGATTTACTGTCAAGAGTTTACGCCTCTGCACTCTGTATGACTGAGTGTTTTGGTATTGCACTTGCGCAGTAATGATCGAGTGGGATAGCTAGGAATTGGAAACATGTTAATTGTGAATAATGTTTGTAATGGCCGATGCATAGGAAATGCAAGGCCGCACCAATAAGAGAATGCTTGTACAAAACCAAATGTGGAGACATGATTAACAGTAAGTGACTACAGTAGCACTAACTGCCAAATAGCGGTATGGAATATACCACGAAGGTTGTAAATAGTTAGAGAGCACTACACCTAGGTAGTAGCTCAATCTCAACCGACAGTAAGTCGGAAGCGAACAAGTCAATCATTGTGAAATATAGTAGTATACACAGTAAATTGTTATGAAAATTGTGAAACTCACCGAATCCGCTCAGGGTAAAAGATACCGTGCGTCGGTTGAGAAACCATTGTTACCAAGATGAAGGTGACAATTGGGGATGTACAATACAGTAAGAATAAAAAAAAGGGAGTAATTAAGCTCTACAGTTATTAAAGTTTCGCAGCAGAAACTAGTGAACCAGTGATTCAAATGTACAACGTAAATAATGAACATGAGTGAATGGCTAATTATTAACGCCTAAAAGCCTCACAGGCCAGGACCGAAACCGGTTTGAGTTATAACTCCAATGCAAACTTGGTTTACGGACTAAACCGCCAATATGGTTGAGATCCTCTAATCAGAATCCGTTGTGTAATAGACCGCGTGGAAGTTAAAACACTTCACGACGGCAGAGCATTTAAGCAATGTTTAGTGATGATTACGTGGCGTAATCCCTTTTAAGGGGGGTAGAGCGCAAAACCACTTGGTGTATATTACCGTACAAGTGTACGTAGTGTATGTGACTCGTATTGTGCATAGCACAAATTATTGTTTTTTTTGATGATTGGTGTGTGTGTTACGTGAACATACACATTCATTCATGGTTTAATTGTGGTAATTGCGCACAGAGGATGCGAATACCATTGTGATAAGTGTGTGTGTTTGTTAACAATTGTGTGTGATTGTACAAGTGTGGGGAGTAGAGAAACTCCCGGGGGAATAAGAGCCCCGACAGTGTATAAATGTAAAATCAGGTGTGTTTATTTTGATAAAATATATGTATATATATATATATGTATACTTGTTAGGGATGCATGAAAGGGCATGATACCGACATAGAACCTAGTGAAAATAAGATTCCCTAGGCAATGTGATTAAAGTGAATGGGGGTAACTGATAGACGGAGTTCTATCCTTTGGAGATGTTGTGATCATGACTAGAATGATTCGAAAGATAGAAAATTGGAAATGAGTGATTTAATTGTGCTTGAAAATGAAGTGGGAGGTGGAACTTGATTTGCATGTGATCAAGGGAAGCCGAACACAAATTGGGGTGGAAGGATAGTTCAACACTGATGCTGATCACATCAGGGTTGGATGACTCTTGAAACTCCCATAAGTGGTCACGAATACCACGCTAATAAAAGAAGCAAAGAGCTTAAGTTGGACTTGGAGTTGGGTTGTTTTCAAAAGGATTTTCAAATGGCATTTATAAACGTTGATGGATACTTACATAATTAAAGTCTTCTTACTTAACCTCACAAGGAAATTTTAAATTTAAGTGATTGTTTTAATCTCCCAAGGCACGGGACGGAAGGTGTCCATCGCGACCGGGTTCTGCGGGATCATAGTGTATATCAAGGATATTTTTGATTGCTATACATGCTCTGACATGTTGTGTGGTATGTGTAATGAATGTTGTTTTGACTTGGATTTCCTAAAGTGTATACTATCAAGGCCATGAGTCTAAATGTGTGGTGTTACATAGACCTATGGTCTAAAGACTGTTATGTTACCGGGACCTATGTGTCCAATGTTGTTATGTACCCAAGACCAGTGAGTCAAAGGGGTTGTTATTATGTGTAAGTGTTGTTAAGATACCCCGGACCATAGAGTCCGAGGTAATCATGTGGATATGTTATGTTATGTGTGGATGTGAATGTGTTGCCGGACCATTAAGTCCGAGGTTGTGATGTAAAGTGTGTTTGGTTATGGAAGTTATTTCCAAGTGATTCTGTGTTCAAATCTATTGATGTGTGGAAAGTGTGAACTTCGAGGACGAAGTTCTTTTAAGGGGGGTAGATTGAAATACCCCAAACCTTGATATGTGGTTTAAATATCAAATTATGTTATATAAAGGCTAAAAAGTGCCTTAGAACATCAGTGAACAATTTAAACATAGTAAAGTGCAATAAGCACTAAGACACAGTTTGAGCAAAAACATGCTCTAAGCTATGAGTGAACTTGGTTAGGACCCAAGAGCCTACCAAGACTTGATAACATTCAATTATGATTTAATAAGGCTAAATAAGTCCTTAGGAAACTTTGGTAGACAATGAAACCAAACAAACACAAGGTAATACCTTAAAGTCAATATGAGCAAAAAGGTGCTCTAAGCTTGGGATAAATGTGTATAAGACCTAATGGTCATACCTATACTTTATAAATATGTTATGAACATATTAAATCAATTACCAAAGAAAACCAAGCTTGAAAACAAGTTAAAACGCAAAATGTGCTTTAAGAAGTCTTAAAGCACGTTTTTGAAAAATTGTCTTGTAAATGAGTTTTGAATGGCTAAATGTCCATCATTACTCTCTAACTAACATGTGTACTATATAGTATCACATTTGGGTGGCCATATTAGTGGGAAATCAAAAATTTCACTTCTATGTGCCTTGTTATTGGTGAATAGTGATTTTTATAACTAGTTTGTAACATATAATGTTATAAGTGATTAAGTTGGTCAACAAAGACCAAAACACCCTCCTAGGCATAATGGTGGCCGGTTTTTGTAGTGGGAGTCACCAAGTATGTTAACTTGTTAAGTAAATAAATGTGACTCATAGTTACTATTTGCTTTAAGGCTTAAATATCTTCAAAAGTAAGTTCTATCTCATTCTCTCATTTCCCTTCCTTTCTTCATTCACACGGTTGCTCTCTCTCCCTCCCTTCTTGCTCTCTCTCACGGTTTGGCTAGCACACCAACACCACCATTGAAACCAATCTTTGAGCTCTTGTTAAATCTAGCTCACTTAACCAAATCAAAAACAAACCACCATTCTTAGTTAAGCCAAGCTCTACAATCTTGTCTCTTCAATCTTCAAGAACTCAATTTTGGTGCCATGAAGATTCACCATTGAAGGAGCTTGAGCTCATCTTTTCACATGTTCTTGTTCTCCTTGCTTCAAGGTAAGGAAACTCAAAGAAAATCCATGTTTCCTCCATGTTTTGTTGTTATCCGAAAATTCACCATTAATGGAGCTCTTATATTGCCTTGTTCTAGCTTCATTTGAATCTTCCAAGGCTAGGAGGAGTCCTCTCTGATACTTGTTCAAGTTCTCTTCCAATTCCAAGGTAAAACAATTACCTTAATGTGTTAAAAAATATGTGTACTAGGGTTTACAATGAGGTGAAGCATAATGCTTGAATACTCATTATGTTGTTTGTATAATGTTTAGAAGTTGACAAACAACCAAACACCCCACCGGTTTACAAGGAACCAAGAAAAATTTGTGAGGAAAAGAGGTAAACAACTATCTCAATGTAGTTTAAATGCCTTAGGAAAATGAGCTTGATTTGCTTGATAAAATACCTAAGGAGCCAATGGTGAGTGACCTAGCAAAGTGTTCTCAAGGAGACTAGTAAAAGAACATATGTTTTTGGTGTATGTATTTGCAGGTCAAAGGCATATTTATGTGGGAAATTCAGTGTTTATGGTTTATGCAATTTAAGGGCCTAAGAGCCATGTTATTTAAGGGCCTAAGTGCCAAGCAATTTAAGTTATGCACTATATTGTGATGGTGCTTAATGTGTGAAGTTTGTGTATAATTGTTTGATGGATTTTAGTGTTTGAGTGAAATAAGGTAAAAACCTAAGTGGTTGGATGGAGTATATACTAGAGAAGCTATGGCCAAATTTGGGAATGTGTAAGAAGTTTTAAGTGTAACACCCCTACCATAATACATACTTAACCGTCCAATCTCCTTACGTACCAGATACACGCATCGGATATATTCTTACATCATTGGGTGATACAATGCCGTTAGTCCCCACGTGACTAACAAGGCCACTACTTCTACTTACAGCATCGGTCTGATGGCGGAATATCCGAGTACTACACACTTATCATACCTACTCTCCAATTACCGAAATCAATACTACAATATCCCATTCATTACAATACTTCAAGTTCAATACCATACCTCTACATACCGAGTTACTAAGGTCCTTATACAGTGTAATACCTCTTCCAAATTCTACGTACTCTCTAAGAGTCTACTCACTACCCATTTCTCACAACTACTTACTTCTAATTACAAGGGGTGCCGCCGGTCTCTCACCTTGGCCACATCCGCTTCGGGTACCTGCACACTAAAAAATGATGTCCCCCGAAGGGTCAGCTTTCGCCGAGCATGATAACGCATACCCCGCGTACTAGTGAGGGTACGCCGACCACTTGGTCGTATACATGCGGTTTCATTTATTCACACAACATGCATACATGCTTTCATACTCAATACTACAGTACTTTCACAAGGCATACATACATACATTTCCTCACATACAAGGTTACATATACCATCAAATACTTACTTACCTTGTTCTCAAGTACACATACCGCAGTACATACACAATTACAATTCTTGTTAGCTTCATTGGTCCACCCGGGTTAATCGGGTGGAGATTACTCTTTTACTCGTTTACTCCATACATACACATACATACTCATACTCATACTTACTTACGTATCCATACTTACTTACTCTTACTCTTACTCACGTTAAGTCGTCGGGACCCTCCGGCCCTGGGACTACACCGTCCCACCTCCGGATTTACTTGACTCACTAATCCGGGATGCTACCCATTTAAGGATTTGGGCCACGGACCAGTTTAAGAGTCAGGAATTGCAGCCAACCTCTTGTGACTCCGCATCCTCACGCGTGGCCGAAGCTATATCGGACTTTACCTCATTCCAATTTACTCACTTAAGTTAGGAGTTAGATAGTTAGGAATTAGCACAAGTCAACATCCAAGCCACAATAATGCAATACATTGCTCATACATACATCCATACGAATACTATACTATACACAAGTACACTACAGATACAGATCCACTTATCTTCATCCACATTTTTCATGAATTATACAAACTAGTGTTCAAGACATATAAATATCAAGAACACATAATCAAGCACAAGTAAGTGCAATATAGTCGATTCATGCATTTATCTTATTTAGGTGATAAATAAGCACACAAATCGGGGTAACCAGTTAGGATACAGGGCAATGAAGAAATCATACCTTTCAACCGTTGTATTTTGTATCCCAACGTTCCTCCGTTTTCACAAACCACGTCCCTATTATGTACATACAAATGAATGATTAACTATCTACAATTACTTTACTTGTACTCCTATTAAGTTCCCCTTACTCATACTTACTAGTCTTACAATTCTTATACTTACCTTTACTTGCCTACTTTTCATTTCCTTAAGTTTATTTTCTGCTTAAGATTGGCATGCTTACTTACATGCATCATGTATATATATACATATATCATATATATATATATATATATACATAATATATATATAGTTATTATTTAAAAAATTTTTTTTTTTTTTTTTTTTTTTGTCAGGACCGGACTTGCGACCGACCTTGCAAGTCCGGTCCATTCCAGTAGCTGCCAGTACCGAAAATTCCTGGCCCGACCGAACTTGCAAGTCCGGTCGCAAGTTCGGTCGCTTCCAGTAGCTCAGGTTACGGAAATTCTTCTGGCCGACCGAACTTGCAAGTCCGGTCGCGAGTTCGGTCGATTCCAGTAGCTATCCTCGGGAAATTTTTCTGGGCCGACCGAACTTGCATGTCCGGTCGCAAGTCCGGTCGATTCCAGTAGGTTACAGACGGGGAAAATTCTGGTCCGACCGAACTTGCATGTCCGGTCGCAAGTCCGGTCGATTCCAGTAGCTCACCCGTCTTTGTAAGTCTGGGCTCGACCGAACTTGCAAGTCCGGTCGCAAGTTCGGTCCGGCCCAGTATTTGCATTTTAAATTCTGTTTTCAGTCCTCTCTTTTACCCATTACTTCCCATTGTTCCTACACTTAATTCCACATGTTATGACACTAATTAAACCTCCTAATACACCTTAGTTCATCCACCAAACTCCTTACTAAATCCATCAATCAATCTTACACAAATTCCTCACTTCTTTTCCAACCAATGTAACAGTTTTTGTTTTACCTATGCTACAGATTTTTGTTGTAACTTCTACCACTCAATACTTCCTCCATCAATGTCACTCCTAGCATCCCAAATACTTCCTCTTACCAAGACAATTCATTTCCAAGCAATTGTACCATCTATACCCAAGTCCCATTCATTTTACCAAATCTTACACACTAATTTTCCCAACTTCTCCATACATTCTTATATCCCTTTTGCTACAGATTTTCACACCTCTTGTTTCCCTTACTACAACTACCTCTCCATCACTACTAACATACCTACTAACTCCAATACACACCTTGGTTCTCCCATTCACCAAGTCATCCATAAATGTACATTTCCCACCAAAAATTTGCCATAGCTCACCTACTTTTCCTTACTTATCCACATACACATTTTCACCAAAGTCATTCCTATTCTAGCCACACCCATACAAGGGTCCTACCAGCAATTAAGCAAATATAAATCCATCCCAATACACCAATATTCCATCAAACATCAATACCAATACTCATACACAACCATTTGGCTCCAAGGCCTACAATTCACATACTAGCGCACAAATACTCGACTTACTCTCAAATACTCAAAACTTCATAACTTCAACCCTAATACATTAGTTTGGTCTCTTTTATTCGTTTACCCATTCCATTACTCTAATGCACCAAAATTAACATTAATAAAGAGCTCTTACCTTGAGCTTTATAATTCCTTCATTCTTCTCCATTTCTTCTCTTGTTTTCTCTCTTGTCCCATTCGGTTTTGTGGGGAATGGAGTTGCCAAACTCCATTCCCATCACCCATAGCATACAAAACAAGTATAATTAATATACTAATCCCTTAGATTTATACTAATTCATTAAGATGTTTTAAACAAATTTCTAGGGTTTACCTCTTGAAGCTTTTTGGAGGGGTTTTAGCCCTTGGTTCAAGAAGGTGCTCTCACCACCATTGGAGGGTTGATATTTTGCTCAAAAGAGAGAGGAAAAACAAGGCATTACAACAAGCCAAAATCGGCTACCAAAGAAAAATGGAGAGAACTTGAATCTTTTGTGGAGATTTATACCTTGTTGGAAAGAGGAGACTCCAAGCTCCATAATGGTGTACTTTTCTCTTTGAATGGGGTATACCCACGAAAATCAACTTCCTCATTTTTGGGTTTTGAAAAGAGGGAAGTGTAGAGGATGATGAGGAGAGTAAGAATATGCAATTATTTTTGCATTTGGAGTTCAAACGAAGATGGAGCATGCTAGAGAAGGAGGGAAGCCATTGTTGGTGTTGGAGAAGCTCCAAAAATCGCCCCAGCTGAGAGAGGAAGGAGGGAGACGGTGAGAGAGGGAGAGATTGGAGAGAGAAGAGGGAAAGGTGGGAGTGAGAGGTGAGAGAGAGTTATTTTGCTTTTGTACTTTTACTTTTTGCTTTATGATTTACTTATTTGTTAGCTAGTTACATGTGTGTGTGAGGGGTTATTTAACCCTTTAAAAACCGGCCCCCTTACAGTTATACTAGTTGGAGCGTTTTTCGTCTTTTACAGAAAACGCTCGTTATTTTACCCGGTTTAGGTACTATTCACTAACCGGGCCCGCTTTCCGGAATTTTCTCGTTTAATTAATTTTATTGACTATTAAGCTCCCATAGATGCTTAATAATTATTATTTAATGATTTATAATTTTTACGGGTCCGTTTGACCACTTAAAGTCACGTTTTCGGGTTCTCTCGAAAAACGTGCTCTAAAGTTCTATTAGCGTTTTATTACTTTATTTGGATCCGTTTTCTTCGGGAGTTGTTCCCATATATTATTTAGGTCTTATTAAACCTTAGAATCCATATAATACGCTAACCGAGGTCTCATACCTCCTATGGTTATTTAACGCTTATTTAGCGTTTTTCGCCTTTTAAGCGTTACTTTATTTCTTTTGGATTTATTTTTCCTTACAATATTAATTAGGTACCATTAGGCCCTTAAATACGTATTAGATTTATTTTTAATCCCTATATTTAAGTTCGGGGTATTTCAATCTACCCCCCTTAAGAACTTTGTCCTCAAAGTTGTTCGAGGTTATGGGATTACTATACTTACTCATTTATACTTGTCTAATGCCAAAGTCATACATTCTTCCTCCGTACAATTCCTAAATCCATTACTCCGGGTTTCTACATACCATACCTTACCAATGTACAATACTTTCCCAAATCCACATTACTACCAGCCATCCAGTTCCTCATTACAAGCTTTATACATACATACAGTGCAAAGCTATCCCCAAAGCGATGCAATACACTTACAATCCCTCGGGCACCAAGGTCGTCTGGACACAGGACTCCTCTATGTCCCGCTGCCCTTGGAGTAATACAACATACTACCTTACTATTTCCTTCGATACACACTTCTAGCAGGTTCTCATTTTCCATACTAAAGAAATTCTTTCCCCACTACCAATTAAAATTTTCTAAAACATTCAACTCCAAATTCCCATTTATATTCATTACTTCTATCCTAAGTGTGATTCTTGTGACCACTTAAGGGGAGCTTCAAGAATCATTCGACCCTGATGTGATCAGCATCAGTGTTGAACTATCTTTCCACCCCAATTTGTGTTCGGTTTCCCTTGATCTGATCAGGATCAAGTTCGACTTCCCACATCAGTTTCAAACAAGCAATTAATTCAATTATTTTCATGTTTTATCTTTTTACTCTTCCTAGTCATTCATACATCTCCAAAGGGTGGAATCAGTCCATCAATCATCCTCACTCTATTTCCCCAATTGCTTTACTCCATGGTTCAATCCTAATGCTCATTTCCTCAACCTTCACTACTTCCATCCATTACTCACCATCATCTCCTATTTTCTAACTACGGAATACTACACTTATAAGATTTAGTTGGCTTCAATTGTTTCACATATTTTACTTACGATTCCACTACTCATAAACTTCATTCATCTACTATCCTCATTCATTTCGTACCGCTTCTTCAAGGGTTACAATACTTGTGGAGCTCCGTCCACTACTCATTACTTTTCTTTTACTAATACTCTTACACTGGTGTTTACAAGATAGGTACATTCCTCCTATGGTATTTGCATGTTTAATGTCTAGCTACCATAATTACAATGTGAATGAGTACTTATGTTTGTTTAACATAGTACCAATCATCAATTTGATTCACATTTGTGCTATGCACATTACGGTTTAAGTGTTTTATTCATAAAAACTTACATTAAGCGGTTTTCGCTCTACCCCCCTTAAAAGGGATTACGCCCACGTAATCTACCATGTGTTATTATTATTACACATTGGTTTAATTAATTTGGGCAATCTGAAGCGTTTAGCTTCACTACGGTACATTATACAATATACTCTGGTCAAAGGGTCTTAACCATACCAATGGTTTAGTCTTTGCACCAAGGATTTCTATATGAGTTTATTTAACTCATCATTAATTCGGTTCTAGCCTATTAGGCTTCAAGGCATTAATAGCCATTTTGCTATACTTACTAGCTGGGGCCCACCAGCTTCTGCTGTGCGACCTGATAACTCGGGTTATTTACCCTTCGTGCTATCCTTAATGTACTATGCATCACCTTTGATCCGTCTATTATAGGCATAAGGTTTATAACAAATGCGGTATTCTTTTACCGTGTTTGAACTCAATGAGTTTAAGGTTTATAACCGGCTCTCTGGTAATCTTCTGCACATGCTATTCGTGCTTCTACGATTATTCGTTAAGCTCCTCCGACTTATTGTCGGGCGAGGTTAAGTCACTACTTAGTTGTAGTGCTTCCTCTGGTGTCACTGGCTTCTGAATTCTACCAGTTTCCCTGGTTCAGTACAAGTGTTCTTTGTTTGTATGACCTTGCATTTCTATGCGTCGGTCCTAGTGACTTCCTTAAGTCTCTTTTCGCTCCTCATTCCATTGGAATTCACACTTTGTGATTGTTAGTGTATTGTACACTCTTCGTGCTTCTTTGGCCTTAGGCCGCACGGTTTGTTGCTAAGTTTGCTGAACTGGCTAGTGCCATGTTTGTTGGTGAAAAGGAAGGTTTACTACGGTTTACATCCTCCATATCCCTAGCCATCCCATTAGATCATTAGCTGAACAAATGCAATACCAAAACACTCAGTCATACAGAGTGCAGAGGCGTAAACGCTTGACAGTAAGTCACTTATGTGATAGGAAAGAATATTTCTATGTGTCATCTCATACTTATACTCTGTGTTATTGCTTAGCTACTCCCTCATAGCGGTCGCTTGTTGCGCACCGTGTTCTTACTCACTGTACAACATTGTCTTTACTGTTTCTGTTACTGTGATAGTTTCTCTTTACTCATTGCCATTGTCATTGGCACCATTTCCTTATGGTGTGTACACTAGGAGGTTCCTAGTGTTCGTGTGTATGACGGTTGTCGTAGAATACTGTACGTTATCATCTTCCCATTGTGGAGATGTTCTGTTCCCAATTAGGTTTCATGTGTAGGTTAGCTTACCTCACATCCTATCATCATTTGTGATACAATTTACCAAGTGTCTTGGTTGACAATGGATGAAGTAATTTATCGGGTTACTAGCTCTCTTGAGTGTTGGTCATTCATGGTTCTCAATGTGTATTCACATTGATTGTTTTGACAATTACTGTCTTTCCAGTGCTGGGCACTAATGATGGGCTCTGGCTGTGTAGTTTTGCTTGTTTGTATACTACCAGGACATCCCATGAAACTTCAAGGGTTTTCTGGTCCCGTTCTCCAACTGGAGGGTATTCTATCACTGACAAGTGAAGGTTCTTGTTGAGGGGTTTGTCTCCACTCATAGGTTTAATGACAAGGTTTGCCATGTTGATGTTTACACAATGGTCCATTATAATATGGATGCACATGGAGTATGCTTACTCCTTTAAGTCGTAATGGTTTGGAAATCTCATTTCCTTATTCCTTCACTCTTTGGCAATATCTATTGCTTGGTTTTATTGTTATAGTAGATGGAAGTCTTTTCTAAGGTTTCACATCATCACCGCATTAGTGGTCTTTGGTTAACGAGGGGTACCTTCCCTTGGGTTTCTCGTAGTGTCCAAGTGTGGACTAGGCCAATGTTGGCATTATCATGATTCTTATGCCTCTGTGTACAATTGCTACAGCAGGCATGAGGGGTATAAACTCCGTCAACTGAATGCTAGACTGGTGCTCCAGTGACCGTGACACTGAGGTGGCCATTACTACAAGCCACTCAGGATGTTGGGTTGGATTTATGGTCCAGTTGTTGATTTCTTGTCGTATGAGGCAATATTTCTTACAAGTCTTGTTAGTAATGGTGTAGGTTTCGCAACCGTTTAAGGTTGCACAGCGCATCGGGTTTATGGCTTTAGAGCCGTATTACTGCAAGCTATGCTCTTTGCGAGCTGCTTATACATGTTTCCACTCCATGTATACCGTCATAGGTTGGAGATATTATTGGGCTCCATGGTAAGTCGTGGCATTACGCTTCCGTTCATAGGAGACCCTTTTGGCAATCAGGTGTTAATAGGTGCCTCTCAGTATTTTAGGGCATTTCCTGTTAAGTGAAATCCCTTCGGTGTCCTAACCGAGTGTTCGTTTTAGCTCCCGTGCTCATGTCATTACGATTGTTCGACTGTTATTAACGCAGACACCCTTCAAGGATCGCTCCTGGGTGTTGGTGGATGTGCCGTTACATCCGGCTAATGTTTATAACGTGTGTCGTCCTCTATACCGTCTTATGGTATTGTAGCTGAGTCGTCCCCTTTTGGGTTGTAACGTCTCCCGTTCTTGGGTAGACTGTTTACACTTGCTCCTAGTGCTTAGGACTCGGTTTGATATCCCCTTCAATGATGGAGTGTACTTGTGGTAATCTTGGGGTTGCTCTTGGGAGTTCTGTCCCGCTTGTTGAGTATTGTTAGGTTCACATTAGGCACTTGCCTTCATGTGTTTAGGCTGGGCATTCCATCCAGCTGTCAGGTAATTGCTTAGATTATTTGAGACATATCCAATGTCTATACTGTTTAGTCTGTGCCTTATGCACTTCCTAGTTCTTACTCCTTATCTTCAGATGGATTCTCTGAGTTCCTTTACGCTGAATTGTCTGAGGTGTCCAGTTGTTCTGGTTGAACTCACTGATGGTCCGTAGAACGGAGCTGACTACTTCCCGTGTGTCGTACACTACATGTATACATACGTGGGGTACCATGCTGATACGTTGCCACTTACCCAACTATATGTCGGGCCCGCAAGCTCCTTCAGAGTGCGGTTGTCCCACATCCCGTAATGGGTACACTTGTAGTGTTCGTCACACGCCTAGGTGAAGTATTCTATTGTCAACTCCTCTTGTATCAATCTATGATACTCACCATAATCATGTTGGTTCGGTTTTAAAATCCAAGGTTTTTAAAAGAGGTTTGAGGTTTTGAAAAGAAAATTTTGGGTCTTAAAACAGTGGTTCGGTGTGAAAAGAAGTCTCTCATGGCATAGCCACGTTTGAGGTCTTGAGCAAGTCTAGCCTCCCGCTGACTGGTATGCTCTAAGTACAGTGGTCGGGCCGTTAGGCCTTTCCAAGGTTCCATTCCTTCAGTTTTAGGATGTTTGATCCTGTGGTTATTTCGTTACTGTCACCGTACATTACTATGTACTTGTGACGTATTAGTGTTCCTTTACATATTTCTGTCTTTACTGCACTTGCCTTGGCAAGTGCGCGGTATCGGTGGTTTTTGGATAATCCTACACCACTCTTGGTGTGGTTTCTGCTTGTATTTAATAGTCTTGTTGACCTTTCCTCGGATCTTGTTGATCTGCAATCGGTATACCTGCTCCTTTAGGTAGCTTCTTAATGACCTTGACGTGATTGTTGATAATCGGGATGTTTCTCCAGTCCTTGGAGACTCCCGTTCTATTCGGTTTAGCGTCGTTCCTTGTGGCTCGTTCCCACTCATCTGTGGTGGTTACTGAGCCCTCCTTGTTTAGGCACTACTCTTGTAGTCCTATTGTATTATATCTCATGGTTGTCCTTGAAGTTGTCTGAGCCGTATTGGCCAGGTATTGCAGCCCTTTGGCGTTGTAATTTGGGGTTAATCGCTTCTGACTATGTTCTTAGCCAGCTAGCATTGCCGTTGGTGGTGCTGCTTGGCTATTACTGTTGTCCCGCAGACTTGTGTCTCGGGTCCCATTACTGCTCCCTTTCCATTTCATTGTACGTTTAGCGCTTCCTTTCCTGATGCTGGTTGTTTAGCTAGGTTCTGCGACTGCTAAGCATGTCGCCCCATGCTGTTGTAAGTTGTAGCCTCCTTGTGGTTGGAGTGCTTATTCCCCCGCTATTAAGTGCGGCATTATTGTTCAACCGGGATTCATCTCCGGATCTTCCATTTCTTGGAATCTACTACGCGTCGGTTCTTGTTTACTGTGTGATTGCTTCACAACTGCCAGATCGGGTTCTCCCGAGTACGAGAAGGCTTTTCTTCTCTCTGGCGTCCTTTCCCAAGTTATACAGTGGGGGTTTGCGGCGGGCGGGACTGGTATTGTAGGTATCCGGTACTCACCGGTAGTTCCTAACTAGCATATCTCTAATGCTAACACTCAGCCCTTAGCCCTAAGCTTCTACTTCCTAACTCGGTATTCCTAAGCTCGGTATTTCCAGTCATCAGAGCGATACTTCGCTCTGATACCACTTTTTGTAACACCCCTACCATTAATACAATACTTACCGTCCAATCTCCTTACGTACCAGATACACGCAGCGGATATACTTACATACATTGGGTGATACAATGCCGTTAGTCACCCACGTGACTAACAAGGCCACTACTTCTACTTACAGCATCGGTCTGATGGACCGGAATATCCGAGTACTACACACTTATCATACCTACTCCAATTACCGAATCAAATACTACAATATCCCATTCATTACAATACTTCAAGTTCAATACCATACAATCTACATACCGAGTTACTAAGGTCCTTATACAAGTGTAATACCTCTTCCAAATTCATACGTACTCTCTAAGAGTCTACTCACTACCCATTTCTCACAACTACTTACTTCTAATTACAAGGGTGTGCCGCCGGTCTCTCACCTTGGCCACATCCGCTTCGGGTACCTGCACACTAAAAAATGTCCCCCGAAGGGGTCAGCTTTCGCCGAGCATGATAACCGCATACCCCGCGTACTAGTGAGGGTACGCCGACCACTTGGTCGTATACATGCGGTTCATTTATTCACACAACATGCATACATGCTTTCATACTCAATACTACATTACTTTCACAAGGCATACATACATACATTTCCTCACATACAAGGTATACATATACCATCAAATACTTACTTACCTTGTTCTCAAGTACACATACGCAGTACATACACAATATACAATTCTTGTTAGCTTCATTGGTCCACCCGGGTTAATCGGGTGGAGATTACTCTTTTACTCGTTTACTCCATACATACACATACATACTCATACTCATACTTACTTACGGATCCATACTTACTTACTACTACTCTTACTCAAGTTAAGTCGTCGGGACCTCCGGCCCTGGGGACTACACCGTCCCACCTCCGGGATTTACTTGACTCACTAATCCGGGATGCTACCCATTTAAGGGATTTGGGCCACGGACCAGTTTAAGAGTCAGGAATTGCAGCCAACCTCTTGTGACTCCGCATCCTCACGCGTGGCCGAAGCTATATCGGACTTGTACTCATTCCAATTTACTCACTTAAGTTAGGAGTTAGATAGTTAGGAATTAGCACAAGTCAACATCCAAGCCACAATAATGCAATACATGCATCATACACCATACGAATACTATACTATACACAAGTACACTACAAGATACAGATACACTTTATCTTCATCCACATTTTTCATGAATTATACAAACTAGTGTTCAAGACAATAAATATCAAGAACACATAAATCAAGCACAAGTAAGTGCAATATAGTCCGATTCATGCATTTATCTTATTTAGGTGATCAAATAAACACAAATCGGGGTAACCAGATTAGGATACAGGGCATGAAGAAATCATACCTTTCACCGTTGTATTTGTATCCCAACGTTCCTCCGGTTTTCACAAACCAAGTCCTATTATGTACATACAAATGAATGATTAACTATCTACAATTACTTTACTTGTACTCCTATTAAGTTCCCTTACTCATACTTACTATGTCTTACAATTCTTATACTTACACTTTACTTGCCTACTTTTCATTTCCTTAAGTTTATTTTCTTACTTAAGATTGGCATGCTTACTTACATGCATACATGTATATATACATATATATATATATATATATATATATATATATATATATATATATATATATATATTATTATTTTTTTTTTTTTTTTTTTTTTTTGTCAGGACCGGACTTGCGACCGACCTTGCAAGTCCGGTCCATTCCAGTAGCTGCCAGTACCGAAAATTCCTGGCCCGACCGAACTTGCAAGTCCGGTCGCAAGTTCGGTCGCTTCCAGTAGCTCAGGTTACGGAAATTCTTCTGGCCGACCGAACTTGCAAGTCCGGTCGCGAGTTCGGTCGATTCCAGTAGCTATCCTCGGGAAATTTTTCTGGGCCGACCGAACTTGCATGTCCGGTCGCAAGTCCGGTCGATTCCAGTAGGTTACAGACGGGGAAAATTTCTGGTCCGACCGAACTTGCATGTCCGGTCGCAAGTCCGGTCGATTCCAGTAGCTCACCCGTCTTTGTAAGTCTGGGCTCGACCGAACTTGCAAGTCCGGTCGCAAGTTCGGTCCGGCCCAGTATTTGCATTTTAAATTCTGTTTTCAGTCTCTCTTTTACCCATTACTTCCCCATTGTTCCTACACTTAATTCCACATGTTATGACACTAATTAAACCTCCTAATACACCTTAGTTCATCCACCAAACTCCTTACTAAATCCATCAATCAATCTTACACAAATTCCTCACTTCTTTTCCAACCAATGTAACAGTTTTTGTTTTACCTATGCTACAGATTTTTGTTGTAACTTCTACCACTCAATACTTCCTCCATCAATGTCACTCCTAGCATCCCAAATACTTCCTCTTACCAAGACAATTCATTTCCAAGCAATTGTACCATCTATACCCAAGTCCAACATTCATTTTACCAAATCTTACACACTAATTTTCCCAACTTCTCCATACATTCTTATATCCCTTTTGCTACAGATTTTCACACTTCTTGTTTCCCTTACTACAACTACCTCTCCATCACTACTAACATACCTAAACTCCAATACACACCTTGGTTCTCCCATTCACCAAGTCATCCATAAATGTACATTTCCCACCAAAAATTTGCCATAGCTCACCTACTTTTCCTTACTTATCCACATACACATTTTCACCAAAGTCATTCCTATTCTAGCCACACCCATACAAGGGTCCTACCAGCAATTAAGCAAATATAAATCCATCCCAATACACCAATATTCCATCAAACATCAATACCAATACTCATACACAACCATTTGGCTCCAAGGCCTACAATTCACATACTAGCGCACAAATACTCGACTTACTCTCAAATACTCAAAACTTCATAACTTCAACCCTAATACATTAGTTTGGTCTCTTTTATTCGTTTACCCATTCCATTACTCTAATGCACCAAAATTAACATTAATAAAGAGCTCTTACCTTGAGCTTTATAATTCCTTCATTCTTCTCCATTTCTTCTCTTGTTTTCTCTCTTGTCCCATTCGGTTTTGTGGGGAATGGAGTTGCCAAACTCCATTCCCATCACCCATAGCATACAAAACAAGTATAATTAATATACTAATCCCTTAGATTTATACTAATTCATTAAGATGTTTTAAACAAATTTCTAGGGTTTACCTCTTGAAGCTTTTTGGAGGGGTTTTAGCCCTTGGTTCAAGAAGGTGCTCTCACCACCATTGGAGGGTTGATATTTTGCTCAAAAGAGAGAGGAAAAACAAGGCATTACAACAAGCCAAAATCGGCTACCAAAGAAAAATGGAGAGAACTTGAATCTTTTGTGGAGATTTATACCTTGTTGGAAAGAGGAGACTCCAAGCTCCATAATGGTGTACTTTTCTCTTTGAATGGGGTATACCCACGAAAATCAACTTCCTCATTTTTGGGTTTTGAAAAGAGGGAAGTGTAGAGGATGATGAGGAGAGTAAGAATATGCAATTATTTTTGCATTTGGAGTTCAAACGAAGATGGAGCATGCTAGAGAAGGAGGGAAGCCATTGTTGGTGTTGGAGAAGCTCCAAAAATCGCCCCAGCTGAGAGAGGAAGGAGGGAGACGGTGAAGAGGGAGAGATTGGAGAGAGAAGAGGGAAAGGTGGGAGTGAGAGGTGAGAGAGAGTTATTTTGCTTTTGTACTTTTACTTTTTGCTTTATGATTTACTTATTTGTTAGCTAGTTACATGTGTGTGTGAGGGGTTATTTAACCCTTTAAAAACCGGCCCCCTTACAGTTATACTAGTTGGAGCGTTTTTCGTCTTTTACAGAAAACGCTCGTTATTTTACCCGGTTTAGGTACTATCACTAACCGGGCCCGCTTTCCGGAATTTTCTCGTTTAATTAATTTTATTGACTATTAAGCTCCCATAGATGCTTAATAATTATTATTTAATGATTTATAATTTTTACGGGTCCGTTTGACCACTTAAAGTCACGTTTTCGGGTTCTCTCGAAAAACGTGCTCTAAAGTTCTATTAGCGTTTTATTACTTTATTTGGATCCGTTTTCTTCGGGAGTTGTTCCCATATATTATTTAGGTCTTATTAAACCTTAGAATCCATATAATACGCTAACCGAGGTCTCATACCTCCTATGGTTATTTAACGCTTATTTAGCGTTTTTCGCCTTTTAAGCGTTACTTTATTTCTTTTGGATTTATTTTTCCTTACAATATTAATTAGGTACCATTAGGCCCTTAAATACGTATTAGATTTATTTTTAATCCCTATATTTAAGTTCGGGGTATTTCATTAAGTGTTTAATGTGAGTTTTGGGTGAACTAGAAAGTGTTAAAGGTGAATCAATGTTACTTGAGAAGAAAACATGTATTAAAGTGATTTGGAGTGATGCAAGGATTTAGGTGTTGTCTTGGAAGTTCTAGGAATTCAATGTGTGTTAGTGGATGTGTTTAAGTCTTGGAGGAGTTTGTTTAAGGTTTAGGTAATGTTGATGTTCAAGGAATAAGTGATGTTTGGTATGATGTAAAAAGGAGATTTAGTTAGTAAGAAAATGATGCTTAAGAGATGATGTTAAGATGAGGAGAAAGTGTTTTGGGATAGTAGTTATAATAGGTGAGAAGCACCATTTAGGAACCTAGTACAAATGTTGAAAGTGTTAAGGAATTTTACAAGGAAATAAGTAAAGGCTTAAGGAGTTAGAAAATGAGTTTCATGGATTTGTATGTGGATGTAAGGTTACCAAATGATGTTAGAACACATTAAGAGGCCTTAGGAGAAGTTTGGTGAAGATTGGCAAAGTTTTGGTAAGTTTAGAAGGCGACCGACCCAGGGGCCGACCCAGTTTGTGGGTCGGTCGAGCCTCTGTAAAATGTTGGGAAAATGTTCGGTGATGGTCCGACCCAAAAGGGTGGGTCGGACATGGGTCGGTCGGTCAAGTTTCAAAGGTGGAAAAATGTTCGCACATGGACCGACCCAGAAACGTGGGTCGGAGGGGACGTGGCGACGGGCATGTCTGTAAGGAAGTAAAAGGGGTCCTGTAATGGACCGACCCAGCTGTGGGTCGGTCGGTGGGTCGGTCGGACCAAAAACATGGTTTAAGGTTATGAAATGATTTGTGATGATGGGGATTGGTAGGTAATGATGTTATAAGGTTGTTAAGGACATGTTAGGGGAGTTTAAATGACACTTGAGTGGGTAAAAAAGTTGTATTAAAATGTGAGAGTAAAACAAGTTAAAAATGTTAAGTTATTTAATCAAGTTAACGGGGGAAAGTTATAAGCGTTAGACTTTAAACAAACATGTTACCCCAATGTTAATAAAAAACATGTGATGTTAACAGTGGTTCGAGAATTACTCGAGGAACATAAATGGACAGGATAAGTGGACTCCGGTGACAGGTATGGTTTTCTTGCAACCTGTGTCCTAACGGATTACACCGGCTTGTATGCCAATGTGTTTTTCTGTATGTTTGCCACGTTATGATATAAACCATGAAACGAGTTTACAGTCATTATTGTTATTGTATGTTTACGTGCCGATACCGGTAACCTCTAATGCGCTTGAAGGGCTAGTTAACCACTATTAGGTAAACGTAAGAGAACGGTATCCGGTAATAACGTTTCCGACCTAAGGAACGTTCTAACCACGGCTATGCGTGAGTTGGATATGTAATGTTTGTGCATGGTGTTTGTATGTGAAGGTATGACTCTCTTTTCCCTTGTGTATGTCTGACTAGACTTAACTCAATGTTTGTGATTGTTTAATAAAGTTCAAAGATGAACTTCTAATAAGTGCTAACGGGGGGAATGAGGAGTCCGGTCTGTTCCGGCCACGCGTGTGAGTATGGGGGTCGTTGTCATATCAGGTTCGATCCTCTCTGTATGTTATGGTTGTTTTCCAATTTGGTTCCCAACCTTCCCTTTAGCTTAACCAAGGCTATTACTGACTCACGTCGGGCCACAGGGGCATACTATTGTTATGTTTTTTCGGTGTGCTTGGATCACTATATCCGAGACACCTTGTGTTAAGTTAACCGTTCATTTAACGAGACGGTAACGAGTTATGTAACGAGCTTATCATGAGACTGGCAACAATCTCTAGGCTCACAGTATGTTGGTGATGTTTGGGTCGGTTCCTAAGAGAACCATTCCCGTTGTATTATGTGTTTGTTGTGATGCAATACTTATTGCGGTGTTATGTTGTGCACATGGAAACGTGCAAAGTGTTGTTAAGTGTTGTTACGTAGTGTATGTTAATGTTGTAAATGTGAAGTGTGTGGATCATGGAATGATTCCAAGTTTGTGATAAGAGGCATTTAAGGATAACCCGATTCAAGGGTATGTGTCGTCTATTAAGGAAGTAGCTCCGTTGGAGGAGAAACACTCTAGGGATGATGAATACCATGGGTGATTTATTAAGTAGGATGTATTATCCGATTGTTGAGCCCATTGAGGCGAAATGTTTAATGTTGTGTGTTTGTTGTTACATGTATGATTTAAATAATCAACTGCATGTTAAGACGACAAGTAGTTGTGCGTGGCCCGGTAGCATGTGGGCTGCGGGATTACCATACCATACCAGCAAAGGTGCTGAGCCCCTTGGGGCCACCCCTTTCTTCTTTTCCTATTTCAGGTACGAAGTGCTGGAAGCCGTTCGAGAGTAGGACGGGTAGTCATTGTACATGGGTAAACTTTAAGTGTATGTATACAGTAGGTGTAGTAAGACCGATGTTGTTGTCGGCACCAGTTTACAAATACTCGGTATAGTGATAAGGTGTATGTTGCTGTTGTTGTTAATGGAAAGTGATACTAATGTATAGTTGCTCGGGAATTTAGCCCATCAGACCGGTACATTGTGTATGTATTAGCCTTGTTAGCCACGTGGGTGGCTAACGGCGTGTAACACCAACAAGTTAAGTAATGTAATGAGGTTGTTCTTCCGCTGCAGTTTGTTGTAAGTATGTTAATGTTGGATGGGGTGTTACATATAGTGACCTCGTTAAGATTGAAAGGTTGGGTAACTAGACCCTCACAAGATAACGTAGTTAACTCCTGTACTGAGAAATGTGGGAATCGAACCCTCGAGAGGAATGTAGTCTTCCTCTCCACTGAACTGTTGGGAATTGAACCCTCGAGAGGAATAAAGTCTTCCTCTCCACTGAAATGTTCCGTCGCGACGTAGACTGAATAGGAGACGACCTGAGACAGGTACAACTCCTGTAGCATGCATGGCCAGAACAACTGGGCTCCTCGCTTCTCGTAGTAAAGTATTGTTAGATGTCACACAAGGAAGTTAAGCAAGAACACAATGTAATGTGTATTGTCAGTTATCACGATTAGGATAACGACGTTCGTTATAAAGTGAAGTTAGTGAGAAACTTGTGTACAAGTTCTCGGTATAATAATTCACAGGTATTTAATCCACTGGTAATGTAGTGTTGTATGCGTGGAACATACACGTTATAGTTAATAACATCACGCACATAAAATAACACAACAGTGCACAGGAGTAATACAACATTTTACATACAATTATCTTGGTCGTTAATTCAAACAACAGATAGCACACAAGCCGGTGTAATCCGGTAGAAAGCAGACTGCAACAATTCTATACCGTTCACCGTAGACTGTACTTGCTTAGTTCCCGGTCAACGTCTGGTCAAACAATGTCCTAGAATAGGATTAACTGAGAGTGTTAATTTATGTAATCTCGTATAGCAATTTTATTGATTCATGAAACGATTTCGTATTCGTTATTTCATATGAGGTTTACTTTCTTTATACTTAGGTAGTTTCTTTAACTTCTTTCCCTTATTTAATTAAGGTATTATATATTTCCAAAACATGTAGTCTTAATTTACAAGACTTATATTGCGTGGTAATTTCTTTTATTACCTTATGATTTGATGTATAACTTATTTGTTATTTCTTTTGATTTATCTTTAGATCCTTTAATGTATATAACTATATATTCATGTACCATTTATGTTACATGCTTTACCATTGTCCAAATGACTAGTAATTTATAATTTTATCAATGACATTTATTGGTCACATGTTAGTTAATCCTCCTCTTAGCTTTATTTTAAATATACTATAGCTCCAAATATTATGGTGTTTCCACATTAAATTCCTTATATTTTTTTGATTTACTTGAAAATCTAAAATATATATATTTCATACACATGTATTATTTATGATACATATATATATGGTCTAAATAACATAACCACTTCATAACCTCAAATTATTTTTACATGTCACACATGGGCATATTTTTCCCATATCTTTATTAATTATAACTAACCCCAAATAAATTTATTTTTTTACAAGTAAATTACTTGTACTTGCATATCATATAGTTTTAATTTCATAAATCCTTAAATCATGATTATCTTTTCTAAATTCTTAAATATCCATATAGGACCTACAAATATTTTTAATCCCATAAAACATCATACTTTCGGTTATTATGTTATAACCTCATTATTTCATAAACTTTACTTATACTCCAAAATACATTATAATACATAGTTTCATTCCCTTAATTAATTATTCACTAAACAACCACTATAATTTAGTAATTATTATTTGAACACCATAACTTTATAAATCACCAATTAGCCACATTCATTTTTGGCTTTGCCATATTTTTCTTATAATTATATTTCAACTCCAATCTCATTATATATATAGTTTTAATTCCTTATTAATTATATTACAAGACAACCAATAATATTTTTGGTATATGACTTTTGAACATTATAACTTTTCGAAATTACAATTTGGCCCCTCAAACTTTCGGCCTTAATGTAATATTTTCAATAATTACAATTAACCACAAAATCTTATAACCTTTACATAATGTCTTATAAACTATAGTTTTAATTTTTTAGTTCTTCTTAATTACTGAATAAATGCATATAAATTCTTAAAATTACAAAACTAGCCCAAGTAATTCGGCTTTGGTCATGTACTTTCCATTAATTACATTTTCACCCCAAAACTTTATAATAGTTATTTAATAACTTATAAACTATAGTTTGAATATTAATTCCTCAAAATTTCGAAAGTGAACTTCATGATCTCTAATTATGAATTCGCCCCATATTAAATTCCAAACTTTCATAATAACTTTTATAAATTACTAATAGCCCACAAACTTTATAAATTGTTATTTTAACACTTGTTTAAATTATCTAAAATTCATAAACTTAATTCCTAACCTATAGTATATCAGTTTATCCCAAGGACACCCTTAACTCTCGTTTTTATAGTATATGCGCCAAACTTTGTGAAAATTACATTTTAGGCCACATAACTTAATTAATTACCATTTAAGCACTAATAAAATATGTTAACTCAAACTTTATAATATAAGTTTATATACCTAAGTAGGTCATTAATACCTATTTATCACTTAGACCATTCGGCCATAATTAATTAGTGACCATATAGTATATAAAAGTGGATTTATATGTCAAAATAATTATACATAAATTCATAGGAGTTATATAACTCATGTAAAAATTATTGTAATGTCTTATATTGATTCTTAGCTCAAAATAGAACATTTTTACCCTTGGTAATTCGGTTTGAATTTGTACCTAACATAGATAAATTTTGTGACACAAAAATGTGTCTTAAGGTAAATATTTTCCATATAGGTTATAGATTATATTTTTGGTATATTATACCATGTAGTTTCGGTTTTATATAACCTAGGAGATGTACATAATTTTTGTATAATTTTTAGAAGCTTAACAAAGCTTAAAACATAAAGATTAACTTAGTAAACTTACTTCTTAACAAAGGTGGTTAAGTGCTTAAACTCTTCTTGGATCTCCAAGCTTTCTCCAAGGTAATCTTGATGCTCCACTTCGATTATATGCAAGTGGTGAAGGAGTTTAGGAGTTACATCTTCAATAAAGATCTTAAGTAGATTTGTAAGTAGTTTTCCAAGGATTTACCTTAAGCTTTTTCTCCTTATAAATTTGGCACACCTAATATGGATGAAGAACAAACTTTCCTTCATGAAAATGAAGAAGAAAAGAGTCTTAGAAGAAGTAGAAATCGGTTACACACAAAATGTGCTTTAAGGATTTTCAAGCATGAAAACTACCTTAAGATAACTTTGAGATGCACCTTGGATTAATGTTGGTTTAGACAACCTCCTTGGAGTACTAATTGATGCCGAATCCTTGTAGGTATGCTAGGAAGAGTTTTGCTTCAAGGCTTGACAAGAAATGCTAGGAAATTACCTTAAAGATGAAGATAGAAGTTAAAACTCCATTAATGGACTTAAGAGCTTCAAAGGAAGAAGATGAAGCAAGAAGAGAGAGGAGGAGCCTTACCAATTCGGAATGTGTGCAAGGGGAAGAATGAGACTAAGCTCACGTAAGAAGAGAGATGCAATTGGAATTGATTTTTGTTTTGTTAATTTTTAATGTCATGACTATTCTTTTCTTAGTTTATTCATGAGTTATTGGCTCAATAAATGCCCTTTCCAGCTATTTTGGTAATGCAAGACAAGGCAAGGTGGGAACAATTATGCAAGCTAAATGACAAGGTAAGAAAAGTAAGGCTTTATTCCTTTGATTTTTCAATTGTTGAATGATGTCTTCTTCCTCCTATGTAGACCCACGAAATCAGAGCTTAAATGGAGTGTCTCAACCGGTAATGAAGAGCCAAGGACAAGCAAGGAAGGTCACTTGAATTATAAGAACAAAAAGGTGGAATCTAGATCTACTTTTTGCCTTTTTCATTTTGTTTTTGTCTAGCACACATGGTCTTGTTTCCCTTCATAATTTCGACAGCTGAGGTCAATGAGACCTACATTTCTTTGCATTAAGTATTATAGCACATGGGAAGGTGAGTCACCATGTTTATGCCTTTTATAAATTTTAATGTAAGTTTTATACTAGTTTTTGGACATAAAATCGGCCCCTATAGAGCACCTTTTTGACCTCCAACTGATTTAGAGGTCATTTTAACCCTATTTAAGATTCTTAATTCGTGGCATGTCAAAAACTACAAGGTAATTGCGTAAAACGCGTTTTAGTGACACCCGAAGGTGTGTTTTTGTGCTCTAAGGAAATTTTGGGAAATAAATTGTCTTTATGAGTTCCAAGTGTTTATAAACACTTATTATAGTAAATAATGATATATTAATGTTACATTGAGTTATATGGGGTTACATCAACCCATGACATAATTTACGGGCCATCGGGACACTCCCGGGCAAAAAGGAGCGCTAAGAAATCCTCCTGTGGTTTTTGTTGAATTTTGAGAAACCACTTCGTGGGTTCTCTTTAGATGGTTAATAATGATGTTAGGAACTCTAGGAATTAATTTTATAGGAGTTCGTGCCACCTCGGCACTCCTCCGGGCTTTTCGTGCTTTAAGGGGCGTGCGTGAGCACTCCCGAGCGTTTTGCGTTTTTGACTGAATATAGCCTAGGAATATGTTTATATATTCATATAATGAGTGTATGACCATTTGGTTTAGTTTTAGAAGGTCATACAAGGTCATGCTTAATCGCATGTTTCTCAGGCGTTTTACGAACGTTCTTCTTGTCAAGATGTTTAGTGCACATCTTTGACCTTTGATGAGTTATTATATCTTCATAATATATACAATAGGTGTAACATAAGTTGTTACATTTATCTAATTGTGTATTTCAATTTATTGTAGCATTTATAGATGCTTAGGCATTCGTAAAGTATTTACGTTGCTCGTTTGTATACACGTTGGTATTGTTCTTTTCTTGTTGACGCTCTTTATCGAGCTAGTTATGCAAGAAGTTTAGTCCTTGTTAATAATTGTACATGAACATTTGTACGAATATGTTTAGTAAAATTACGCTAGTTAGCGTTTATGGTAAAATGACTGTTTTTCGTGTCGTTTGCATGCGTGAGTTTGCATGCGCACGTGTAATAACATTAATTCACGTAACGTTTGCATGTATAGATTAGCATGTGTAACTAAAACGATCTGTTTCTAGATCAATTCTCCATTATTTAATAATAAACAAGTATTAATTAGATTCGGGGTATTTCAATCTACCCCCCTTAAAAAGGACTTCGCCCCGAAGTCTCATATCTAAGTTCAAATGGTTGTGGGGAATCAAGTTCCGCTAAGCATCCACAACTCAATTCTATTTTGGGGATCAAGTCCCAAGTTCCACTACTTCTCAGTTCGTAGTATATATGCAATCATAACATACAGTATAATGAGCATGAAAGGTCATCACCAAAAACCACTTAGTGCAGTGCAGCGTAGTGCACGTAATTCATTCATAGCAGTGTAGCAAGGTACAGATCATGCAAACATGGAGTCATTCCAATATAGTATGACGTAGTACACATAATTTCGTAGTGCCAAAGTAGCTTCAATATAGTGTAACGTAGTACACATAATCCATTCATGCTAGTGTAACGTAGTACACATCATCAAGTAAGAGTTCATAGAATCACAAAGTCATACTTGTTCACATACAAATCATAGTGCAACAGTACAATGAAAGTGTACTTCCATGCTAAAATGCTAAAACGCGGTAAGCTCTCCCCCCCTTAAAAAGAGGGGTACGCCCCCGTACCCTAGACTATCACAACTTGTCTGGCAATAGTGAGCAATCTTCACTCTTATTTAAAACTTACGATTAGTTTAAAAGATAGCCTCTCGGCTGTAAGATTTTAGGTGGGTATGGCACATATTTTGGTTAAGATACGTGAAATACGTTGTGCATTTCCCTTGAGCTCAGTAGATAATTTTAACTGATGGGACCACCCGCTTCCGTTGCGCGACTCTGAATAAGTAATGTTCAATCATTTTGGAATAGTCCTAAATGCGCTTCATAGGTGGTATATTTAAGTTTCTTTATGTTCACATGTAGGGTTGATGAGTTGTGTTCACCATTATTTTCGTTTGATTGTCATTGTTGATCTTGACTGGACTTTTGTCCGTTTACGGGGTATTGCCCCTAAGAATTCATGCATTCTCTGACATGTTTTATTTTGCATTATCATGCTTTTATATTTGAATCCCGTATGTATGGGTGAGGGTGATCTTCCATCTTGTTTGTTGTCATATTATTCCATGTCTTGTTTAGACTGTCGGATTGATGTGCCGCGGTATGCCACCGCTCCTGATTATCTTGTCTCTTAGTAGCTGTTAGTTGCAGCATAGCTTGGTATTCTTCGTTGTATATCTTTTTACTGTACGTCGGCTTCCAATAATATTGTAAGGTTTGTCCATCCTGTGATGTTCAGGCATCAGTGATGTATCTTTCATTATCCTTTTTGAGCAAATCTACTACGAGGTTCTTCCTCTATGTGGCATATACTGTAATACAGTTCACCTTCCATTTGATTTTTCGTCGAGTTCTTTTCCTGTGTTCTTCCCGCTAGTTGCCTTCGCATATGGGGTATCTTCTTGATATATATTATTATTTACTTGTCCAATTTAGGATTACTCCTTGTCAAGTCCATAAGCTCTCGCACGTTTAGTTGAAGCATTCTTCCTTCCATGGGTCCTTACCCGTTGGTTTACTATATAAATTCATCATTGGTAGTGGTAGCGTCCTGATAGTGGGGTTCATCATCTTTGTCGGTGTTGCTGATGCATTCAGTGGTTCAGTTGTTGTAAATAGTTGTAGTATTCTTGTTGGTCTTGACTTTGTCTTCTATTCGTCACCTCTTGTAGCTGTAATCGTCGGCCTTCGGGTCTTGAATAAATACTGGGGTATATTAAAGTTCTTCTCTTTGACCTTCAGGTCATCATCCCGTGGTTCAGGTATTGGGTTTACTGTTACCATATTCGGTTTTCATTTTCAATGTAATGTATGAGCTACGGTCAAGCCGTGCATCTTGTTTATAGTATAGAAGATTTCTGTTATTATCGATTCGCCAATTGTCGGTAGGACATAACCGATCCTTTATTGTCTGTTCATTAAGTATACCACAGTAGGGTTCCCGTTAAGGTTTTAACAAGGTATAATTTTCTCACAATTCCACATGTTCTTGCGGTTTATAAAATAACTCATGTGAGTATTAGTATAAAGTTTCTTATAGGTGGGTTCCCATTTAATATACTGGGTTTGAATTTATAAAGAAAGACTTAAAGTCGATCCTTCCCTTCAGATGGCAATAAGGCCATAACTTAGAAGGTAGCTTGTAAATTCTCACATTATAGGTAGATGTCTCTTGATCTCATATTTAACTTATTATCATGACTTATGGTATAATAACAATTAGTATTTCCTTCATAGTTGACTATTTTTCCGACAAACGCGGAGTTAGCTGTTAAGTCTCTTCAGGATAGCTTGGTTAATTTAACTTTTAACTTACATTCTCAACATCTAATATACTTTATTAGACAGATTTTAGTTTAGACTTAAAAACAAATATTTACTTATCACAGAGATATTGGTGACCACTTGTAGGGAGTCTCAGGAATCATCCAACCCTGTCGGGGTCAGCGTCAGTGTCGAACTATCCCTCCACTCCATTTTGTGTTTGGTTTTCCCTTGATCTGACCAGGACCAAGTTCGACCTCCCACGTCAAATATCAAACAACCACATAATTGCAAATTTCCAAATTTTATCTTATCAAGACTTTGTGACGTGGTGATTACTACATTCTTCCTTGATTGTTACACACTACTCTAGTAACTGTTGTAACTTACACTTGAAACTAGTGTATTCCTTAATCCCCAAATTAAATTCCTTTGATCAAATCATCAAGCGGGGTAGCCAGTTTTCCTCTTGGCATAAAAGATAAGTTTTGTCAGGACATCTAGACACATACTGTCTAACAAATTATTCAGCAATCATTTGACTCTTGGACCCATCATACAAGCAATAAATTCAGTCATGGACTTGGATACCTTGGAATATACTCTTCTCTTTAAAAGGCTTTATCTAGTATTTAACTTATCAAGGCTTGATCATTGCCTAGACTTTGGTTACCATCACTTAGAATAAAGACAGTCATAGTTATTTCTGAATTTGGATTAAGACTCCAAGAAAAGTTTTTTAAGCCATTCTACAATTAAGATCCCATAAAGTATTAATCTCTCCGCCTTAAGCTTGGCCTTTTTCTTGTTATATTTAAACTTCATGGATCAGGTGAATTATGTGTTCACCCTAGGTTAATTATATTTAAATATAGTACCCTTCCAAACTAGGGGTTCCCAGTTTGAATCCTACGGTTTGGTGACAAGACAGTCAACTTTATGGTTTGTTTCTATCTCTTAGATACATGGTTAATCCACAAACTCATTGGCTTTCAAAAATAGATTGCTTAGGTGTATAAAATAGAGAATTTATAATCATGGAGATTAGTATATCTCGTTAGGAAAGTTCACGTGTAAAACGTTTGTTGCAAGTCAGGGGTATGTTCTCCCCCCCTTAAAATTTAACTCCACTCACCTTTAGTGTTATATGAATTCAAACTCTCAATATAGCTCACCTGCCTCCTAGAGAGTTATTGGTTATTATATCGTATAAAAATTTATACTACATTGGAGGTAACTTCATTTGTTCTCAGGTGTTCTTACTTACATTCTCAAATTGAGCTGCCATGGAAGACATATGCTCGTATAAATCCATAAGGATAGAGTAGGACATGTGCCTCAAAATAGGGTAGGTATATTTTATGATACTCATCCCTCTAAAATATATCAATACTCCTCAAAAGTTTTAGGTTTATAACCTCCCAATTATATGTATTTATATATAGCACTTAGTATTGCTATTTTGGTAGTTCTCTGACTTCGAATATACGATTAAAAAGTTTGTTCTTTCTCACTGTTTATTAGGAGTCCAGCATTGTCACTGTAATGATACTAGCTGAGACCCTTTTACATCCCGTGTTTGTTTACGTTGGATGATTGATTATATAGTGTGTCACTGTTATGATTTTCCTTGGTATTATCATTGGTTATATATATATATTTGTAGGACTATACTGATAGTTATATCTCAAGGTTTCGCACGGTCTTCTCGCGAAGTTAATGAGGGATTGTAAGATTTTCCCGTCCCGCACTGGGCAGCAAGCTCAGTGCCTGGGTATCCCATAAAATTCAGTGTTTTTTCTCTTCCGTGTAGGTCTTCGTTCTCTTTTGTTTGGTTTACTGGAGCAGCACTTGTTGTAGCAAGTGCGCCATGCAGGTTGTATCATCACGCAGTGTATGTCCATTGAGATATATTTTTACTCCATCATCACTGTATACTTGGCGGTATTGTCAGCCCTTCTGGTTATCATCAGTATGGCGTCACGATTATTCATCGTCAGCTTCCCGTGTGGGTGACTGTTGGCGTCGTACGGTCTTCAACACACCCTTTCACTAATTCAGGTAGTCTTAGTATTTGTTTTAGTGTATTCCTTCTCATGACATCTGCTCGTTATTTAGGCAGGTCATAGTTTGTAGTTACTGTAAGTTTGAACAGTTATTAACGCCCTTCGGCGGACCAAGTAAAAACTAACTTTCTACTCCTCACTGTTCTATCACACACCCTGTATCCCTAGGTTAATTTCGGTTGTATTCAGATCTCAGAGCGCAACTACGCTCTGATACCACTTTTTGTAACACCCCAACCCGAAACTCCACAACTTGTACGATGATAGCTCCCAAAGATAACTAGAAATGCAGCGGAAAATATATACATAACAACGGGTGGTGCTACAACGCCGCTAGTCACCCATGTGACTAACAAGGCTAACTTCAATACAACTTACAATTGATGCGGTCTGAGCGCTGAATACAAACCTCTTAAAACAACAAAAGTCGATAAAAAATACAGTACTGTAAGATGACACCGGTGATAATAACCCCTGTCTTAATTCTACCCCACCTACACTCGGTCGGGCAATCTCTTCATTCTTCAGGTACCTGGAATTGTTTAGCCATGAAACGGCTCAGCAAAATAATTTGCCGGTATGAAATCGTGCAGCCCACAAGCTACTGGGCCACACCACTATTTTGTCGAATGCATGCAAGCCATTTTTATAAAGCTGTAAATAAGCATCATAACATAATCATAACAAGCATTGATAAGTGTCCAAAATGAGCATGTTTTATAGGTGTATTTCATATATAATATTAACACTTTTCTTGCTCATTTCTCCACTTCGGTTAGTTTTCCTCTAGTTTATGTTTTATTGTTTATCTCACAAATTTATTGTTTAAACATGAGGAAAACCAAGCTGGGAGTAAAGTAGACAAAGAGACGAACGCATACACGTAAACGGCTCAGAAAACGGAGTCCAAACGAAGAATCTAGAGCCAGTCGAAGTTTGAAGGAAAATAGATCACGGTCACACTTGTGACCGCCTAAGGAACCGCCTACACAACCGCCTGAACAGGGGCGGACGTCTCACAATTGCAACCGCCTGAACAGGGGCGGACGACTCACATTGCAACCGCCTGAACAGGGGCGGACGGCAGGCGGACTCCAGGCGGACGGCAGGCGGTCACCAGGCGGACGCTTAGGGCGGAGACAATTTACAACCGCCTAAGAAAGGGCGGACACCATGCGGACATGAGACAATGCCATGCAACCGCATGGATCTGAGCGGACGCAGAGGCGGACACGACTAAAATCGAACGCAAAACTGTTTTTCTTCTTCGCCCGTCGTCGTCTCCAACTTGCCTTCACCGACTTCTGCAACTCGTCCACTGTCTGCAACTTATCCATCTACTCTGCACACGCTCTGTCCCCTGCAATAAATGAGAGCAATCAATGAGCTGCAATCAAACGCAATAAGTGATCTTCCACCGCCTCAATCAATTCCTCACGCGTCTGTCTATCTTCTCTGCTGCCTCTTCCTTTCTCTATATAAACCCACAAGGCTTCTGCTCAAAATACACATCCACCACCCATACAATCCATCACCGTACCTCTTCACCACACATCACACGTTCATCTCATTTCTCTCCTCCCGTCTTCTCCATTTTTATTTCACTTTCCACCATATTCACCTCTAGTCCTACGTATACAAAATAGCAGAACAAATACAGGAGTGACTACAGATGATTTCTACTACTCTTGTTCCTGTTATTCTATTTAATATGTTAGGCTAGAATATTTATACTCTGGGAATGGTTATTATGTGTTTGTATTAATTATGCATTATTTTTACTGGTTTATTTAAATACAGTTTGTTACGTTTTAAAGGTTATCTCGCACCTTTTTAATAAATGTCATGAGTTTATTAAACTACTTTACTAAGTCTATTTTGATCAGACCAGGTGATAAATAGATAGGTTAATTAAACCGTAAATTTGGAGAAAGCTTATTATGATTTAATAAGTTAGTATTTTCAGATGCATAAATAATTTCTCATATCTAAACCGTCCGTTTACACGCATTGTGCTTGAACCTTGATTAGAACCTTGCATTTTCAGGTAAACGAGTTCTTTTGAGGCTATGATTTAGTCCTTAAGATAATAAGAGGAATTTTGCCAAGCAATTATAATTAAACCAGTAGAGATAGCATAATTAAGTAGATCATATTAACCTGAACCAGAGTCCCGTTTAATTTATCTATTAACTTAGTTTATTTTATCTTTCCTTTTTATTTATTATAAGTCAATTAATCCCCCCCTCTTGTGACACGCTTAGGTACTATAATATATATTAGTCCCACGGTTCGACATCCGGTCGCTTACAATTCACTATACTACCACGACCGGGATTTGTTTGCAGCCCGACGTTTATTTTGAGTTTTTAATTTCTTTTCTTTTATTTTACACCAGTTTAATCACTTAGATTATAACGTCTGCAAAATGGCGCCGTTGCCGGGGACTAGATTTATTCTAGTCCCTAAGCCCCGGATTATTCACTTGTTATATTAGAATATTTTGTCTATATTATTATGTTTGTTGTTTATATTAATAATCTTTTATATTTTGTTATATTATTATATGTTCTGTAAGTTCGTAATCGAAGAAAAAAAGAGCAACAGAGGCGTGTCCGCCTGTTTGGACGCGGACAGACTCGCGGTCGCAGCACTCTTGTCCGCCCCAGTCCAGGCAGTTGTCCATGCGGACGACACTGAAGTTCGCTAGCCATCCACACCCGCGTCCGCCTAGCCTACCGCCTTATACCGCGCGGACGTCCAAGCGGACGGCACTCGCACAGGAAAAAAAAACGCTGCGTTTCTCCACCGCTTATATTATTATTGTGTTTATTTCTAATCATTTTATTTCCTAATCTGTTTCAGTAATTTCGTTTTATATACAAAAACACACAAAAAAAAACTGTACGTGGCAAATGGAACAGGTATTCGAGCAAGAGTTTTGCTGTTCACAGTATTTATACTGCTCCATATGTGGGGGAGCTCATGATTATGAGGATTGTCTCATATTACAAGAACAACTCTGGTTAGAAGATCAACCAGATTACCTAGAGAGACTCGCTCTACAAGAACAGCAACCAAAGAGCGAAATAATTCAAGAGGTAGAACACCCCACTACGGATGTAAGTTATTCTCTTCCCACTACAATCACCTACCGCCAGTTTCCATCCTTCTCTGTGCTCTATCCAGAAGATGAGGATATTTACATCCTCGAAAATGAAGAGAAGGAATTGCCATCACCTCCCGCCAATATATCCAAACAGAACGCCACTATCACCTTCGAAGAATTAACTTTCTCTGAAGATGATATCGATCAGCGTTCTTTCTACGAGCCTCACCTACAAGAGGAGGATGTTTACATCCTCCAAATTGAGGAAGAAAAATCGTCACCACCGGTTCTTTTGTTAGAACTACGTTACCGGCAGTACCTCCTCAAACACCAGATTTTGTGGAGTATTCATTTTCCTATTTTATATGCCGAATTAACGTTTTGTTTTGATCCAGGTGGTTTTCTTTTAATCAACTTCGTTATCCTGGCAAAATTGTTATCTACTTTTATTTTTGATCCAGGATAACGAAGCGGGCGTCTAGCCAAAGACGTTAAAGAAGGGCAGCTTCCCGGGAGGCAACCCGGATGTTCTTTTATTTTATTTTGCTTTTATGCTCTTTTAATTTTCAGGTTCTCTTTAAATTTTATTTTTGCTAACTTTTAACCCCATTTATAGTATAGTTGCTTCTAGTGTTTTATGCAGGTGCACCTTCATATCCACACTGCAACCAAGCTACGCTACTTGAGGCTGAAGCTCAAGTGTGGGGGAACTCCTATAAACGCAAGCAAAAATAATATCAGGGGAGTACCAGTTTCTTTAAATTATGCTTTTATTTAAATAAAAACTGCAGAGGAGCGTTTATGTGCTTAAATGTTTATTTGTGATCTTGGTGTTATCTCTATTTTATCTACTTACCGAAAAGGTCTTCTGAAACCTTCCCTTGTTTTTTCTGGTGAACAATGAGGACATTGTTCAATTTAAGTGTGGGGGAGTGTGCCCTTTCGGTGGAATTTTGTGCTTAAATGTTTAATCTCTCTGGTTATCTTGCGTTTGTCCAATTCAAATATCGTGACCCCTTATATGTGGGTTGTTCTCTTTAAAAATAAATACTGTTATGAATTGTGGGATTAATGGTACAAATTTTAAAATTTTGATTACTTTTGAGGAGCATTTTATATGCGGTGTGACCAAATAATCTGCAAATGGTTGGATTTTATTGCTCAGGGTTTCTTTCTGTCTTCTCTCTTAGGGATTGCTAAGGGGTGCTTCACTGTTAAAAAAAAAGAGAAAGAAAAATACAAAATAATAAGGGACTTGCGAGACACCATTGGTAACCAACAAAGAGAGTTGAGTGTTCTTAAAATACAAAGGCGTGATCCCTACATTTTCTCATCTCTTATGCAAAAGTGAAACAAATGCATGAATCTATTTTTCCTTTTGTTTTCTCCTCAATGCCCATTCTTGAGAGAAGTTGGCCATGGTAAAAGTTCTCAAAGTCACCTAGAGGAAACATTGAAGTACCTTGGATCATACCCCGAAACTCTATATTTTGTTTTTACCCTGAGCACACCTATGCCACCAGCAGTTAATTTTTCATACTCCTCAATAAGTTAAAAAGATCATGTTTATCCTACCCTTCATAATAATATTTGTTAGTATTGAGCATTCCCTACTTACTTGGGTACGTGGTTTTGCTTGAGGACAAGCAAAAAGATAAGTGTGGGGGTGTGATAAGTGTCCAAAATGAGCATGTTTTATAGGTGTATTTCATATATAATATTAACACTTTTCTTGCTCATTTCTCCACTTCGGTTATTTTTCCTCTAGTTTATGTTTTATTGTTTATCTCACAAATTTATTGTTTAAACATGAGGAAAACCAAGCTGGGAGTAAAGTAGACAAAGAGACGAACGCATACACGCAAACGGCTCAGAAAACGGAGTCCAAACGAAGAATCTAGAGCCAGTCGAAGTTTGAAGGAAAATAGGTCACGGTCACACTTGTGACCGCCTAAGGAACCGCCTACACAACCGCCTGAACAGGGGCGGACGTCTCACAATTGCAACCGCCTGAACAGGCGCGGACGACTCACATTGCAACCGCCTGAACAGGGGCGGACGGCAGGCGGACTCCAGGCGGACGGCAGGCGGTCACCAGGCGGAGGCTTAGGGCGGAGACAATTTACAACCGCCTAAGAAAGGGCGGACACCATGCGGACGTGAGACAATGCCATGCAACCGCATGGATCTGAGCGGACGCAGAGGCGGACGCGACTAAAATCGAACGCAAAACTGTTTTTCTTCTTCGCCCGTCGTCGTCTCCAAGTTGCCTTCACCGACTTCTGCAACTCGTCCACTGTCTGCAACTTATCCATCTACTCTGCACACGCTCTGTCCCCTGCAATAAATGAGAGCAATCAATGAGCTGCAATCAAACGCAATAAGTGATATTCCACCACCTCAATCAATTCCTCACGCGTCTGTCTATCTTCTCTACTGCCTCTTCCTTTCTCTATATAAACCCACGAGGCTTCTGCTCAAAATACACATCCACCACCCATACAATCCATCACCATACCACTTCACCACACATCACACATTCATCTCATTTCTCTCCTCCCGTCTTCTCCATTTTTATTTCACTTTCCACCATATTCACCTCTAGTCCTACGTATACAAAATAGCAGAACAAATACAGGAGTGACTACAGATGATTTCTACTACTCTTGTTCCTGTTATTCTATTTAATATGTTAGGCTAGAATATTTATACTCTGGGAATGGTTATTATGTGTTTGTATTAATTATGCATTATTTTTACTGGTTTATTTAAATACAGTTTGTTACGTTTTAAAGGTTATCTCGCACCTTTTTAATAAATGTCATGAGTTTATTAAACTACTTTACTAAGTCTATTTTGATCAGACCCGGTGATAAATAGATAGGTTAATTAAACCGTAAATTTGGAGAAAGCTTATTATGATTTAATAAGTTAGTATTTTCAGATGCATAAATAATTTCTCATATCTAAACCGTCCATTTACACGCATTGTGCTTGAACCTTGATTAGAACCTTGCATTTTCAGGTAAACGAGTTCTTTTGAGGCTATGATTTAGTCCTTAAGATAATAAGAGGAATTTTGCCAAACAATTATAATTAAACCAGTAGAGATAGCATAATTAAGCAGATCATATTAACCTGAACCAGAGTCCCGTTTAATTTATCTATTAACTTAGTTTATTTTATCTTTCCTTTTTATTTATTATACAAGTCAATTAATCCCCCCCTCTTGTGACACACTTAGGTACTATAATATGTATATTAGTCCCACGGTTCGACATCCGGTCGCTTACAATTCACTATACTACCACGACCGGGATTTGTTTGCAGCCCGACGTTTATTTTGAGTTTTTAATTTCTTTTATTTTACACCAGTTTAATCACTCAGATTATAACGTCTGCAAGCATTCATACAAGGACAATCATGTCACACAGAACAAGACTTCAGAAGGTCAAGTTAGATGAACTGTAATCCTTTAATGATAGTCGGGTCCACACAATGGGACTGACAGGTATAAATGTATATCTCAAATAGTGAAGGAATAGTGACCTCGTTAAGATTGAAAGGTTGGGTAACTAGACCTTCAGAAGATAACGTAGTTAACTCCTGTACTGAGAAATGTGGGAATCGAACCCTCGAGAGGAATGTAGTCTTCCTCTCCACTGAACTGTTGGGAATTGAACCCTCGAGAGTAATAAAGTCTTCCTCTGCACTGAAATGTTCCGTCGCGACGTAGACTGAATAGGAGACGACCTGAGACAGGTACATCTCCTGTAGCATGCATGGCCAGAACAACTGGGCTCCTCGCTTCTCGTAGTAAAGTATTGTTAGATGTCACACAAGGACGTTAAGCAAGAACACAATGTAATGTGTATTGTCAGTTATCACGATTAGGATAACGACGTTCGTTATAAAGTGAAGTTAGTGAGAAACTTGTGTACAAGTTCTCGGTATAATAATTCGCAGGTATTTAATCCACTAGTAATGTAGTGTTGTATGCGTGGAACATACACGTTATAGTTAATAACATCACGCACATAAAATAACACAATAGTGCACAGGAGTAATACAACATTTTACATACAATTATCTTGGTCGTTAATTCAAACAACAGATAGCACACAAGCCGGTGTAATCCGGTAGAAAGCAGACTGCAACAATTCCATACCGTTCACCGTAGACTGTACTTGCTTAGTTCCCGGTCAACGTCTGGTCAAACAATGTCCTAGAATAGGATTAACTGAGAGTGTTAATTTATGTAACTCTCGTATAGCAATTTTATTGATTCATGAAGCGATTTCATATTCGTTATTTCATATGAGGTTTACTTTCTTTATACTTAGGTAGTTTCTTTAACTTCTTTCCCTTATTATTAATTAAGGTATTTATATATTTCCAAAACATGTAGTCTTAATTTACAAGACTTATATTGCGTGGTAATTTCTTTTAATTACCTTATGATTTGATGTATAACTTATTTGTTATTTCTTTTGATTTATCTTTAGATCCTTTAATGTATATAACTATATATTCATGTACCATTTATGTTACATGCTTTACCATTGTCCAAATGACATAGTAATTTATAATTTTATCAATGACATTTATTGGTCACATGTTAGTTAATCCTCCTCTTAGCTTTATTTTAAAATATACTATAGCTCCAAATATTATTTGGTGTTTCCACATTAAATTCCTTATATTTTTTTTTATTTACTTGAAAATCTAAAATATATATATTTCATACACATGTATTATTTATGATACATATATATAATGGTCTAAATAACATAACCACTTCATAAGTCCTCAAATTATTTTTACATGTCACACATGGGCATATTTTTCCCATAGCTTTTATTAATTATAAACTAACCCCAAATAATATTATTTCTTTTACAAGTAAATTACTTGTACTTGCATATCATATAGTTTTATTTTCATAAATCCTTAAATCATGATTATCTTTTCTAAATTTCTTAAATATCCATATAGGACCTACAAATATTTTTAATCCCATAAATACATCATACTTTTCGGTTATTATGTTATAACCTCATTTATTTCATAAACTTTACTTTATACTCCAAAATACATTATAATACATAGTTTCATTCCCTTAATTAATTAATTCACTAAACAACCACTATAATTTAGTAATTATTATTTGAACACCATAACTTTAATAAATCACCAATTAGCCACATTCATTTTCGGCTTTGCCATATTTTTCTTATAATTATATTTCAACTCCAATCTCATTATATTATATAGTTTTAATTCCTTATTTAATTATATTACAAGACAACCAATAATATTTTGGTATATGACTTTTGAGCATTATAACTTTTCGAAAATTACAATTTGGCCCTCAAACTTTCGGCCTTAATGTAATATTTTCAATAATTACAATTTAACCACAAAATCTTATAACCTTTACATAATGTCTTATAAACTATAGTTTTAATTTTTAGTTCTTCTTAATTACTGAATAAATGCATATAAATTCTTAAATTACAAAACTAGCCCAAAGTAATTCGGCTTGGTCATGTACTTTCCATTAATTACATTTTCACCCCAAAACTTATAATAGTTATTAATAACTTATAAACTATAGTTTCAATATTTAATTCCTCAAAATTTCGAAAGTGAACTTCATGATTCTCTTAATTAGAATTCGCCCCATATTAAATTCCAAACTTTCATAATAACTTTTATAAATTACATAATAGCCCAAAACTTTATAAATTGTTATTTTAACACTGGTTTAAATTATCTAAAATTCATAAACTTAATTCCTAACCTTATATTATATCATGTTTATCCCAAGGACACCCTTAACTCTCGGTTTTTATAGTATATGCACCAAACTTTGTGAAAAAACATTTTAGCCACATAACTTAATTAATTAACCATTTAAGCACTAATAAAAATTTTTAACTCTCCAAACTTTTAAATAAGTATATACCTAAGTAGGTCATTAATACCTATTTATCACTTAGACCATTCGGCCATAATTAATTAGAGACCATATAGATATAAAAGTGGATTTATATGTCAAAATAATTATACATAAATTCATAGGAGTTATATAACTCATGTAAAATTATTGCAATGTCTTATATTCATTCTTAGCTCAAAATAGAACATTTTACCCTTGGTAATTCGGTTTGAATTTGTACCTAACATAGATAAATTTTGTGACACAAAAATGTGTCTTAAGGTAAATATTTTCCATATAGGTTATAGATTATATTTTTGGTATATTATACCATGTAGTTTCGGTTTATATAACCTAGGAGATGTACATAATTTTTGTATAATTTTTAGAAGCTTAACAAAGCTTAAACATAAGTTAACTTAGTAAACTTACTTCTTAACAAAGGTGGTTAAGTGCTTAAACTCTTCTTGGATCTCCAAGCTTTCTCCAAGGTAATCTTGATGCTCCACTTCGGTTATATGCAAGTGGTGAAGGAGTTTAGGAGTTAGATCTTCAATAAGATCTTAAGTAGATTTGTAAGTAGTTTTCCAAGGATTACCTTAAGCTTTTTCTCCTTATAAATTCGGCACATCTAATATGGATGAAGAACAAATTTCCTTCATGAAAATGAAGAAGAAAAGAGTCTTAGAAAAGTAGAAATCGGTTACACACAAAAATGTGCTTTAAAGATTTCAAGCATGAAAATACCTTAAGATAACTTTGAGATGCTCCTTGGATTATGTTGGTTTAGACAACCTCCTTGGAGTACTAATTGATGCCGATCCTTGTAGGTATGCTAGGAAGAGTTTGCTTCAAGGCTTGACAAGAAATGCTAGGAAATTACCTTAAAGATGAAGATAGAAGTTAAAACTCCATTAATGGACTTAAGAGCTTCAAAGGAAGAAGATGAAGCAAGAAGAGAGAGGAGGGAGTCTTACCAATTCGGAAATGATGAGTGCAAGGGGAAGAATGAGACTAAGCTCACGTAAGAAGAAGAGAATGCAATTGGAATTGATTTTTGTTTTGTTAAATTTTAATGTCATTTGACCATTCTTTTCTTTAGTTTATTCAATGAGTTATTGGCTCAATAAATGCCCATGTTCTATGCTAGCTTTTTAGTTATAATGCAAGACAAGGCAAGGTGGGAACAATTATGCAAGCTAAATGACAAGGTAAGAAAAGTAAGGCTTTATTCCTTTGATTTTTCAATTGTTGAATGATGTCTTCTTCCTCCTATGTAGACCCACGAAATCAGAGCTTAAATGGAGTGTCTCAACCGGTAATGAAGAGCCAACGACAAGCAAGGAAGGTCACTTGAATTATAAGAAATCAAAAAGGTGGAATCTAGATCTACTTTTTTTCTTTTTCATTTTGTTTTTGTCTAGCACACATGCTCTTGTTTCCCTTCATAATTTCGACAGCTTGCTGGTCATATGAGACCTACATTTCTTTGCCATTAAGTATTATAACACATGGGATGAAATACCCCGTAATTAAAAATAGTGATTAATTAGGCTAATGAATAATTTAGAGGCTTAATTAAGTGTAAATAATCATGAGGGAACAAATCCCGAAGAAAACGGATCCTTAACATGGATTAAAATCACTAACGAACCTTAAAGCGCGTTTTTCGAGGTAACCGGGAAAACGTGTCTTTAAGCGGGTCAAATAGACTCGTAACAGTTTTGGTCAACTAAATAATCATTAATAAATATTATGAAGCTTTAGGACCAATAAAATCAATAAAAACGAGAGATTATAAAACTGTCAAAACTGGAAGTTGTGGGGTAGAAATATAAATAGACCAAACTATTGTGTCCAATAATGTAAAAAGAATTTTAAAACCCCTAGAGGGTCTGTGTGCTAGCCGATTTTAAGGCCCCCCTCACACTCCTCACACTCTTCTCTTATTAACTAACAACAAAAACAATAAAGCAAACTCACCTTACTTTATTACTCTCACAATTCTCTCTCTCCCACACTCATCCTCTCTCTCTCACGTGAAAGCCCCCACCCAGCACTCTCTTCTTTCCTCTTCAACCCAGCCGATTTCCATGGAGTTTTGAAGACCCCTCACAAAACTACCACTTCTCTCCTCTTGCCACTCTAGCAAACCTCTTCCAAAAATTGTAAAAACTATACCATTGTGCTCCTCCCATCAAGAGCAACAATTCTCTCTTTTCAAAATCCAGAAAAGAGCATTTTCGTTTTCATGGGTATACCCCATTTGGAGCTTCAAGACTACCATTAGAAGGCCTTCCTTCTCCTTGTTCTATTAAGGTAAAAACATCTTCAAAAACTTCAACTTTTTCTAGCCTCAAAGGCAAAACGAAATTCATGAACTAAACCCTTGTTCTTCCTCTTGTTCTAGCCGATTTTGGCTTGTTGGTGGAGTTGGAAATATTGTTCTTGAACCACTCCAAGCTCCATTTGCACCCTTGAAAGGTAATGTAAATTCTAAACCCTAGAATGTGCATGAGAACTCAAATAATGTTTAAGGTTAGTTTTAGTATTGAATGTGTGTGTGTATGGGTGATAATATTAGATTTGTTGAATACCAAAACCGGTAGAGAGAGAGAGAAGGAAGGAGAAAGAAGAAGAAAGAAAATCTAGAAGAAAAGCAAGGTAAGAATGCTCTCTTGTATAACTTGGTATATATATGTATGTAACAGTTTTTGGTAGTTGAAATGAGTAATGGAAATGGTAATGTATTAGTAGAGTAATGTATAAGAGGATATAAGTATTTTGAAGCTCTAAATGATATGTTAAAACTTGTTAAAACAGATTGGGAAAGATGTGTTTGAGTGCAGGAATTTTTATGAGTGTTTTAGTATTGGTATTGTATATGGGAGCTAGCATATTGTTGTTGTGTATAAACAGGTGAGATGTTGATAATAATGTGAGCAAAACAATGTGGTGAGTGTATAAAAATACAAGGGAGACTATGGCAAAATTTATCTAGGATTAGAACACTTAGTGAAATAGAAACTGAGTGAGAGACGTAAGTTGTAATAGATTTTGAGATAGGTAGATAGAGGGAAGATGGGGAGAGATGGTTAATGTAGTTGTAATGTATTAGGGGTGTTAGAAATGACATTAGAAGAGGGAGTTGTAGTTGGGGAGTGTAAGAGTTAAAATCTGTAGCATAATGCAACTAGAGAAGAACCTAGTGTGAGTGTTGTATGAAAGTTGGAAAATTATGTGAGTGAATGAGTATAGAATTGTGTAAGGAGTTAGGAAATGAACTAGGGTGTATTAGGAGGTTTAAATAATGTTAAAACATGTGGGAATAAGTGTAAGAACAATGGGGAAGTAATGGGTGAAAGAGAGGACTGAAAACAGAAATTAAAATGCAAATACTGGGTCGGACCGAACTTGCGACCGGACTTGCAAGTTCGGTCGAGCCCAGATTTACAAAGACGGGAAAGCTTCTGGAATCGACCGACTTGCAAGTTCGGTCGGAGCAGAAAATTTTCCCGTCAGAAAGCTACTGGAATCGACCGGACTTGCGACCGGACTTGCAAGTTTGGTCGGACCAGAAATTTTCCCCGTCTGTAACCTACTGGAATCGACCGGACTTGCGACCGGACATGCAAGTTCGGTCGAGCCAGAAAAATTCGCGGATGGAACCTACTGGAATCGACCAAACTTGCGACCGGACATGCAAGTTCGGTCGAGCCAGAAAAACTCACCGATGAAACCTTCTGGAATGGACCGAACTTGCGACCGGACTTGCAAGTTCGGTCGGCCAGAAGAGTTTCGGTAATCTGAGCTACTGGAATGGACCGGACTTGCAAGGTCGGTCGCAAGTCCGGTCCGGTCAAAAAATAGATATATATATATTATTTAATTTAAATAATATATATAGGTATGTACCTACATATATATATATATATATATGTACATGTATGAAAGCATGCCAAAGTTAAGTAAGAAAGTAAAACTTAAGTAATGAAAAAAAAAGTAAGTAAAGTGTAAGTGTAAGAAGTATAAGGACATAGTAAGTAGGAGTTAAGTGGATGATAGGTATATTAATCATTCGATTGTATGTATATAATAGGACTTGATTTGTGACACCGAAGGACGTTTGGAATCACGTACAACGGTGAACGGTATGGATTCCTCATGCCCCGTATGCTATCTTGGTTACTCTGATTTGTGTGTTGTGTGCTAATTGATCACCAAATAAGATAAATGCACGAATCGGAGTTATTATGCATACTTGTGACAATGTAGTGTTGTATGTTGTGAATATTTTTCTTGAATCTTAGTTTGTATATTTCATGAAATGTATGGATGTATATGAATGATTGTATGAATGTTGCAACGTATTGTGACCGAATGTGTTGACTTTGGACTTCTAACTTATTCCTAACAAGCTAACCATTCTAACTTAAATTGGTAATTAAATTGGAATGAGTAGAAGTCCGATATAGTTTCGGTCACGCGTGAGGATGCGGAGTCACGAGAGGTTGGCTCCAATTCTTGACTCTTAAACTGGTCCGCGGCCCAAATCCCTTAAGTGGGTAGCATCCCGGATTGGTGATTCAAGTAAATCCCGGAGGTGGGACGGCGTAGTCCCCAGGGCCGGAGGTCCCGACGACTTAACTTGAGTATAAGTAAGTAAGTAAGAATGAGTAAGTAAAGTAAATGAAAGTAAGTAATTGTAAGTAAGAAAAAGTAAGTAATGAGTAAAAGAGTAAAGCATTCCGATTAACCCGGATGCATAATTTGGCTAACCTTGTGAAGGTAAGTGAGATGCATGCTATGGTATTGTTGCCTTGAATTGTGTAATGAATTGTATAGCATGTATGTTGTATGCAAAGCATGTATGTATGAAATAAATGAATGGCATGTTTAGTGGACGTCAAATAGTCGGCGTGCCCTAGCTAGCACGCGGTATATGCGGAGTCTATATGCAGCGTTTGCTGAGCCCCTTGGGGCACCATTTTTACTACACGCAGGTACTCGTGAAGGATGAAGACTAGGAGAGTTGAAGTTTAATTTTCCTGTCTTTCTTTTGGTTTGTAAATAATGAATTTATGATGGGTGTACTAAGTAGTACATGGCTACAGTTTTTGAATAGCCGGTGTACCATGGGGTACACCTTTTTGGATTTTGGGATAGAATGAGAATTGGTATAGATGAGTAGTTGGTAACTCATTCTTTTGGAACTTAGAAATGATGTAATCGAATATACTTTAATACTCGGTGATCCAATGATGTAAGTATCTGGTATATGATGTTTGGAGTAAGCAATTTAGTAGCTCGGTACGTTATGTTCATCAGACTGTGACTGTAAGTAAGGTAAGCCTAGCTAGCCGTATGGGCGGTTATCGGCGTTGTACCACCCGCCGTAGTAGATATGTAATATTTCCGCTGCGAACTCGTAAGATTAATAGGACAATTAGACGGTAAGCATAGAATTAGCGGTTGGGGTGTTACAAAAAGTGGTATCAGAGCGTAGTTACGCTCTAATGTCCATAGTACCGAGCATAGGGGATTACCGAGTTAGGATTTCAACCGGCTTAAGACGGATACTTAGAAACCTAACTAGGAACTACCGTTGTTAACAACGGATACCCTTAACGTTCTTATGAACGATACCTTGTTTAATTTCCAAGACCCTTGGGTCATATCATGCCAAGCCTAATGTAACTGTTGAATATTCAGATGTCAGGAAGAGGTCCAGGCCGCCCTAGAGGAGGGGGCAATGACGGACTGGGCACGCAGACGATAGCTGAGATCGTCGCTGCCACGGTAGCGCAGATGCTACCGCAAGTAATTCAAGCAATGCAACAAAACCAGCAGAACTAACAAACACAAGCGGGGCCAATCCCTCCCCCGCCACCCAGAGAAGTAAACTGGGTCAAAGCTATCGCAGATCTCCGTCCTCCCTGCTTTAGAGGCGAGAGCGATCCTGCAAAGCTAGAAGCCTACATCTCCGAAATGGAGACTGCTTTTGAGACCCTCGAAGCTCCTGCTGGAGTTCGAGTGAGAGTAGCTGCTTACTACCTCAAGGATGCCGCTATGGACTGGTGGAAACTAGTCAAGCATGAGTATGTCAACGACCCCACCTTCGATTGGGAGTCTTTTGCATCACTCCTCCTATCCAAGTACTATCCGGAGCATGTAAAGACTAAGAAAAGGCTAGAGCTGGACGCCTTGAAGATGACAGACAAGATGTCTGTGGATGAGTACTACCGCACCTTCACTTCCATTCTCCGTCTTCTACCTGATCTAGGATACGCCGGCCAGGTTTTGGTCGATCGCTTCTATGGCGGTCTGAGCCATCACCTTCGGTACGGTATGGGCTACACGAGATTTACCTCCCTTCAGGTAAATGTCAGTTAACCCTTAGTATCACTTCAATTCCTTAAATTCCTTGAATTCTTTGAATCTTTCTTTATTCCTCCTTAAATGAGAATCCCGGCTAATACCTGAGATTTCAGGAGTGTTATCACGCGGCTTCTCGCGTTGAGATCACTTGCCAATTAAGGGATGAAGAGACCGCGCTGAAGCGCAAAGCTAACAACAAAAACACCAGCACTGAGGAGCAGAACCAGGGGAAGAGCTGGAAAAAGAAGAAATGGAATTTCTTTCAGCAATCCCAAAAGAAATCCCAGGGTGAGAGCAGTGCCCATGCTGAGCAGGGCAAACCAGTTGAGCTTCTTCAGCTTGGTTATTCTGCACCGGTGGCAGCAAAGCCACTGAGATCACACCCACCAAAGGGTAAATTCCTAATCCAATTTGTATTCGTATAAGTATCATATCTAGTATATCCACGCCCACATGTGCTAACCCTCTAACCTCAGGTTCTAGCTCCGGTGTCGCCAAAACCTTCTTCGATGGCCGCACCTATGTGTGTAGAAAATGCAACCAGGACCACCCTGGTAAAGACTGCTATGGGAGAGACATCAAATGCTACAACTGTCAGAAGCTGGGACACACAGCTAATAGATGCCCAGAGAATGCTAAGCCAAAGGGAAACTTTCAGAACTACAAGCAGAGAGAGGGCAAGGAGGTGGCATCTGGCGATGCACCGGCCCAGCAGGCACCTCAGGGATAGGGATCCCGGGGCCCTCAGAGGGGCGCACCTCAGAGGCAGCCTGTTCTTCATGTTATTAACCTTGATGGGTCCGGTTCGAAATCCGGCCCAGGTAATCATCTAAACCTTTAATCCTTGAAATAGCAGTAGAGTAACTGTATGAGTGAATGCAAGAATAAATAAAACGGAGTGTGTATTAAGCATGAAATGAAGTAGTTGAAACTAGTACTCACCGTAGACGAAATTTGTACCCATAGGAAGCTTTAGTATCTGTTACCCGATACCGGTAAACTTGAATCAAGAAGAGATCGACATCACCAACCATGACTACACCTACAAACAGTGTCAGGTCATCCGACCAGGTATGATCTTATTAAAGGAATACCTGACACCCGAAGCTCAAATCTCAATCATTCGACGATGCAACGATCTAGGAACGGGTCAAGGTGGATTTTACACACCCGAATTCCCCGGTGGAGCAAAGATGAAGCTGAAGATGATGTGCTTGGGAAAGGACTGGAATCCTTATACCAAGACATACCAGGAGACACGAACACAAGATGGAGCGACGCCACCGACCATACCACCAGAGTTTCAGACACTCATCACACAAGCAGTAGAACTTGCACAACAATGCGAACATGAACCGATCCCCGCACTTGAAGCGGATCTCTGTATCGTCAACTTCTATGAGAAAGAAGGACGACTTGGGTTACACCAAGACAAGGACGAGACAGCGGAATCTCTTGAACAAGGAGTGCCCGTAGTGTCTTGGTCCATTGGTGATGACGCCGTATTCCTGTATAGCGAGCAGAAGCGTGTGGACCTCGCACAGAAACTTGTATTGAGATCAGGAGATGTCCTAATCATGGGTGGAAACTCTAGGATGCTGTATCACGGGATCAACAAGATCAAGTTGAATACGGCACCGCCGGCAATAATCAATGCCACACACATGAAACCAGGACGCCTGAACCTTACCTTTAGAAAGTATTAAATTCCTAGTATCATGTAATCTATTAGTAACGTGTATTAGAGACACGGTTTGTATGATGGTTGGTTTATCAATAAAGAGCAGTGTTGATTTAATTCCACTTGTGTCCACCATCAATACTTATCCAATTGTGAATCCAATAGGTTGTGGACTCGGTACCGAAGGTAACCTGAGCATCCTCACCGAAGCGCAAGCCGGCAGAAGCGACACCATTCTAACGGGAACCTTCCCAGTAAATGGCATTGATGCCAATGTGTTATTCGACTCCGGCGCCTCTCACACCTTCGTATCACCATCCTTTGTGAAGAGGTTGAAGCTAGATGCGGATGAGCTACCGAACTTCATGGTTACTTTCCCATAGAAGGAGCGAGTAAAGTGCACCAAATACTATCAATCAGCCACAATCCAAATCAAAGGTGAATCGTTTCCCCTTTCCTTCATCGAATTCAATGGATTGGGATTCGACTTAATCATTGGAATGAATTGGTTGGAGCGGCACAAGGGTAGAATCCTCTGCGCCGAGCATCGTTTGCTGCTCAAGAGTCCTTCTGGGGTTACAGTATCTTACCGCCAGAGACCGAGAGAGCCTTCGACCACACTCATATCTGCCATGGCTATGTACCGGGAGCTCAGAAAGGGCCAAGAGGTGTATCTTTGTTATGTACAAGACCTGGAGAGAGACCCAGAGTTTAGTGACGATGTACCCATAGTATCCGAATTCCCAGATGTATTCCCTAAGGAGCTACCCGGCATGCCACCACCGAGAGCAGTGGAATTCGAAATCGATCTATTGCCAGGTACCGGTCCCATTGCCAGGGCACCGTACCGCATGACACCTGCAGAAATGACCGAATTAAAAGAACAGTTAAGAGACCTTCTAGACAAAGGGTTTATACGCCCGAGCGTATCACCCTAGGGAGCACCGGTCCTCTTCGTGAAGAAGAAGGACGGTAGTCTCCGACTATGCATTGACTACCGCGAGCTGAATGCGGTCACAGTCAAAAATAAATACCCACTGCCACGTATCGACGATCTATTCGACCAGTTGAAAGGAGCCTCAGTCTTCTCCAAGATCAACCTCCGTTCAGGGTATCATCAGATTGCAATCAAAGAGCAAGACATCGAGAAAACGGCATTCCGTACCAGATATGACCACTATGAATTCACAGTGATGCCATTCGGTTTGTCAAACGCACCGGCAAAATTCATGGACCTCATGAATCGACTATTCAGTGAGCAGTTGGACACTTCAGTGGTTGTCTTCATCGACGACATACTCGTATACTCCCAATCAGCAGAGGAACATGAAACCCACTTGAGGAAAGTGCTTGAGACACTGCGCGAGAACCAGCTATATGCGAAGTTCTCCAAATGCGAGTTTTGGCTTGATCAGGTATCATTCCTTGGACATGTCATCTCGAGCGCAGGTATCTCGGTTGACCCTTCTAAGGTAGAAGCTGTACGATCATGGCCTAGACCCAAGACTGTTACCGACATTAGGAGCTTTCTTGGTCTAGCCGGTTACTACCGGAGATTTGTAAGGGACTTCTCGAAAGTCGCTAAGCCCATGACTACATTGATGAAGAAAGATGCACCGTTTGTATGGACACACGAGTGCGAGCTATCATTCCAGAAACTGAAAGACTCATTGACCTCAGCGCCCGTCCTTACTCTTCCAGAGGGCATAGAGGGATTTGAGGTATACTGTGATGCATCAGGCAAAGGAATGGGATGCGTACTCATGCAGCATGGCAAGGTTGTTGCTTATGCCTCCCGCCAGCTGAAAAAGCATGAGGAGAATTACCCGAATCACGACTTAGAGTTAGGAGCCATTGTCTTCGCCTTGAAGATATGGCGACACTATCTCTATGGGGTAAGCATCGCCATCTACTCCGACCATAAGAGCTTACAGTATGTATTCACTCAGAAAGAACGAATTTGAGACAGAGAAGATGGATGGAATTTCTTTCAGATTATGACATCAACTTGCAGTATAAGGAAGGGAAGGCAAACATTGTAGCCGACGCCCTGAGCCGTCGAGCACACTCGCTCCATTCGCTACTCGCTTCTTCTAGCTTGGTTGACGAGGTGCGAGACGCTCAGCTGAGCGACCCTTACCTAACCGAAATCAGACACAAGATCGAGAATGGTACATTTGAGAAGAAAAAGTATGATTTTAAGCTACATGAAGATGGTTTGATTCGGTTGAATGGCAGCTATGCGTCCCCGAAGCAATGCTGAGCTAAGGGATCGCATCTTGCGAGAGTCACACTGTTCCACATTGTCAGTCCATCCGGGAGCCTCCAAGATGTACAAAGACATGAAGAGGTACTTCTGGTGGTCTGGAATGAAAGCAGATGTGACAGAATTTGTATTGAGATGCTTGACATGCCAGAAGGTAAAATTTGAACACCGTAGACCGGGCGGAATGGTACAATCTATGCCAGTTCCGGAGTGGAAATTTCATGATATCTCCATGGATTTTGTTGTAGGACTCCCACCTGCTAGGGGAGGACTCAACATGATCTGGGTTGTAGTAGATCGCCTTACCAAGGTTGCCAGATTCATACCGATGAAGGACACCTGGAAGGTAGTAAAGCTAGCTGAGCTTTTGATAAGGAGATTATCAGACACCACGGAGTCCCTAAGACTATAGTATCTGACCGCGACACCAGATTTCTTTCGAGATACTGGAGAGCCACAAGGGAAGCGTTGGGTACAGAATTGAAGTTGAGTACCGCCTTCCATCCTCAAACCGACGGTCAGACAGAAAGGACCATCCAGACACTGGAGGACATGCTTCGGGCATGTGCCTTGGACTTTCAGGGGAGTTGGTTAGATAAGCTTCCTTATCGAGTTCTCGTATAATAATAGTTATCACGCCTCGATTAAGATGTCGCCTTTCCAAGCTCTATACGGTAGACCTTGCCGTACACCCTTGTGTTGGGATGAGTCAAGTGAAGCGGTCATAATAGGACCGGAGTATCTTGAGCAAGTGCAAGCTGAAGTGCGAGCTAACATGAAGGCAGCCCAAGATAGACAGAAATCCTTTGCGGATGTGAGACGACGCGACCTTGAGTTCGCCGTGGGCGACCAAGTGTTCTTGCGAGTTTCACCTATGAAGGGTGTCTTCAGATTTGGTCAGAAGGGCAAGCTAAGCCCAAAGTTTGTAGGGCCGTACACTATCACCGAAAGAGTTGGATCCGTAGCCTACAGGTTAGCACTACCTGAGGACTTGGGGCGTGTCCATGATGTATTCCATGTGTCACAACTCAAGAAGTATATTGCTGACCCTTCTCATGTGTTAGAGCCCGAGCACTTATCCATTGAGCCAAACATGAGATATGTCAAAACCCCAGTAAGAATCCTGGATAGGAAGACCAGAGACACTCGCCATAAGTCTATACGAATGGTGAAGGTACTATGGTCTAACCATGAGTCGCAAGAAATGAGAAGCAGCGACATGTGAGTGGAAGATGCCATGAAGGCTAAGTACCCACAGCTATTCTAGACTAGAGAGTCTAGTATTTAGAAATACGGGTACGGGTGTATCCCCTTTTAAGGGGGGTAGAGCCCTTTTGCTTTTGCATTGCTTCGGGGTAAGCATTGCTTAGTGTGTAGGTTTGTAATAGATTTTTGTATGGCACATGTAGTGTAAGAGAATTTAGTATGTGTATGTATGTGTAATGTGTAGTGTATGAATGTATTTGTACGTTGTATGAGGGATGATGTATGTGCAATGTGTATGTGAAGGGTAATGTTGTATTGCGTAATGTGGAATGGTATGCATGTGAATTGTGTATGTTGCTGAACGTGTATGTTTGCAATGTGGAATGAAGTGAACACCTCATAGGTGGTAGTAAGACACATTAGTGCAATTGCTTTGCCTAATGAGTAGAATTACTTAAACCAGGAACCTTGAGCAACTTTGAGGGCAAAGTTCTTAAGGGGGTAGATTGAAATATCCCGTAATTAAAATAGTGATTAATTAGGCTATGAATATTTAGAGGCTTAATTAAGTGTAAATAATCATGAGGGAACAAATCCCGAAGAAAATGGATCTTAAAATGATATTAAAATTGATTAAAATCACTAACGAACCTTAAAGCGTGTTTTTCGAGGTAACCGGGAAAACGTTGTCTTTAAGCGGGGTCAAATAGACTCGTAACAGTTTTGGTCAACTAAATAATCATTAATAAATATAGTGAAGCTTTAGGACCAATAAAATCAATAAAACGAGAGATTAGTAAAAACTGTCAAAAACGGGAAGTTGTGGGGTAGAAATATAAATAGACCAAACTATTGTGTCCAATAATGTAAAAAGAATTTTAAAACCCCTAGAGGGTCTGTGTGCTAGCCGATTTTAAGGCCCCCCTCACACTCCTCACTATTCTCTTATTAACAAAACAAAAAACAATAAAGCAAACTCACCTTACTTTATTACTCTCACAATTCTCTCTCTCCCACACTCATCCTCTCTCTCTCTCACGTGAAAGCCCCCACCCAGCACTCTCTTCTTTCGTTTCTTAACCCAGCCAATTCCATGGAGTTTGAAGACCCCTCACAAAACTACCACTTCTCTCCTCTTGCCACTCTAGCAAACCTCTTTCCAAAAATTGTAAAAACTATACATTGTGCTCCTCTCATCAAGAGCAACAATTTCTCTTTTCAAAATCCAGAAAAGAGCATTTTCGTTTTCATGGGTATACCCCATTTGGAGCTTCAAGACTACCATTAGAAGGCCCTCCTTCTCCTTGTTCTATTAAGGTAAAAAACATCTTCAAAAACTTCATCTTTTTCTAGCCTCAAAGGCAAAACGAAATTCATGAACTAAACCCTTGTTCTTCTCTTGTTCTAGCGATTTTGGCTTGTTGGTGGAGTTGGAAATATTGTTCTTGAACCACTCCAAGCTCCATTTGCACCCTTGAAGGTAATATAAATTCTAAACCCTAGAATGTGCATGAGAACTCAAATAATGTTTAAGGTTAGTTTAGTATTGAATGTGTGTGTGTGTATGGGTGATAATATTAGATTTGTGAATACCAAAACCGTTAGAGAGAGAGAGAGAAGGAAGGAGAAAGAAAGAAGAAGAAAGAAAATCTAGAAGAAAAGCAAGGTAAGAATGCTCTCTTGTATAACTTGGTATATATATGTATGTAACAGTTTGGTAGTTGAAATGAGTAATGGAAATGGTAATGTATTAGCAGAGTAATGTATAAGAGGAATAAGTATTTTGAAGCTCTAAATGATATGTTAAAACTTGTTAAAACAGATTGGGAAAGATGTGTTTGAGTGTAGGAATTTTTATGAGTGTTTTAGTATTGGTATTGTATATGGGAGTAGCATATTGTTGTGTATAAACAGGTGAGATGTTGATAATAATGTGAGAAAAACAATGTGGTGAGTGTATAAAATACAAGGGAGGGACTATGGCAAAATTTATCTAGGATTAGAACACTTAGTGAAATAGAAACTGGGTGAGAGATGTAAGTTGTAACAGATTTTGAGATAGGTAGATAGAGGGAAGATGGGGAGAGATGGTTAATGTAGTTGTAATGTATTAGGGGTGTTAGAAATGACATTAGAAGAGGGAGTTGTAGTTGGGGAGTGTAAGAGTTAAAATCTGTAGCATAATGCAAACTAGAGAAGAACCTAGTGTGAGTGTTGTATGAAAGTTGGAAAATTATGTGAGTGAATGAGTATAGAATTGTGTAAGGAGTTAGGAAATGAAACTAGGGTGTATTAGGAGGTTTTAAATAATGTTATAACATGTGGGAATAAGTGTAGGAACAATGGGGAAGTAATGGGTGAAGAGAGGACTGAAAACAGAAATTAAAATGCAAATACTGGGTCGGACCGAAACTTGTGACCGGACTTGCAAGTTCGGTCGAGCCCAGATTTACAAGACGGGAAAGCTTCTGGAATCGACGGACTTACGACCGGACTAGCAAGTTCGGTCGGCGGAGCAGAAAATTTTCCCGTCAGAAGCTACTGGAATCGACCAGACTTGCGACCGGACTTGCAAGTTCGGTCGGACCAGAAATTTCCCCGTCTGTAACCTACTGGAATCGACCGGACTTGCGACCGGACATGCAAGTTCGGTCGAGCCAGAAAAATTCGCGGATGGAACCTACTAGAATCGACCGGACTTGCGACCGGACATGCAAGTTCGGTCGAGCCAGAAAAACTCACCGATGAAACCTTCTGGAATGGACCGAACTTGCGACCGGACTTGCAAGTTCGGTCGGCCAGAAGAGTTTCGGTAATCTGAGCTACTGGAATGGACCGGACTTGCAAGGTCGGTCGCAAGTCCGGTCCGGTCAAAAAAAATATATATATATATATTATTTAATTTAAAATAATATATATATATGTATGTACCTACATATATATATATATGTACATGCATGAAAGCATGCCAAAGTTAAGTAAGAAAGTAAAACTTAAGTAATGAAAAAAAATAAGTAAGTAAAGTGTAAGTGTAAGAAGTATAAGGACATAGTAAGTAGAGTTAAGTGGATGATAGGTATATTAATCATTTGATTGTATGTATATAATAGGACTTGATTTGTGACACCGAAGGACCACTAGTAGAAAAAATGTTTTTTATGACGGCGTTTTTAAACCACGGTTAAAAGGAAAACCGTGGTTTTAAAGTTTATAAACCACGGTTTTATGAAACCGTCGTTTAAGGTACACGCCAGAGTTCATATACCACGGTTTTGGGAGAACCGTCGTATATAGGTTACTGATATACCACGGTTTTCCGGGAAACCGTGGTATATAGTACATGTCAGAGTGAATATACCACGGTTCTTTAGGAACCGTCGTATATGGGGTACCTATATACCACGGTTCCTAGACAACCTTCATTTATATTGCACATCTTACTATATTAAACCACGGTTTTTTTGTCAACCGTGGTATATAGTCTAGGCGGGATTTTTAATTTTCGGCCCAAATTTAACGCGCTCTTTCTATCTATTCTCTTATATTCTCACGCTAATTTTGGAACCCAAACCGACGAAACTCTCCACTCTTCTTCTTCATTCTCTTCAATGTCACGGTAATTTTGGAACCCAAACCGACGAACATGCTCTACAACTCTTCTTCAATCTCTTCAACCTCACGATAATTTTGGAACCCACACCGACGAACATGCTCTGCAACTCTTCTTCATTCTCTACAAGTTCACGGTAATTTTTGCAACCTCACCGGCGCACAAGGAACATACTCCGTCCTCATCATTCTCTTGTTTTTCGGTATTTTTGCAGCTTACAACTAGAACAAGGAACACATGCTCTACATCATCTCCACTCAGTGCAATTTTCGCAACCATAACCGGCGAACAAGGAACATGGCCTCCATTCTTCATTCTTCTCACGGTAATTTTGTGACCCACCGCGAACAAGGAACATACTACGCCAGAGTTCTTCACTCATTATTTTCCAACCCTAAATCGCAAAACAAGGGACATACATGTTCTATAGCCTCTTCATTCTCTTTTGTGCTCTGTTTGAGATCTGATGTGAACAACACTACCTAAATCGCGGCGATTTTGAAAAAGAGTTCATAGACTATAACCACCACGTTATATGTATAACCGTGGTTTATTCGTTGATTTTATAGACAATATACCACAGTTTTGACATTTAACCGTTGTATAAAATGACTTTATACCACGGTTCTGAACTTGACCGTCATTTAAAACCGGTGAGGACCGCGTCCAAAAACGGCCTTAAACGACGGTTATGTGCAAACCGTGGTATATAGTCTTCTTTTTAAACGACGGTTTTCAACCGTGGTATATAGGCAATTTTCTATATACCACGCGAGCATAAACCACAGTTCCTAACCGTGGTATATAGGCAAAATAAACGTGGTTAAAAACATTTTCCTACTAGTGGACGTTTGGAATCACGTACAACGGTGAACGGTATGGATTCCTCATGCCCCGTATGCTATCTTGGTTACTCTGATTTGTGTTGTGTGCTAATTGATCACCAAATAAGATAAATGCACGAATCGGAGTTATTATGCATACTTGTGACAATGTAGTGTTGTATGTTGTGAATATTTTTCTTGAATCTTAGTTTGTATAATTCATGAAATGTATGGATGTATATGAATGATTGTATGAATGTTGCAACGTATTGTGACCGAATGTGTTGACTTTGGACTTCTAACTTATTCCTAACAAGCTAACCATTCTAACTTAAATTGGTAATTAAATGGAATGAGTAGAAGTCCGATATAGTTTCGGCCACACGTGAGGATGCGGAGTCACACGAGAGGTTGGCTCCAATTCCTGACTCTTAAACTGGTCCGCGGCCCAAATCCTTAAGTGGTAGCATCCCGGATTGGTGATTCAAGTAAATCCCGGAGGTGGGACGGCATAGTCCCCAGGGCCGGAGGTCCCGACGACTTAACTTGAGTATAAGTAAGTAAGTAAGAATGAGTAAGTAAAGTAAATGAAAGTAAGTAATTGTAAGTAAGAAAAGTAAGTAATGAGTAAAAGAGTAAAGCATTCCAATCAACCCGGATGCATAATTTGGCTAACTTGTGAAGGTAAGTGAGACGCATGCTATGGTATTGTTGCCTTGAATTGTGTAATGAATTGTATAGCATGTATGTTGTATGCAAAGCATGTATGTATGAAATAAATGAATGGCATGTTTAGTGGACGTCAAATAGTCGGCGTGCCCTAGCTAGCACGCGGTATATGCGGAGTCTATATGCAGCGTTTGCTGAGCCCCTTGGGGCACCATTTTTACTACACGCAGGTACTCGTGAAGGATGAAGACTAGGAGAGTTGAAGTTTAATTTTCTTGTCTTTCTTTTGGTTTGTAAACAATGAATTTATGATGGGTGTACTAAGTAGTACATGGCTACAGTTTTTGAATAGCCGGTGTACCATGGGGTACACCTTTTTGGATTTTGGGATAGAATGAGAATTGGTATAGATGAGTAGTTGGTAACTCATTCTTTTGGAACTTAGAAATGATGTAATCGAATATACTTAATACTCGGTGATCCAATGATGTAAGTATCTGGTATATGATGTTTGGAGTAAGTAATTTAGTAGCTCGGTACGTTATTCATCAGACTGTGACTGTAAGTAAGGTAAGCCTAGCTAGCCGTATGGGTGGTTAGCGGCGTTGTACCACCCGCCGTAGTAGGTATGTAATATTTCCGCTGCGAACTCGTAAGATTAATAGGACGATAAAACGGTAAGCATAGAATTAGCGGTTGGGGTGTTACATGGGAAGATGAGTCACCATGTTTTATGCCTTTTATAAATTTTAATGTAAGTTTTATACTAGTTTTTGGACATAAAATCGGCCCCTATAGAGCACCTTGTTGGGGTAGTGCCTCCAACTGATTTAGAGGGTCATTTTAACCCTATTTAAGGTTCTTAATTCGTGGCATGTCAAAAACTACAAGGTAATTGCGTAAAACGCGTTTTAGTGACACCCGAAGGTGTGTTTTTATGCTCTAAGGAAATTTTGGGAATTTATGAGTGAAAAGTGTTTATAAACACTTATTATAGTAAATAATGATATATTAAGATGTTACATTGAGTTATATGGGGTTACATCAACCCATGACATAATTTACGGGCCATCGGGGACACTCCCGAGCAAAAAGGAGCGCTAAGAAATCCTCCTGTGGTTTTTGTTGAATTTGAGAAACCACTTCGTGGGTTCTCTTTAGAATGGTTAATAATGATTTTAGGAACTCTAGGAATTAATTTATAGGAGTTCGTGCCACCTCGGCACTCCTCCGGGTTTTTCGTGCTTTAAGGGGCGTGCGTGAGCACTCCCGAGCGTTTGCGTTTTGACTGAATATAGCCTAGAGAATATGTTTATATATTCATATAATGAGTGTATGACCATTTGGTTTAAGTTTTAGAAGGTCATACAAGGTCATGCTTAATCGTATGTTCTCTGGCGTTTTACAAACGTTATTCTTGTCAAGATGTTTAGTGCACATCTTTGACCTTTGATGAGTTATTATATCTTCATAATATATACAATAGGTGTAACATAAGTTGTTACATTTATCTAATTGTGTATTTCAATTTATTGTAGCATTTATAGATGCTTAGGCATTCGTAAAGTATTTACGTTGCTCGTTTGTATACACGTTGGTATTGTTCTTTTCTTGTTGACGCTCTTTATATCGAGCTAGTTATGCAAGAAGTTTAGTCCTTGTTAATAATTGTACATGAACATTTGTACGAATATGTTAGTAAATTACGCTAGTTAGCGTTTATGGTAAAACGACTGTTTTTCGTGTCGTTTGCATGCGTGAGTTTGCATGCGCACGTGTAATAACATTAATTCACGTAACATTTGCATGTATAGATTAGCATGTGTAACTAAAACGATCTGTTTCTAGATCAATTCTCCATTATTTAATAATAAACAAGTATTAATTAGATTCGGGGTATTTCAGGATTACTGGTAGGGGTGTTACAAAAGTGGTATCGGAGCCAGGTTTCGATCCTGGGACCTGTGGATTATGGGTTGAGTGTTAGCGTGTGAGGTGCGCTAGATAGGAACTTCCAGTGAGATCTGGATACCTACATAACCAATCCCGCCCTCCGCAAACCCCGTTATAAGTTGGGAAAAGAACGCCAGAGAGATGGAAACACCTCTCATACTCGGGTTAACCCGATCTGGCAGTTGTTAAATAAACCTTGTAAGAGAAAGAACCTGTCATACGGTAGATTCCAGAACTAGAAATCCCGAAGACGGTTCCCGTTTGAATGATAATAACCGTACATAACGGCAGAAGGTTGAACATCCTAAATGTAGGATAATGAAATTTGTGGTACCATGGGGCGATGTGCTTCGCAGTCGCGAGAACCATGCGCAGCCAAAAGAAGGGAAGCATAACTACGCAATGAAGCGAAAAGGCGGAGTAACAAAACCCGAGACAAGAGAGTCTGAGGACTGCAATGCTTGACAATACCACCAGCAGTATACTAACCGACTAAGGAATTAGTCAAAGTTGGATTAACTTCAAACCTACGACGCCAAAGGGCAGTAATACACGAATAACTTAGTTCAGACAACTATGAGAGTAACCGTACACCCACAGGACTACGATGTAGCTCCTAAGGGATAGTCAAACCTCGGTAACCATAGTAAAGTGTGGGAACGAGCTATGAAGCAAGGTACATGAAGTACCCCAAGGATCGGGAAAGCACCCGAATTGACGACAACCTGGTCAAGAACACTGAGAAGCTACTCAGAATATTGTTCACTAAGATCAAAAATGGATGGAAGATCCAATAAAACCACCAAGTATGGATGAAAACAATACCGTAACCGGTATTGCTGACCTGAAAACCGACGTACCCGCACACTTGCCAAGGCAAGTGCAGCAAGTACAAGGCAATTGGAAGACGTTTAACGACTAACAAGTACCTTTTAAAGTACCACCATGACAATGGAAGTAAAGAAAGGATTGTCAAACCTAGGAACTTGAACAACATAACCTTGGAAAGGCCTAACGGCCCGACCATCATATTAACAAACATACCAGTCAGCGAGAAGCTAAACTTGGCCAATAATTCAGACATGGCAACACCATGAAAAAATTTCTTTCAAACCCAAGATTTTTCTTTAGACACACCCTTTTCTTTCAAAACCACAAACTTTTCTTTTTAAACCTCAGATTTTCAAAACCAAACCAGAAGGATCACGGTGAGTATCATAGAATGATACAAGAGGAGTTGACAATAGAATACTTCACCTAGGCGTGTGACGAGCACTACGAGTGTACCCAATACAGGATGTGGGACGATCGCACTCTGAAGAAGCTTGCGGGCCTGACAGACCGTTTTTGAGTTAGTCGGGTAAGTGGTAACGTACCAATAAGGTACCCCACGTATGTATACATGTAGTGTACGAAACACGGGAAGTAGTCAGCTCCGTTCTACAGACCATAAGTAAATTCAAACCGAAACAGTGGATACCTCGAACATCGAAGGAACTCAAATAAGCTTACAAGCTACAGGAGTCAAGAACTTACTCCAGGAGGATGATTAAGAGTTTGGAAGTGCAAGAAGCACGAGCAATTGAGTAAAGACATTGGATATGTCTAAAGAAATCTTGAAGTAAATACGGGATAGCCGGGATGAATACCCAATCTAAACCCGGTAAGGCAAAGGCCTAACATGAACACACCAATGTTCAAGGAACAAGGTGAAATACCAGAGTGATCTTATAAGGTACCGGAGAATACCATTCACCACCGAAGAGAACATCAAACCAGTATAAACATAAGGAAGAGCATCAGTGGTCTACCCTAAGAACGGGAGACGTTATAACCCTAAATGGGACAATTTGAAATCCAGGACCGCAATGCAGAGTAAACAGATCATACTCGTGAGTTAGCCAAAGGTAACAGCGTAACTCGGTAACACCCAAGAGCAGTCCAAGAAGGGTGTCGAACTAAATGTCGTGATAAAACACAAGAAGCAAAACGAACACTCGGTGAACACCAAAGGGATCCCACGTGACAAGGGATACCCTAAAATGAGAACTGGCACCGACAGTATCAAAACACTTGAAGGGCCATTAATAAATGGAAGCGTGATGCAACAAACTTGCCAAGGAGCCCAGTAATACCTCCAAACCATTTGATGGTGTACAGATTAGCAATGCGTGTACACAACCTACAATGAGCAGAGCTCTAGGCAACGAGGCTAGTATGCCATGAAAACTACTACAATACATAGATCTAACGGTTGCAAAACCTGTTGTGAACCATATGGGAGTTGTCAAGAACGGCATCTGTAAGGGTTTAATAACCAACGAGTAGGGATACCCTCGTTAATGGAAGACCGTGAGAGCGGTGAACACATAGACTCCAAAGAAGAGGATGTCAGTAGTGAATGTCTGAAGATACACCTCTTTTAGAACTACTAATGTAGTGAAGCTTGAGCATACAATTATTGCCAAGCAATGTGAAATAAGTTTTGATAGCAATTATGGAAACCGAGGAGTAATCGGTTAAGAAGAAGTACCGTACGTGGAGACGTGAAGTGGAAAATCAATAACGCTCAAGGAGCACAGAAACACAAGTATGGTATATTCAATAAACATCCAAATGACTGGCGAACCATTATATAAATGGTGGAAAAACATGAGCAGAAGCTAAGTGATAGCGGATGCCATGGAAACCAAAGTTGGAAATAAACACGAACATGGTGCGCAACGAGTGACCAATATATGTGAATAAATCACAAAATGATATGGAGTTGATGAGAGTAAAGATGATAGACAGACCGGGAAACAAGGAAACAAGGTTCATTCCTATTGCAATCGCATAAGTGATTTACTGCCAAGCGTTTACGCCTCTACACTCGTAGGATTGAATGTTTTGGTATTGCACTTGTGCAGTAATGATCTAGTGGGATAGCTAGGAATTTGGGAAATGTTAATTGTGGTAAAAGTAGAAGGAGACTTATGAAAGTCACAAGGACCGACGCATAGAAAATGTAAGGTCATACAAGTAAGGAACACATGTACAGAATCAGATAAATGGGCATAATTCAGAAGCCACTGACAACAGAGGAAGCACTACAACTAACTAGTGGCTTAACCTCAACCGACAATAAGTCGGAGGAACCCAGTGAATAATCATTGGAGTACGAACAGTATGTACAATAGATTTCCAGAGAGCGGATATAAAATCTAAAACTCATTGAGTTCGCATACGGTAAAGGAATACCACGCTTGATTGATAAACCTTATTCCCAAGATAAAAAGGGATAAAAGGGTAATGTATAACACATTAAAATAGCGAGAAGGGCGAACAAACCCAAGTTATCAGGGTCGCGCAGCAGAAGCTAGTGGGCCCAGAATTCTAAGGTTTAATATACCTAGTGAATTAATGGCTAATTATCAATGCCTTGAAGCCTCTAAGGCTAGAACCGAACCCGGTTAAGAGTTAAATAAACTCCGATGAAAATTCATGGTGCAAGGACTAAACCAGTTAATTGGTTAAGACCCTTTGACCAGAATACATTGTATAATAGACCGCATGGAAGTTAAACCACTCCATGATGGCTGAACGCCTTAGACCAATGTCCAAGTTTGACACATGGTAGATTACGTGGGCGTAATCCCTTTTTAAGGGGGGTAGGGTGAAAACCGCGAAGTGTATGTTTTACGTAATAGTGCGTAAACTACAATGCGCATAGCGCAAAAGAATTTGTTGTGGATGATTGGTACTTATGTTACATAAACATTTGTATCCACTCATTGTGTAAATTTGATTATTTGTGGGGTTTGAAGTGGAAGGAGTAGAGAAACTCCAAGGGAATGAGAACCCCCGAATGGTAATAGTATGGGAAATGAGTACGTTTGAGGAATTTGAGGAGTATAAATCGGTATGAAACCAATGTTGAACCTAGTGGGATTGAGTCCCCTAGGTGACTTGAGTTGATTTGATTTTTTCTTGTAAATGATTTGAGGATAGAAAATTAATTGGAATTATACATGTGAATTTCTTAGGTATAGTAGTTGGAGATAATTAAGTAACAATTTATGAGAAGGCTAATTGAGTTATAATTGATGGGATGAGTAGTAATGAGTAATGAATTGTAGAAATTGATAATGTGTTGTTGTGTGATCATGACTAGAAAGATTAAGAAGATAGAAAATGAAATAATGATTGACTATTTGATGTGTGAATTGAGGTGGGAGGTGGAACTTGATTTGCTAGCGATCAAGGGAAACTGAACACAAATTGGGGTGGATGGATAGTTCAACACCAACGCTGATCACATTGGGGTTGAATGACTCTAGAAGCTCCTATAAGTGGTCATAAGAAATAACGCTAGTAATAGGTATAACTAACATAAATTGGAATTTGGAGTTGGATGGAGTTTTCAAAATGAATTTCCAAACTGATTTTGGTACAATGAATTTCTTCAAATCGGGAATGAGGATCGGTTTTGAAACCGCTTCCACGGGTGCTAGTTGGACCTTCTCATGGTTAGGCCGGTATCGGGTTGAACCCGGGGAGTAAGGCTAGTTGTGAGCCGGTGGGAGTGATGATTAGTTTTAAAACCATTACAACGGGATGAGCAACGGTACTAAGTAACCGGGTAGGACGTTTGTAGTGTGTGTCTTTGTATTTTTCCAAGGCCGCCGGATATGAGTAGTCCGGTCAGGGAAGAGTACCCACTTTGGAGCCTGAGGATCTCTAGATGTGCAAATGAATTTGATCAAGAACCAAAGGACCGTAGGGCCAGAAAGCGTAAGTGCCCGAAGTCATGACGATCGTGAACCAGAAAGCGTAAGTGTTCAAACGTGATCGGTACCTGAGGGATCACTCGATATGGGGGAGGACTTAGTGCCTAATTGTTTGTGGATGGACCCCCATTGAGAGATTGGAAAAGGATATTTTCGATTGCTATGCATGTTGTGACATGTAGTTTGGATGTGTGGTATACATCGAGTCAGACATTAGAGTCTGTCAGGTTATATAGAATTTATAACCTTAGTATTGGGTACCTTGGTGACTAACAATCTTAGACTCAATAACTTTGTGGGCAAAGTTCTTTAAGGGGGGTAGATTGAAATACCCCGAACTTAATTAGGGTGATTAAATTACTCTAATATAATATTTGAGGGCCTATTAGTGCCTAATAAATGTTGGTAAAGAAAATAAATCCAAAAGAAAACGCTTAAAAAGCAAAAAACGCTAAAATGAGTGTTATATGACCATAGGAGGAATACATCCTCGGTTAGAGTATTAAATGGATTTCCAAGGCTTAATAACTCCTAATTAATATACGGGAACAATTCCTGAAGAAAACGGATCCATAAAATGAATTAAAAACACTAATAAAGCTTTAGTGCACTTTTTTTGAGAAAACCCGAAAACGTGACTTTGAGTGGTCAAACGAACCCGTAAAAAATATATTTCATCAAATAACTATAAATAAACATTAATGGGAGTTTAATAACCATTAAATTAAAGAAACGAGAAAAACTGGAAAACGGGCCGGTTAGTGAATAGTGCTAAAACCGGGTAAATTAACGAGTGTTTTCTGTAAAGACAAAAAACGCTCCAGCTGGCATAATTATATGGGGCCGGTTTTAAAGGGGGAGTCAGCCCTCTCTCTCACACAATAAATAAGTAATGAAAGAAAGAAAAAAAAAGAAAGAAAGGAAGGAAAAGTACAAAAGCAAAAACCTTCTCTCTCCTCCCTCATTTCTCTTTCCTCCTCTCTTTCCTTTATTCTTTCCTCCCTGCCGTTCTCTCTTCTTCCTCCATGGCTGCCGATTTCTCTTCTCCTCCCATGGCTACTCCATCTTCTCCTTCATGCTCTAGCTTCATTAAAGCTCCGATCACAAAAAAAAATACATATTCTTCATCTCCTCATCAAGATCTATCATTCTCTCTTTTCCAAATCTCAAAATTATGAACTTCATCTCCATGGGTTTTTGGCCATTTGAAGAGAAAAGCACGTCTTTTTGAAGCTTGGAGTCCTTTCTCTCCATTAAGGTAAAAATCTCCAAGAAAAACTCACATTTTCCACATCTTTGGTGCTGGCCAATTTTTGCCCATCCTCATGCCTTGTTTTCTTCTTTGTTTGAGTATTGTATCACCCTTCCAATGGTGGTGGAACCCTCCTTTTGATTCAAGGGTTAAAACCCCTCCAAACACTAAAAAGGTAAAACCCTAACTTTGTGCTTTAAGCCTCTTTCATTGAATTAAAATTTCCTAAGGGTTTGGAAGATTAATTGAATGCATTTTTGTGTTCCTTGAATGTTGGGATGGAGTTTGGCAACTCCATTCCCACTTGACCGAATTTGAGGAGAGGAAGAGCAAGAGGAGAATTAAAAGAGGAACTTGTGAAATTAATGTAAGAAATCTACCTTAATACTTGTTCTAATTGTTTTAGAGTTTGGGATGGGTAAATAAATTAATAAGCCCAAATTATGGATTGCAATCTATGTTGGAAAATGTGTTTGGTTGTTTTTAGAGAGAATTGTGAACTATCTTAATTTAAGGCCTATGTGCCATTGCATTTGAGATTTAGAGCTATATTATTGATTGGTGAATTTTGGTCGAGCTTATGTGCTGGTAGGACCCTCCAAGGGTGTGGCTAGTTAGGATTGATTGTGGTGAAATTGGTGAATTTGGACATGCTAGGTTTATGGGGAGGTTATGGCAAAATTTTGGTAGAAATAAAGTGTTTTAGGGGCTGTAATGAGTGAGAACAACCTAGGGAATGGACTAGGTATTGTAAAGGATTTATTTGGGTTAGTTGACCACTCTTGAGTGGATATAAGAGTTGGAAAAGGAAGAGGTAAAAATCCGTAGCAAAAAGGAGTGGTTTAAGTGCCTTAGGAGTTTTAGAAAACAATGAGGATTTTAGGTTTTAAGATTAAGGCATGAACCTTGGTATGAGGAGTGCATTGTCTTGGAGGATTTGGAATGGTCAAATAGAGTGAGAACAATAATGCAAGTGCCAAGAGATAAAATCTGTAGCACAAGTGTGCAAAATGTAACAGTGAGAATGGAAAAATTTGTGAATTTGAGCAAGAAGTTGAGTTAGGATTAAACGTATGATTCGGAGAGGTTTAGAGCATGATTTAAGGTGATTAAACATGTAGAAAACATGTGGAAAGATTAGGGAATGATTAGAGGTGAATTAAGGGTTGAAAACTAGTGGAAAACTGTAAAATTTGACAGTTTCAGGGCTGGTCCGGTTTGCAAACCGGTACACAAACCTGGACCACCCCAAAAACGTCCCAGAAGGTCACAACAGAGGTTGGTCCGGGTTTGTATCCCGGTACACAAACCCGGACCATAGCTAAAATTGTCCAGAAACTGAATTTCGTGTTTGGTCCGGGTTTGTAACCCTGGACACAAACCCGGACCACTATAAAAATTCAACAGAAAGTGCTTTTAATGGTCCTAATGATGGGGGATTGATTGGGGATGGTTTTAGATGATGTTTAGGAGTTGTTTGGTGACCTTTAAAGGTCCTAAGAAGTATAAACAGGTGTTGGAAATGAGTGAGAAGTAAGAACATAAATTAACACTTAAGCATAACTAAGGATAACGGGACAACGGGGTAACAACGTGAGTAGTAAGTTACATACCGTATAAGCTTGATATTAATATCAATGTTTGAAACATTAGCAGAGGAACAAGTGTGAACCGAGGAACGTGAGGTGAACCGGTAAAGTTAACCCAAGGTGAAAGGTATGATTTTCTCATGCCCTGTATGCTACCTTGGCTACTCTGATTTGTGTGTTTGTCTGATTGTGTGATCACCTTAACAAGATAAAAGCACGAATCGAATTGTTTGCACCTTGTAGTGCTTGAATTGTATTGTTTTGTTGAATTGTATTTTGAAATTAAAGTTTGTATATTCATGAAATGTGTGAATGTGGATGAATTGCCTGAGTGTGGAATGTGTGCTATAGTTCAACTCACAGATGAGTCTTGTTTGATTCCTGACTCGTAGAAAGAGTCATGTTGCGAATTAATGAAAACGTGGAAACACACTAAAACTATCGAACCAAGAAACGATAACATAAACCTATGAACTCACTAGAATGTGAGAAAGTATATGGGAGTAGTAAACTTCCGATAACGGTTAGAGAACCGAATTGATTTGATCCACACAATAAATAATAGTGGAAGTATATAAGTAACCTCTATCTAGAGGATTGATAATTGTTCAAAATATGAACCTTGAGTAAGGTAAAGTATGGTAAGGGATCACCAAACCCCTTAGAAAGATAGTTGAACCCCAATGAGAGGATCCGACTAGAATAAACAATGTCCCGAACATGAGTGTATTCGATAAGTTGGGTAAAACCTGAAATTTGAGAATACTAGGCATTGAGAAGTTCCCTAAGCAAATAGATTCTATCAAGAGAGATACTTCTAGGCTAATCCTTGAGATTGTGAAATAACTCCGAGAGAGGAGTTTTGGGAATTTGAGTAGTCCGGTAGAGAACTGGACATTTGAGAATTTGAGGAGCTAATTGTATAGCTCCATTTGTATTTATAAGCCCGGTGGTGGGTCTTGTGTATGACCCTGCCCGGAGGTCGTGGGCAAAGACTTAAAAGATGCCTTTGAGTATTGAGTATTGGTTTGAGAATTGAGGTGAGAACTTGAGTATTAAGTATTGAGTTGTAACTTGAGAGAGAGTTGAGAATTGAGTTGGTAATTTGAGAATTGAGCTTGAGATTGAGTATGGTAGACCTTGGGTGAGATTGATATTAAGAGAAATTGATTAAGGCATAGTGAGGTAGAATCCTCAAAGCCTAAGCATAGGATATATTAAACTAACCCCTTGATGTGTGTGTTAGTGTTTGTGTTCAATGTTGAACCTCGATTGTGTCATTATACATATATAATGTATTGTTGCCTTGCATGCTGTTTGAAATAAAAATGAACCGCATATTCTCGACCAAAGTAGTCGGCGTACCCCTGTTAGCACTCGGGGTATGTGAATTTCATATGCAACAATTTTGTTGAGCCCCTAGGGGCACCGTTTTTATTTTTCAGGTACATGGATGCCGATCACCGTTCGAGAGTGGGACGGGTTGTTATTAAGCATGGGTAGTTGTTTAAGAACTTGTATTTGTTTTAATTGTGGATTTGTAAGACCGAAATGTCATTGGCAATCTTGAGAACTGTAGATACTCGGTATAGAATCGATTAAGGTTTGTATTTGTAATGTATTTGAATTGGTTAAGGAATGGAAAGGTAAATGTATCGTTTGTATAGAGTACTCGGTATAATGACCCATCAGACCGATATTGTATTTGAATTATTGTATTGAATTTGGCCTTGTTAGTCACGTGGGTGACTAACGGCATTGTAATACCCGCCGTTGGTAGTTTGATTTCCGCTGCTTGATGATGGTAATTGAGACGGGTTAGGAGTTAATGGTTGGATTAACGGCAGGGGTGTTACAAATACAATCCTTTTATAGACTAATAAAACTAAACTAATAATAAGAAAATATCTTAACAACTTCGTAACTTCCTCTCACAAAAATTAATCTTCTACATAAAACTAAATAAGTATTATTATTTTCAAATCACAAAACCAACATTTTCCCTGATTTGAATCTCTACTAAAAAAAAAAAAAAAAATATCTTACAATCTAAACAAAAATATTTGAAGCAAATCCCTTAAATCTTCAAATCTTTCACGGAGCACTTCTCTCCAATCTTCCACGAAGCACTTCTCTCCAAAATCCAGATGCACTTCTCATCTTCTTCTGTAATTATGCAATTATGGTGCACATCTCACCAACAATCTATACCAAGATCACATCTCTCCTTACCTCTAAAACAATTTTTCTTCTGCAAACTGAGCCATCTCAGCTTCTTTGTTACTCGTATGAGCATTAAACTTGCAATACTTTTGAACATGACCAAATCTTTTGCACTTGTGTATATGACTCCATTCGAACGACCAAAAATGATAATTATTGCATCTTAAAACTGGAAAAGGAATGTTGAAATTTGATGCCATCAATTAAACTCTAAACTTTTTCACACAAGTTCACTCTTTTTTTATCTCAACTATCATAAAGAAATCATTGGGATCTCAACTATCAGAAAGAAATCATTGTTGATTTTTTCTCTTCATCTGGCTCTGATACCATGTTGAAAATATAATAGAGATGAATAATGTGGAGAAATAAGTAGAAGAAGAATAATACGTGACTCTTGCCTATGATTCTGATAGGAATACAATGCTTTTATAGAATAATAAAACTAAACTAATAATAAGAAAATATCTTAACAACTCTGTAAACTTCCTCTCACAAAAATTAATCTTCTACATAAAACAAAATAAGTATTATTATTTCAAATCACAAAATTTTCCCTTATTGTATGAACTCCTCGTCTTAAAAAAGCAAACGGCAATGCTATTACTGTGGATGGGCACTACATGGCATTCGTTCAACTTCTCAGTATCGGACCATCAACCAAAAGAATAACCTCTAATTGGTCTACTACATTGTTGATAATGACGTATCTGATCATCTTTTGCTTTAATGTATCCTCAAAGTTCTAATCTCCAAATCTATATGTCGTTCATCCTTCTCAGTCCGTGTTCCTGTTCCAAGTTCAGCAACTGTTGATTCACCAACAACTCCTTTTATACATCATTAAATATCCCAGTATAATACCAGATATCACATAGGGCCCAAAAGATTCAATCAACAATATTATGCCGTTATGATTGTTACCCTCTATTCCAAACACTAGGCGATTCCCATCCTCATTGCACTGAAATAGGGGCGTTAACAAATTTTTTGTTGAAAGAGCTCAGCCACCATACACTCAGTAGTAGTAATGTTACATATCATTAGCCACAAAATATATATATCTGACCTGTCTAGTTTCGCCAAATGTAGAGAAGCTATTATGGAACTTGGAAGACAAGCCCATTGAAATGAGATCCACCATTATCCAAGTTTGTGCCAATATTCTATTCTGCTCAACACGACCTATGCAATTTTGACCCAAACATTGCTCCAACCTGTCAATCCCATTCTGGTAGTGTCGCATCAAGAAATGGTAGGTCACACCCAACACGATGAACAATAGCTAGGTGACTAAGACATTGTGATTTTTTTTTTTGAATCAGGCCCTAAGGATATCACATAAGCACAAGCTATGAAACTGAGAGGGCATACACATACAATTGTGCACATATAATATATATTATTATATCAACTAAATACATATTTATATATATGTTGAAAATATAATAGAGATGAAGAATGTGGAGAAATAAGTAGATGAAGAATAATACGTGACTCTTGCCTATGATTCTGATAGGAATACAATCCCTTTATAGACTAATAAAACTAAACTAATAATAAGAAAATATCTTAACTACCCCGTAACTTCCTCCCACAAAAATTAATCTTCTACATAAAACTAATAAGTATTATTATTTTCAAATCACAAAACCAACACTTTCCCTTGATTTGAAATCTATAAAAAACTTTAAAAAAATGTCTTAACAATCTAAAGAAAAATATTTGAAGCAAATCCCTTAACTCTTCAAATCTTTCACGACGCACTTCTCTCCATCTTCCACGGAGCACTTCTCTCCAAAATCTAGATGCACTTCTCATCTTCTTCTGTAATTATGCAATTATGGTGCACATCTCACCAACAATTTATACCAGGAGCACATCTCTCCTTACCTCTAAAACAATTTTTCTTCTGCAAACTGAGCCATCTCAGCTTCTTTGTTACTTGTCTGAGCATCAAACTTGCAATACTTTTGAACATGACCAAATCTTTTGCACTTGTGTATATGACTCCATTCGAACGGCAAAACTGATAATTATTGCGTCTTAAAACTGGAAAAGGAATGTTGAATTTGATGCCATCACTTAACCTCTAAACTTTTTCACACAAGTTCACTCTTTTTTTATCTCAACTATCAGAAAGAAATCATTGGGATCTCAACTATCAGAAAGAAATCATTGGGATCTCAACTATCAGAAAGAAATCATTGTTGATTTTTTCCCTTCATCTGGCTTTGATACCATGTTGAAGATATAATAGAGATGAATAATGTGGAGAAATAAGTAGAAGAAGAATAATACGTGACTTTTGCCTATGATTCTGATAGGAATACAATCCTTTTATAGACTAATAAAACTAAACTAATAATAAGAAAATACTTAACAACTCCGTACTCTCACAAAAATTAATCTTCCACATAAAAACTAAATAAGTATTATTATTTTCTAATCACAAAACCAACACTTTCCCTTGATTTGAAATCTCTAAAAAACTTGAAAAAAATATCTTAACAATCTAAACAAAATATTTGAAGCAAATCCCTTAAATCTTCAAATCTTTCACGGAGCACTTCTCTCCAATCTTCAACGAAGCACTTCTCTCCAAATCCAGATGCACTTCTCATCTTCTTCTATAATTATGCAATTATGGTGCACATCTCACCAACAATCTATACCAGGAGCACATCTCTCCTTACCTCTAAAATAATTTTTCTGCTGCAAACTGAGCCATCTTAGCTTCTTTGTTACTTGTCTGAGCATCAAACTTGCAATACTTTTGAACATGACCAAATCTTTTGCGCTTGTGTATATGACTCCATTCGAACGGCCAAAAATGATAATTATTGCGTCTTAAAACTGGAAAAGGAAAGTTCAAATTTGATTCCATCACTTAAACTCTAAACTTTTTCACACAAGTTCACTCTTTTTTATCCCAACTGTCAGAAAGAAATCATTGGGATCTCAACTATCAGAAAGAAATCATTGGGATCTCAACTATCAGAAAGAAATTGTTGATTGTTATTTTTTCCTTCATCTGGCTTTGATACCATGTTGAAGATATAATAGAGATGAATAATGTGGAAAATAAGTAGAAGAAGAATAATACGTGACTTTTGCCTATGATTCTGATAGGAATACAATCCTTTTATAGACTAATAAAACTAAACTAATAATAAGAAAATATCTTAACAACTCCGTACTCTCACAAAAATTAATCTTCCACATAAAACTAAATAAGTATTATTATTTTCTAATCACAAAACCAACACTTTCCCTTGATTTGAAATCTCTAAAAAACTTGAAAAAAATATCTTAACAATCTAAACAAAAATATTTGAAGCAAATCCCTTAAATCTTCAAATCTTTCACGGAGCACTTCTCTCAATCTTCAACGAAGCACTTCTCTCCAAAATCCAGATGCACTTCTCATCTTCTTCTATAATTATGCAATTATGGTGCACATCTCACCAACAATCTATACCAGGAGCACATCTCTCCTTACCTCTAAAATAATTTTTCTGCTGCAAACTGAGCCATCTTAGCTTCTTTGTTACTTGTCTGAGCATCAAACTTGCAATACTTTTGAACATGACCAAATCTTTTGCGCTTGTGTATATGACTCCATTCGAACGGCCAAAATGATAATTATTGCGTCTTAAAACTGGAAAAGTTCAAATTTGATTCCATCACTTAAACTCTAAACTTTTTCACACAAGTTCACTCTTTTTTTATCCCAACTGTCAGAAAGAAATCATTGGGATCTCAACTATCAGAAAGAAATCATTGTTGATTTTTTTTCCCTTCATCTGGCTCTGATACCATGTTGAAAATATAATAGAGATGAATAATGTGGAGAAATAAGTAGAAGAAGAATAATACGTGACTTTTGCCAATGATTCTGATAGGAATACAATCCTTTTATAGACTAATAAACTAAAATAGTAATAAGAAAATATCTTAACAACTCTATAACTTCCTCTCACAAAAATTAATCTTCTACATAAAACTAAATAAGTATTATTATTTTAAAATCACAAAACCAACACTTTCCCTTGATTTGAAATCTCTAAAAACTTGAAAGAAAATATCTTAACAATCTAAACAAAAATATTTGATGCAAATTCCTTAAATCTTCAATCTTTCATGGAGCACTTCTCTCCAATCTTCCAAGGAGCACTTCTCTCCAAAATCCAGATGCACTTCTCATCTTCTTCTATAATTATGCAATTATGGTGCACATCTCACCAACAATCTGTACCAGGAGCACATCTCTCCTTACCTCTAAAATAATTTTTTCTGCTACAAACTGAGCCATCTCAGCTTCTTTGTTACTCGTTTGAGCATCAAACTTGCAATACTTTTGAACATGACCAAATCTTTTGCACTTGTGTATATGACTCCATTCGAACGGCCAAAAATGATAATTATTGCGTCTTAAAACTGGAAAAGGAAAGTTGAAATTTGATACCATCACTTAAACTCTAAACTTTTCAAACAAGTTCACTCTTTTTTTTATCTCAACTATCAGAAAGAAATCATTGGGATCTCAACTATCAGAAAGAAATCATTGTTGATTTTTTCCCTTCATCTGGCTCTGATAATATGTTGAAAATATAAAAGAGATGAAGAATGTGGAGAAATAAGTAGAAGAAGAATAATACGTGACTCTTGCCTATGATTCTGATAGGAATACAATCCTTTTATAGACTAATAAAACTAAACTAATAATAAGAAAATATCTTAACAACTCCGTAACTTCCTCTCACAAAAATTAATCTTCTACATAAAACTAAATAAGTATTATTATTTTCAAATCACAAAACCAACACATTCCCTTGATTTGAAATCTCTAAAAAACTTGAAAAAAAATATCTTAACAATCTAAACAAAAATATTTGAAGCAAATCCCTTAAATCTTCAAATCTTTCATGTAGCACTTCTCTCCAATCTTCCACGGAGCACTTCTCTCCAAAATCCAGATGCACTTCTCATCTTCTTCTATAATTATTCAATTATGGTGCACATCTCACCAACAATCTATATCAGGAGCACATCTCTCCTTACTTCTGTAACAAAAAATTTTCTACAAACTGAGTCATCTCAGCTTCTTTGTTACTCGTTTGAGCATCAAACTTGCAATACTTTTGAACATGACCAAATCTTTTGCACTTATGTATATGACTCCATTCGAACCGCCAAAAATGATAATTATTGCCTTTAAAATTGGAAAAGGAATGTTGAAATTTGATATCATCACTTAAACTCTAAACTTTTTCACACTAGTTCACTCTTTTTTTTTATCTATACTATCAGAAAGAAATCATTGGGATCTCAACTATCAGAAAGAAATCATTGTTGATTTTCCCTTCATCTGGCTCTTATACCATGCTGAAAATATAATAGAGATGAAAAATGTGGAGAAATAAGTAGAGGAAGAATAATTCGTGACTCTTGCCTTTGATTTTGATAGGAATACAATCCTTTTATAGACTAATAAAACTAAACTAATTATAAGAAAATATCTTAACAACCCCGTAACTTCCTCCCACAAAAATTCATCTTCTACATAAAACTAAATAAGTATTATTATTTTCAAATCACAAAACCAACACTTTCCCTTGATTTGAAATCTCTAAAAAACTTGAAAAAAATATGTTACCAATCTAAACCAAAAAATTTGAAACAAATCCCTTAAATCTTTAAATCTTTCACAGAGCACTTCTCTCCAATTTTCCACAGTGCACTTCTCTCCAAAATCCATAAGCACTTCTCATCTTCTTCTGTAATTATGCAATTATGGTGCACATCTCACCAACAATATATACCAGGAGCACATATCTCCTTACCTCTAAAACAATTTTTCTTCTACAAACTGAGCCATCTCAACTTCTTTTTTACTCGTGTGAGCATCAAACTTGCAATACTTTTGAACATGACCAATTGTTTTGCACTTGTGTATATGACTCCCTTCGATTGGCCAAAAATAATAATTATTGCCTCTAAAAACTGGAAAAGGAATGTTGAAATTTAATGCCATCACTTAAACTTTAAACTTTTTCACACAAGTTCACCCTTTTTTTTGGATCTCAACTATCAGAAAGAAATCATTGGGATCTCAACTATAAAAAAGAAATCATTGTTGATTTTTTTCCTTCTTCTGGCTCTAATACCATGATGAAAATATAATAGAGATGAAGAATGTTGTGAAATAAGTAGAGGAAAAATAATACGTGACTCTTGCCTATGATTCTGATAGGAATACAATCCTTTTATAGACTAATAAAACTAAACTAATAATAAGCAAAAAAATATCTTAACAACCCCGTAACTTCCTCTCACAAAAATTAATCTTCTACATAAAACTAAATAAGTATTATTATTTTCAAATCACAAAACCAACACTTTCCCTTGATTTGAAATCTCTAAAAAACTTGAAAAACATATCTTAACAACCTAAACAAAAATATTTGAAGCAAATCCCCCCAAATCTTTCAATCTTTCGGAGCACTTCTCTCCAATCTTCCACGGAGCACTTCTCTCCAAAATCTAGATGCACTTCGCATCTTCTTCTGTAATTATGCAATTATGGTGCACATCTCACCAACAATCTATACAAGGAGCATATCTCTCCTTACCTCTAAAACAATTTTTCTTCTACAAACTGAGCTATCTCAGCCTCTTTGTTACTCGTCTGAGCATCAAACTTGCAATACTTTTGAACATGACCAAATCTTTTGCACTTGTGTATATGACTCCACTCGAACGGCCAAAAATGATTATTATTGCCTCTAAAAACTGGAAAAGGAATGTTTAAATTTGATGTCATCACTTAAATTCGTAACTATTTCACACAAGTTCACTCCTTTTTTTTGGATCTCAACTATCAGAAAGAAATCATTGGGATCTCAACTATCAGAAAGAATTCATTGTTGATTTTTTCCCTTCATCTGGCTCTGATACCATGTTGAAAATATAAAAGATGAAGAATGTGAAGAAATAAGTAGAGGAAGAATAATACGTGACTCTAGCCTATGATTATGATAGGAATACAATCCTTTTATAGACTAATAAAACTAAATTAATAATAAGAAATCTTAATAACCCCGTAACTTCTTCTCACAAAAAGTCATCTTTTACATAAAACTAAATAAGTATTATTATTTTCAAATCACAAACCAACAATATATATATAAAGAGTTGAAATCTAGTGTATATCTATACTTACAATGTTACAATGTACGAAAAAACCTATATCCATCCAGTTTACGGTGTGCATCAATAAACAAATTCTGCACTGCACCCACCTGGAAAGAGATAATAATCACAAACGACGTCGCTACACCAGAATGGACTCAGATTCTACAGATAAAATGAAAGAATAGTAAAAAAATATGAATTTGTACGTACCACCACTGCTATATGACCGGTTCTTGCTATTACCATCTTTTGTGTGAAGATCTTAGCAAACAACGACAGTTTCGCTACACTGGAATAGAATAACAAGAAGCTTGTCAGAAAGAAAAGAAAGAAATAAAGAAAGAGAGAACTGAAACGTAACGGGACTTCTTTCATAAACTGAAACATACAAACTTTGCACGGCTGTTCGACTTCTGTGTGAAGATCTTAGCAAACAACGGCAGTTTCGCTACACCGGGATAGAATAACAAGAAGAAACCGCCGAAAACCTGAGGAAGGCTCCAAATAGATCAAAGAGACAACCGAGTACATTTGTAATGTCACCACATCGACTTCCAAGACCGTAAGATTTCCTAATCGACCAAATCTCTAGTATTCTACTGTTTATGAATCGTGTTCCATTACCTAGAAAGTATTCGATGACAAAGAAAGTGGTATGCAGGTGACGCGAATGGCAAACGAAGTGAAGAAGAATGTTATGGGGGCGACGGACGAGAGTAAGGAGAAGCTCAAGGAACCGATACAAGTTGCCGCAGATTTAGGCTCCGTTCTCACATAGATTTTTATTAGACTATAACGTGTTTAGTAGTCAGCGTAAGCATTCAATGGTGTATTAAATCGTAAATACAACCCTAGCTTTGCTTTAAAAAACCCTAGCTTCTTTACAATATATATAATGCTAATCCTAAAGATATTTCTCAAAAAAAAAAGATAGAATACAAAAGATAAAAGTAAAATGTAAACATTTATCTGATTTGGACTACAAAGATAATTACATTATGGGCTAGGAAATAATAGAAAGTATATTGGACCAAAGTGAAATACGCGTAAAATTTAAGCTAGAAATATTATACAGATTAATTGTTATTATTATAATTATATGTAATTTGTTATAGTTTTACTAATTCGGTTGGGATTGGAAATAGTGCTAAATAATTATGTTACTTAACTATGGGGAAATGTGTTATATATATGAGTTGCAATTATATTTTATTATTTTATGTCATAGCATTAGTAAATAGGAGGTTACTGGAATATGTTGGTGATGTAATTTAACTGATTTTAGGAATCATGTAATCATTGGACTAGGAAGTTAAGTTAATTATTTTATCCTCTTTCCTAAATTATTTTTATTGTTATTCCAATCTTCTACCGAGGTGATTACGATCATCTTTATCTTCTTCTAGAATTAATCATCCAATTTTACTTTTGATTTCTTTCTAAAATAACTATCATATCTCTCTTCAAGATAATTACATTCATTCTTATCCATTCATAACTGATTAATTATTTTACTTTGTACCTTCTTCCAAATTAATTATTTATTTACTTCTTATCTTCTCTTAAATTATTACTCCATAATAATTTATTCTCCTTTAAAACTAATCATTATATTATCCTCCTCTTACTTGTAAATAAATTAATCTATTAAACTCTCTTTGTAACACCCTGGATTTTGCCTCAAAACATAGGAAATGAAATAATAAAGCTAACGGTGAAAACGGCTTCAAAAACGGACCCCAAACGAGTCCTAAAGGGCAAAACAAGCCTGGTCCGAACTTGTGTCCGGACATTGTAAGTTCGGACACAAGCCGAGACATTTAAACTGTAGAAATCCAACTGTCCGAACTTGTGTCCGGACATTGATGTTCGGACACAAGTCGAGAGTTGAAAGGATTGAAAACCCAGAGGTGTCCGAACTTGTGTCCGGACTTAGAAGTTCGGACACAAGTAAGTTGGAAAAGTCCGAGAAAAATAACGTGGCGTGTCCGAACTTCAATGTTCGGACCGAAGTTCGGACACACCAAAACAGAAAGCCTTTAAAACTTTCGGGGCCTGTCCGAACATGGATGTCCGGACGGACGTTCGGACAGGTCCTGATATACACCCAAAAATGCTAAAGCAGGACCAACTCAACACCAAATTACTCACAATAACTTAGCAACAAAAGAAAGGCCATTGTAGTAACTCCAGTACTTCAAATAACGACATAGATGCCTCTGAAAGATCTCTTAAACAATAAGTAACTTTCCAACATATCCAAGACTTCTTAAAGAATTAATCGAGTAAAACACTTCAACTAGATAGCAGCGGAAATAGCAAAATCCACAAGGGCGTTACCGCCACACTCTAACAAAGAGTGCTCAGGCTTAAACCACTAATCAAGAACAAAAACCTTTCCAAAACTGATAAAACATAACCAATCCAAAACATAACTCAACTTGTTCAATGTAGCATTTATTCAGTCGTCCTAAACTATGTGACAGCGCGTCCCAAACCCCAATTCAGCCATGAGTACCTGCGATCATAAAACAACAATGGAAAACGCGAAGGGATCGCGCAAATCAGTAAAACTGAGTAAACATTGTCTCAACCTGTAAAATACATTTTGAAACCCATTTACGTTTGCAAAACATTAACTCACACCATAATAATATCCAGCTTTACCAACACCAAACCACCATTAGTAAACATTTCAGGGGAGAACTTTCCAGGAATCAAATCAATGGTTTACACAGACGACCCCAATCCGGGTCGCAATAATTAGAATCTCACCTCACTCTACGTCCTTAAGTGTGCACACCCCCCAGAAGGTAACTTATGACCCAAAGGAGTAGATCATTAGAGCTTAACTGCAAGTAATGTCTGCAGGCAAAAGTAATAAGAATATCCACGGGGTACATAGTACCAATAATTACACGGAGCGCCATAAGGCACCAATAGTTTACACGGAGCACCAGAAGGTACCAATCAATCCAATAACCAATTCAAGGAAAGTCTCCCAAAACGTTTATCCAAACCTTTCGCAAATCATCACACCAGAAACACACGGGGGAAATAAATCCCAAACTTCCACAATCTCAAAACCACAGTAAATCCAAATCATTAACCATCACAAAACACAAAGGTAAGAATGTTGAGCACAACATTTACCTGGATACGCTCACAGTCACCGAATTACTCAGCTAGGTCAGCAGTAACGTCCGTCAGAGAAGTCGGAGTCTAGAATACAAGTAGAACACAATCAGATACTACCCAAAGACTAGCAAATTATTCATCTAATCTTACCAACGGATTCCCCTTACCCTTCTACCAATTCCGGCACCAGAGAAGCGGCCTAACGACGTTGGAGAGTAAGAGCGTGAATTCAAAAGAGTTGGAAGCTTGAAGAAAGAGAAGAGAGTTGTGACGGCGTATTGAAGATGAAGGAGATCGTGAGATTAAATAGAAAATAATTATTATGATAAGATAGAAATAAGTTAATAAATACCTTTGATTTTAAAAGGAGAGAGAGAACTGAAAATAGTTTGTAAAATAATAACAACAATAATATCAATCTGAAAACCAAGTAATTAAATAACTTTCAAAAGTCATGGAAGGATCTAGATTCTGAATCAAGGAGATAATTAAATATTATCTGATTAAAATAATTTAGAAGGAGAGCTAACTGATCACTAGTAAAGATTGGGAAGGATTATCTAAATAAATAGATAGAGGGATAAATACACAATAGCTGTATAAATAAGTTAGGAAGAGGAAATTATTTTAAGAAGAAGTAAAATCGAATTCGTGAACTTGAACATAATAACGTTATTTGAAACGGATGTAAATATATCGATATATATATATATATTGCTTCTCTGGGCCTTTATTAATCTTACTCATATCATTCCCGACTATATACTAATTTAATCCTAAGCCAAATTTCACGGGTATTTCATCTCATCCCCCTTAAAAGAAAGCTTCGCCCTCGAAGCTAAGTCTAGGTGATACTCCAACCACAAGACTGAAACCGAAAGTTGAATCCAACTGAACTTGACATAAGTCTTAAACGGTTACCTGCTCGAAGAGCTGTGGGTATTTCTTCCTCATCTCCTCTTCTACCTCCCACGTAGCCTCCTCGGTTCCATGATTAGACCATAAGACCTTGACCATACGGATGGTCTTCGACCGCGTCTCCCTGGTCTTAGTGTCCAGTAGTCTGATGGGGTACTCCTCATAGGATAGATTCTGCTCCAGCTCCAAGACCTCTGGCTGTAACACATGCAACGGATCGGGAACATACCGCTTCAGCTGGGAAACATGGAAGACGTTGTGAACTTTTCCCAGTTCACAGGGAAGTGCTAATCGGTAAGCTACCTCTCCAACTTTCTCCAAGATCTCATAGGGTCCAACGAATTTGGGGCTGAGCTTCCCTTTCTTCCCGAACCTGGTTACTCCTCTCATAGGAGATACTTTCAAGAAAACCTTATCTCCCACCTCGAATTCCTCTGGTCTGCGCTTGAGATCGGCATAGGACTTCTGCCTGTCCTGGGCTGCCTTCATTCGTCTCTGAATCATCCGGACTTGCTCCATAGTCTCTTCAATCAACTGGGGCCCCAAAACAATAGTCTCACTAATGTCGCTCCAGCATAACGGTGTCCTACACTTCCTCCCATACAGGGCCTCATAAGGAGCCATCCTGATGCTGGTGTGATAACTGTTATTATAGGAAAACTCTATCAGGTGTAGCATATCAGCCCATGAACCCTGAAAATCCATCACACATGCACGAAGCATGTCCTCCAAGGTCTGGATGGTTCTCTCGGTCTGACCATCAGTGGCTGGATGAAACGCAGTACTCAACTTCAACTTGGTACCCATTGCCTTTTGAAACTGCTGCCAGAAGTGGGCTAAAAACCTCGAGTCTCTGTCTGAAATAATGGTCTCAGGTACCCCATGATATCTCACCACATTTCTGATGTAAGCATCCACCAACTGGCTCATGGACCACGTCTTCTTCATAGGTATGAACCGTGCAGACTTAGTGAGTCGGTCCACAATTACCCAAATCTGATTGACCCCTCCCTTCGCTGGTGGTAAACCCATCACGAAGTCCATGGAGATGGAGTCCCACTTCCACTTTGGAACCTCCAACGGCTGCAGTAAACCTCCCATCCTCTTGTGTTCGAATTTGACCTTCTGACAGGTAAGACACTTCGACACAAACTCTGCAACTTCCCTCTTCATATTAGGCCACCAAAACATCTTCTTTAGGTCCTTATACAACTTGTCACCGCCCGGATGAACTGAATAAGGAGTATTATGAGCCTCCCTCATCAGCCTCTCCTTTACCTCCACGCACCCCTGCGGTACACACCATCGGCCTCTAAACCTCAGACTGCCGTCAATGTGGGTCTCAAACCCCTCAGCTTTCCCTTCCTTCATCTTATCCTTGATGCGCTCCAACTTCGCATCACCAGGCTGTCCTTTGAGTATCTCTCCATAGATGTCGGAAGAGACACTCATGTGGTACAACCTCACCTCACGCTCTACTCCTCCCGCCTCCATCACTTCTAAGTTCAGCTTCTCGAAATCACGTACTAACTCTGGAAGAACCCATATGAATTTACAGAATGACTCTTCCCTACTCAGAGCATCGGCCACTAGGTTGGACTTTCCTTCATGGTATAAAATCTCCAGATCATAATCTTTGATCAGCTCCAACCATCTCCTCTGCCTCATGTTTAGTTCCTTCTGAGTGAAGATGTACTTGAGGCTTTTATGGTCGGTGTAGATCTTGCAGGATACACCGTAGAGGTAGTGCCTCCAAATCTTCAGGGCAAAGACTACTGCTGCAAGCTCTAGATCGTCGGATACCTGGTCTCGTACTCCTTCAGTTGTCTCGATGCGTAGGCTATGACTTTCCCATGCTGCATCAAGACACATCCCAAACCATACTTGGAAGCATCGCTGAAGACCTCAAATCCGTCTGTCCCCGAAGGCAAGGTCAACACTGGGGCTGTGGTCAACCTTTCCTTCAATGTCTGAAACGCTTTCTCACAGTCATCATCCCACTGAAACTTGGTTACTTTCTTCATGAGATTCGTGAGCGGTCTAGCTATCTTTGAGAAATCCTTCACAAACCTTCTATAGTATCCTGCTAGACCCAGGAAGCTACGAACCTCGTCAGATTACTCGGTGTTGGCCACTCTTTCACTGCTTGGACCTTGGCCGGATCCACTGAAATTCCTTCTTTGGTGACGATGTGGCCTAGGAATGCCACTCGATCCAACCAGAAATCACACTTGGTCAGTTTGGCGTAAAGCTGCTGCTCTCTCAAAATCTGCAAAACTGATCTCAGGTGCTCCTCGTGCTCTTCCTCATCCTTGGAGTAGATGAGGATGTCGTCTATAAAAACCACCACAAACCGGTCTAGAAAGGGATTAAAGATCCGGTTCATGAGGTCCATGAAAACTGCCGGCGCGTTTGTCAACCCAAAGGGCATCAGAAACTCAAAATGCCCATACCTGGTCCTGAAGGCCGTCTTCGGAATATCCTTTTCTGCAACACGTAACTGGTGGTACCCCGACCTCAGGTCTATCTTGGAGAAGACTCCTGCACCTGAAGCTGGTCGAAAAGTCGTCGATTCTGGGCAAGGGATATCGGTTCTTCACAGTAATCTGGTTCAGCTCTCGGTAGTCTATGCACAGCCTCATGCTCCCATCCTTCTTCTTTACGAACAAGACAGGAGCTCCCCATGGCGATACACTCGGGCGAATGTACCCCTTCTCCAATAACTCCTCCAACTGGACTTTCAGTTCCTTCAATTCTGATGGCGCCATACGGTATGGGGCCTTGGAGATAGGCGCTGCTCCTGGCACAAGGTCGACGCTGAACTCTACCTCCCTGTCTGGCGGCATACCCGGAATCTCATCTGGAAAGACGTCAGGGAACTCATTCACCACCCGAATCTCTTCTAATGGGCTCGACGCTTGTCTCAAATCCTGGACATGGCAGAGATATGCCTGCTGTCCCTTCTTCACTTGGGAGAGAATTGACATAGCTGAAACTATCTTTACTCCCGGTGTCTTCTCCATGCTACTGTAGGAGACTCTTCGGCCCGTTGGTCCTCTCAGAACGATCTTCTGCTCTCCACAATCGATCTTCCCTTATACTTGCTTAGCCAGTCCATCCCCAAAATAATATCGAAGTCGGGGAGGACGAACTGGATCAGGTCAATTACAAATATCTCCCCCTTTATGTCTACCCCCACATCTTTCAATACAGCATTACAAGAAATAACCCGCCCCGAGGGTATAGATACTGCTATGGTAGAAGTCTTACAAGTTTCTAGACCCAATTTCTTAGCAAATTCCTCAGAAACGAAAGAATAAGAAGCTCCAGTATCGAACAAAACATGTGCTGAAGTACCATGAACAGAAAAGGTACCTGCTAACACCTCTGCCTCGGCCTCAGCTTCGGCCCGGCTCATCACATTGATCTTCCCTGGAGCCCGCTGCTGGTTGCCTCGGTACTCCCCTTGGCCTCTATTGCCACCATTGCCGCCTTCTCCATTACTACGCTGAGGAGCGTCCCCGCGCTGATTTTGATTCGGGCCTCTGCCCTGCTGGTCGGGCTGCCTGAATGAACGTCACCATTGTAACTTCTCTGCTGCTGCCTCCCTGGGGACTCTGAAGACACTCGAACAATCGGTGTCCCCGCCTACCACAACGAAAGCAAGTGACCAAGTTCCCCTCACAATCTTTTCCTGGGTGGTCCTTGTTGCACCTCTTGCAGTAGAAGTGTCTCTCCGGTCTAGTCTCCTCTCTGAGACTGGTGCTGGGACTGGTCACCTCGTCTCTGGTCACCTCTGTGATCTCCCCCATGTCTCGGCCTCCCGTCTCTGCGGTCCGAGTAAGGCTTCCACCTCTTCTCCTGCTGATGATGTCTGTGGGACTGGTCCTCCCGTCCCCGGGGTTCATCTCCTCCTTCCACCTTCCTCTTATTACCAGCCAAGACCTCCTTCCTCTTCTGCTGCACCCTGTATAGGTTAGCAGCTTTCCCGTACGCATCTTGAAGCGTCGGGATAGTCAGCACGCTGAGGGCCTCCTGCAGACTCCAGTTTAGCCCACCCACAAACCTCTGCACCTTCGACGCCTCGTCGGGAACCATCGTAGGAGCAAACCTGGCCAGCTCCAGGAACTTCGAATGGTACTCCTTGACACTCAGAGATAACTGCTTGAGTTCTGAGAACTCCAAATATTTCTGCATTTGACATGCTCGGGGTAGAAGCGCCTCCTCATGGCCTCCTTCAGGCCATCCCAACCAAAATCAGGTCCAGCTAGTAGCACATCTCTGTTGGCAGACCACCAGATGTCTGCCTCACTCTTGAAATAGTACACTGCTGCATTTACCCTCCGGTTTGCTGGGCAATTGACTGCTTCAAAGATCTTGTCAAATTCCCTTATCCAGTCTTCAAGTAGCACTGGGTCTTCCTCTCCCTTGAAGGGTGTGGGCTTCAGATGGCAATTCTCTTGGTGTAGTCCTCCGGCACATTATCCCTCTGCGCCTGCCTCTGGACTATTGTCCCAAGTTGAGAGCCAACTCCTGCAACTGCCTCATCGGGTCGTTGGCGGCCATCTGAGTTTGGCGACTCCTGCTTCTGGTGTGGTATGGGAAACTCAGTCTGTCAGCCAGTCCTGCACTCCCTAGAGCTCTATTCGAACTCCTGTTACATATACTAAGCAAGGTAAGCAACATCCACCCATATCCCCCATATATTAAGTCTCTACCCCATATTAGGAGTTAGCACATCTAATAACTCCAATACCAGTACACAATACTCAATCAGTTATACTAACATCATCACAATCAGGGTAATATACACAGAGAATGGACTCCAACATCCATGCAGTATAATATCACATACGCAACATCGCAGGCACCACAATTCCCCCAAACGGCTTACCCCACATTTTAGTTCCTTTATAATCCAAATTTTATCTTATTTACCAAACACGGCTCTGATACCACCTTGTAACACCCTGGATTTTGCCTCAAATCATAGGTAATGAAATAACCAAGCTAACGGTGAAAACGGCTTTAAAAACGGACTCCAAACGAGCCCTACAGGGCAAAACAAGTCTGGTCCGAACTTGTGTCCGGACATGGGAAGTTCGGACACAAGCCGAGACATTTAAACTGTAGAAATCCAACTGTCCGAACTTGTGTCCGGACATTGATGTTCGGACACAAGTCGAGAGTTGAAAGGATTGAAAACCAGAGGTGTCCGAACTTGTGTCCGGACTTAGAAGTTCGGACACAAGTAAGTTGGAAAAGTCCGAGAAAAAAACGTGGCGTGTCCGAACTTCAATGTTCGGACCGAAGTTCGGACACACCAAACAGAAAGCCTTTAAAACTTTCGGGGCCTGTCCGAACATGGATGTCCGGACGGACGTTCGGACAGGTCCTGATACACCCAAAAATGTAAAACAGGACCAAATCAACACCAAATTAATCACAATAACTTGCAACAAAGAAAGGCCATTGTAGTAACTCCAGTACTTCAAATAACGACATAGATGCCTCTGAAAGATCTCTTAAACAATAAGTAACTTCCAACATATCCAAGACTTCTTAAAGAATTAATCGAGTAAAACACTTCAACTAGATAGCAGCGGAAATAGCAAAATCCACAAGGGCGTTACCGCCACACTCTAACAAAGAGTGCTCAGGCTTAAACCACTAATCAAAACAAAAACGTTTCCAAAACTGATAAAACATAACCAATCCAAAACATAACTCAACTTGTTCAATGTAGCATTTATTCAGTCGTCCTAAACTATGTGACAGCGCGTCCCAAACCCCAATTCAGCCATGAGTACCTGCGATCATAAAACAACAATGGAAAACGCGAAGGGATCGCGCAAATCAGTGAAACTGAGTAAACATTGTCTCAACCTGTAAAATACATTTTGAAACCCATTTACATTTGCAAAACATTAACTCACACCATAATAATAACCAGCTTTACCAACACCAAACCACCATTGACAAAACATTTCAGGGGAGAACTTTCCAGGAATCAAATCAATGGTTTACACGGACGACCCCAATCCGGGTCGCAATAATTAGAATCCCACCTCACTCTACGTCCTTAAGTGTGCCACCCCCCAGAAGGTAACTTATGACCCAAAGGAGTAGATCATTAGAGCTTAACTGCAAGTAATGTCTGCAGGCAAAAGTAATAAGAATATCCACGGGGTACATAGTACCAATAATTACACGGAGCGCCATAAGGCACCAATATTTACACGGAGCACCAGAAGGTACCAATCAATCCAATAACCAATTCAAGGAAAGTCTCCCAAAACGTTTATCCAAACCTTTCGCAAATCACACCAGAAAACACACGGGGAAAATAAATCCCAAACTTCCACAATCTCAAAACCACAGTAAATCCAAATCATTAACCATCACAAAACACAAAGGTAAGAATGTTGAGCACAACATTTACCTGGATACGCTCACGTCACCGAATCACTCAGCTAGGTCAGCAGTAACGTCCGTCAGAGAAGTCGGAGTCTAGAATACAAGTAGAACACAATCAGATACTACCCAAAGACTAGCAAATTATTCATCTAATCTTACCAACGGATTCCCCTTACCCTTCTACCAATTCCGGCACCAGAGAAGCGGCCTAACGACGTTGGAGAGTAAGAGCGTGAATTCAAAAGAGTTGAAGCTTGAAGAAAGAGAAGAGAGTTGTGACGGCGTATTGAAGATGAAGGAGATCGTGAGATTAAATAGAAAATAATTATTATGATAAGATAGAAATAAGTTAATAAATACTTTGATTTTAAAAGGAGAGAGAGAACTGAAAAATAGTTTGTAAAATAATAACAACAATAATATCAATCTGAAAACAAGTAATTAAATAACTTTCAAAAGTCATGGAAGGATCTAGATTCTGAATCAAGGAGATAATTAAATATTATCTGATTAAAATAATTTAGAAGGAGAGCTAACTGATCACTAGTAAAGATTGGGAAGGATTATCTAAATAAATAGATAGAGGATAAATACACAATAGCTGTATAAATAAGTTAGGAAGAGGAAATTATTTTAGGAAGAAGTAAAATCGAATTGTGACTTGAACATAATAACGTTATTTGAAACGGATGTAATATATCGATATATATATATTGCTTCTCTGGGCCTTTATTAATCTTACTCATATCATTCCCGACTATATACTAATTTAATCCTAAGCCAAATTTCACGGGTATTTCACTCTTTTCTTCCCCGTCTTCATCATCGACCGCGCGACGTTGTACGCTCATCTTCTCCAAATGCCAAATCTCCCAGTCTTCCTCTGTTATCTACAAAGCTTCCCCCTGGTGCCAATTAGAGCCATTCGAAGGGTAAGTGCAATCATATTAGTTGGGGTTTACAAGGTTATGATTGAATTACATTTTGTTGGTGGATTATTGAAAGTGTGTACATTAAATCTTAAAGCTCGAGTTCGTTAATGGTGGATGCTATTGATTGGGATGGTTGTCTCTTTTTCGCTGAACATGAACTTCAGGTAAAATCTGTGCTCATAAATGATTTCTCGTGTGATTTGCGAACTGTTGAAGGATTATTAAAACCCTGTTTTGGCATTTTGGAAGTTGGGAATTTATTCCTTCGCGTATTCTGGATTCAATGGTTTTACAAATTTGAAATGATTACTGTTTTGGGAGACTTTCACTGGATTAATTACTTGTTGGTACCGATTAGTGCTTTGTGTGAATTGTTGGTACCTTTATGGTGCCCCGTTTAAATTGTTGGTACCTTTATGGTGCTCCGTGTAATTGTTGGTACTTTGTACCCCGTATATATATATGCGTTGCGAACACTGAAATGCAGTTAAACTCTATGATCTACTCCTCTTTTGCCAGAGGGCCTATGTGAGCGCCGTGGATTTTCGTCTTTGATGAGACGACCAGAGGGCCTGTGAGAGCACCATGGATTTTGATGACACTCTTGAAATTTTGCTGACATAGAGTTGTTTGTGAATTTCTTGGCAACTCCGTCGGGCGTGAGTTTTAGCCCAAGCCGGTTCTATGCCCCTTTTCTTTCATACTTTTATTGAATACTTCAGGAGACATTGAACGTTATAAGGCACGCTTGGTCGTTCGGGGCTTCACACAAAAAGAAGGTGAAGATTTTCACGAAACCTTTTCTCCCGTGGTTAAAATGACCACTGTCCGTGCTTTGATTTCTGTAGCTACAAAACGACGTTGGAAAATTCACCAACTCGACGTGAATAACGCCTTCATCCACGATGACCTATATGAGGAAATCTACATGAAAATTCCCGATGGCCTCACTACCAACACTAGTGGATTGGTTTGCAAACTTCAAAAATCTTTATATGGCCTCAAACAAGCTTCCCGTCAATGGTATGCCAAGTTATCATCCTCTCTCACAAGTCTGGGCTTCATCATGTCCGATAATGATCACTCCCTTTTTAAATGGAGTCATGACAAATCCATCCTCTTTCTCGGAGTCTACGTGGATGACATTGTCCTTTGTGGAAATGATGACAACAAGATCACTTGCGTCAAAGAAACCCTCCATCATTTGTTCAAAATTAAGGATCTTGGCACTCTTATTACTTTCTCGGTATGGAATTTCATCATACTACTGATGGTATTGCGATCACTCAAACGAAGTTTGCCACGGATCTACTCACAGATTATCATGTCACCTCCAAACCTCCGGTTGCTAGTCCCCTTGCTCCAGGCACCAAACTTCTTCTTCATGATGGTCCTCTCTTGCCCGATGCCACCGAATATCGTCGTCTCATCAGGAAGCTCAACTACCTTATTAATACCCATCCTGATCTCAACTTCAGCGTCCAACTCTTGAGCCAATTCAACCAGCAACCTTCTCAAAAGCATTGGGATGCCGCCATCCGCGTCCTTCAAACTAAAAGGGACTCTTGGCTATGGCATTTTCTTCAATAATTCTAACGACTATTCCCTCCTTGCTTACTGTGATTCCGATTGGGCCTCCTGTCCCATTTCTCGTAGGTCCGTCAGTGGGTATTACATTCTTTTTGGAGGTGCTCCCATCTCTTGGAAATCTAAGAAGCAAACTTGCGTTTCCCTTTCTTCAGCCGAGGCAGAGTATGCGCTCTTCGACGGTCACCACGGAGTTGTCTTGGCTCTCTCGTCTTCTTCATGAGCTTGGGATACATCACATCACACCTATACCACTAAAGTGTGACAATCAGTCCGCTGTTTTTATTGCCCACAACCCCGTTCTTCACGAACGTACGAAACACATCAAAATTGACATACATTATGTTCGTGACCAGATCAAAGCCGATCTCATTGAGGTTTCTCATATCTCCAATACTCATCAAAAAGCCGACATGCTCACCAAGGCTTTACCAGGCAAAAACTATCGGAGACAACTTCAGTCTATGGGGATGCTTGACGTTTCTACAAACCATGGAAAAACCCATTTTTCCTTGGTTTGCGGGGGGGGGGGGGGGGGGGGGTTGTTAGGATATGTTATTATACTTAGGATATATTATTTATTACTTTCCAGATTTAGGAGATAGTATATCCTCATACTTAGGATATATTATATTTCTAACATAATCTTCGCTAGTATAATCTTTTCTATCCTCTTTTGTATTATCCTCATTAATTTAATCATAAAGGCTAAGTTTCTAATTAGGAAACTACTCATGTATAAATACCCTTCCTGGTATTCATCCAAACACATAATACATACGAATTCTATTCTTTCTCAAATTCGTCTTCGCTCTCTCTCACGCTCCTCTTATGTTGTTCACTCGTCTTTCTCCCGTGCATACTCTAATCGCTTCCGCTTCTCCCATCTCTCTGCAATCGAACATATGCTTGGGTTTGATAGGAGTGCCTTTTGAAACTTACTAGATCGTTTCCGCTTGGTCCATTGTTGGCTTTCTCTTTCGGCCCTTTTTTTTTTACACCCGTTCACTTTTTGATAACCGGCCTTCAATGTGTTCTCACTGTTTTCGGAATAGACCAGACTCTTACGTTGAGCTCTTCAACATTCTATTTTTGCTGTCAGTGATCGTCTGAGAATTCAATCACTCCTGGCTGCTTCAGCAAGTGAAAACTAATGTGGGGCAACAGACAGATTTTGTCAATAATCGTACATTTGTTCGCTTGGTCTTCCTTTCCTTCAGTCAAGTTCAAAACATTTGATTAACAACGATATTCAATACAAATATGGAGAAGGAAAATATCATGAAGCTTTTTATTTTTGATCTCTAAAAATATCAATATCAGTCTTTATGGTTTAAATTGTTGCGACATAGTATACAGAACTAAAACAATTGTCTTATGTTGCTGTATGTCTTCTTCTTTTGAGTAGTGACGATAGGGGTAAGAGTGAAATACCCCAAACTTAGATATGGTGTTTAAATGATAAACTAAGATATAAGGAGGCTAAATAATGCCTTAGAAACATTAAGAAACATTTCTAATCAAAGAAAATATAAGGAAACACCAAAAGAGCAGTTTAAGCAAAAACGTGCTCTAAGCTTGAAGAGACTTGGGAGAGTACCCAAATATTGTTCTAAGACCTTAGTAATATCCTAATGGTCATTTTAAATCAATTACCAAAGAAAACCAAGCTTGAAAACAAGTTAAAACACAAAATGTGCTTAAGGAGTCTTAAAGCACGTTTTTGAAAAATTGTCTTGTAAATGAGTTTTGAATGGAAATGTCCATCATTACTCTTTAATTAACATGTGTACTATATAGTATCACATTTTGAAGTCTATATCAATGGGAAATCAAAAATTCACAACAATGTGCCTTGTTTTGTGAATAGAAATTATTTAAGCTAGTTTATAACATAAGTCAATATAAGTGAGATATTTGGTCACAATGACTTAAGTACCCCTTGTTACTAATGGGGGCCGGTTTCTTATAAGGTGAGTCACCACCTTCATGACTCATTAGGCAAATAAAGTTTTGTAAAGCAAAAGCACTATTCACCTTTTACATAAATATCACACTTTATTAGTTCTTCTCCTCACTTCTTCATTCTCCTTTGTTTCTCACGATTTCTTGCTCTCTCTCTTCCTTCTCCATTAACGTGAAGAGCAACTCCATGCTAGCTCCATCTAGCCTTGCACAAACTCACTCATTTTAGCTCCAAACCAAAACAAATTACATATTCTTCTTAGTTAGCTCAAGCTCTCTCTTTCTATCTTTTCAAAACTTCAAGAGCTTCATTTTGGTGCCAATTCAAACCACCATTAGAGGAGGAAATTCAAGTTTGGAGACTCCATTGGCTTCTCCATTCTCTTAAGGTAAAGAAAGTGTAAGAAAATCTAGGTTCCCACCATTTCTTCCTTGTCCGAAAATTTACACTCATGGGACTCCATGTTTATGCCTTGTTCTAGCTTGTTTTCTACTCTTCAAAGGATTGAGGAGGTCCTTCTTGCTTCATATCCAAGCTTGTCTTGAGAAACCAAGGTAAAACAATCACCTTAATACCTTAAAGCATATTTTTAACCTAGGGTTTGTTCCTTAGGGTTAATGTGTTATCTAGTACTCATTGGAGTCATTGGATATTGGTTAGAACATTGGCAAGGAGATATACATTGGTGACCGAGATTGAACAAAGAAAAACCTAAGGAAGAAAGCTTTTTAAGCTTGTAAAAGAACAAGGTAAATTACTTACCTTAAGGTGATTTATTGTTTAAGGGAATGGGATTTAGATATGTGATGAGTTTAGTGTAGAGTTTACATTAGAAAAAGGGTTATATAAAACCTAGGAGAAACAATGAGCATATTTGTGAACTTGTGACTAAGGAGCAAATGAGGAAAAAGAGATAGTTTAAGAACATCAAGGTGAATTACAAGAAGCATTTTATTTCAATGGAAGATTTGTTGTGTGTATTCGCAGGTTGAAGGCAATATATGTGGAAATTCAGTGGTTAAGATTATTGTCATTTAAGGGCCTAAGTGCCAAGCATTTTAAGTTTAAGCACTATATGATGATGTGGTGAAGTTTTAGTTAAATTGTGTGCTAAGGTGTTGTGATGAGAATTTGTGTGGTATTGGTTGTTTGATGGAGGAAAACCAAGTGTTAGGATGTATTATATACTAGAGAACCCATGGCAAAATTTAAATGAGAACTTAAGTGTTTGAGATGTTCCAAGGGAATTTAATGACTAAGGAAGCACTAGGAAGTTCTAGAGGTTGTCTTGATGAAAAAGGGTGAGATTAAGGTGTTTTAATGACTTATAATGACCTAGGTATCACCATGAAGGATTTAGGAATCAAAAAGTATGTACTTGGGTATTTAGGACTTAGGTAAATGTTGATAAAAGAAGCTAGAAAACTTTAGTAAGTTTGAAGTAAAAGAGCATAAAACTTTTAGGTGGTTTAGGGAGAAACTAAGGTTTAGAATTTAAGGAAAACCTTGGAAAGTGCAAGAAAAGATGCTTGGGAGATGATGTTGTAGTAGTGAGGGAACATTATTGGCATAGTGGCTATCATAGGTATGAAACACCACTTCGAAAACCAAGGAGAAAATATCATAAGTGTAGGAATTTTGGTATGAAGTGAGTAGGTGTTTAAGGAGATAGAAAATGAGTTTTGTGGGATGTTGTATGAGGGTGTAAGTGTGCCAAATGAAGTTAGAAGACATTATGGAGGTTTAGGAGAAGTTAGGTGAAAATTGGTTAAGTGTTTGAAGGCTTAGAAAATGAGTGTTTTGCCTTGTCCGAACATCCATCCGGACATGGACGTTCGGACAGGCCCTGTTGCGTGAAAATTTTCAGAGTCTCGACTTGTGTCCGACCTTGGGAAGTCCGGACACAAGTTCGGACGTACCTGTTTCTACTTTGAGTGTTCCTCGACCCATGTCCGAACTTCCGAAGTCCGGACACATGTTCGGACATGCGTCTGTTTTCAGTTTTGAGTCCTCTCGACTTTGTGTCCGAACTGGGAAGTCGGACACAAGTTCGGACAGGCCATGTATGGACCAAAAACTTGTTTAAGGTTAGGAAATGATGGGGATAATTAAGTATGGATGTATAAATTATTAAGGACATGTTTGGTGGTGTAATGGTCATTAAGTGGGAGAGTAAGTGTAATAAATAATTGAGGAAACGAGGTGCACTTAGGAGTCAAGTAAAACCATAAGGCTTAGTGAAAAACAATGGGTAAAAGTTGATGTCTAGGAAGATTAAGTAATTTATTGAGTTGGATTGAATAGTAACCGAAAACTGAATCAAGTGTTTAGGCTTTGTGAATTGGGACTTAGAAGGAGATAAACAAACGATCGTCGACAGTGAACGGTACAATCCTTCTTGTGACCTGCTTGCTAACGAGGTGTCCCTCGGCTTGTGTGCTATCTGTTTAATTGCTATGACTAAAACAAGATAAAGCATGCAACCGGTTATATTTGCTCTCGTTGTGTTTGTGTTATCTTTACACTAACCCGCGAGACTTGAGAGTGTTACTAACCAAGTTTAGTACTTACTGAGTTAAGAATAGAGTTAAGTTTGGTGGGTTGTTGGTTAATGCCCGTTAAGGCTTAGCTAGCACATGGTGATTAAGATTTCTACTAACTGGAACTTGAGTGAGGAAACCCGGAACCGATCTCCGGTCATGCATGCTAAGGAAAAGGGGGACGGTATCTGAATCAGATCCGCCCTCCGCTTAAGGACTTGTCTTCGGACTTGTAGCCTAGGCCGGTTGCCGGCTCAGCTACGCTGGACTCCCGTCCAGAGTAGGTGGCATTAAGATGGTGCGGTGGGATCACCTAAATCCCAGGTTCGAATTAAGCTATAACCAATCCCTTCCAGGAAAGTTTTTTGTATATCTAAGATTAGATTAAGATTAAGGTAAGGTAAGGAACTGAGATTAAGGAAATGAGGGCTAAGGAGGGGGTTACTAACCCACTTGATAAGGGAACGCTTGAGTCGTTCATTGTTTGTGAACTATATATGTTCATCTGTGGCTATTGTTATTGCACTTCATATTATGCTTGTGTATGTAATCAATTTCCATGCTATCGACAATTAGTCATCGTAGCCCCGTTAGCTTGGGGGCCATGAGAGGGTGTACCAGCATTCGTGCTGACCCCCTCGAGGGCTATTTTTACACTTGCAGGTAAGAGACCCATGAGGACGCACTACGAGAGTAGGAGCGGTAGACTTAGGGTGAGATATTTATATGAGTTCGGGTTGCGCCTGTGCACCCGACTGTTTATATTTAAACTGAAGTAGTAAGGTTGCGATCATGTGTAAGATATTTGTACTCGGTTGGTTGTGGTATTGTGGATGGTGATGTTTTGAGTTGGATAAGTATTTGGATAAGTATTGTAAATGTTAAGGCCGGTATATTCTAACGATCAGACCGTGGCAAGGTCCAGGTGTTATTTATTTCCGCTGCGACGTATTCGATTAAGTGTTCAGTTTTGCGATAACCACGAATGGCTTTGGATGGGGTGTTACAAAGAGGAAGGCTTCAGAATAGTTATATATTTACTTTTAAAGCGTAACAGCACACTGTTTAAATCTCGCATGACACAGCAGCATGAGTGGATAGAGAATAAGGCATTATTTCAGTGTTGCAAACCATATCAGCATAATTCAGAAGTAGTTAATGGTTGCTCTGTACCAACTTTTGCAGCTTTACAATCTGAAGTAAAAATCGAAGAGAATCTGTGTAACAGTCCATAATGGAGGGTTTGCAGCTTTACAATCTGAAGTAAAAATCGGAAGAGAATCGTGTAACAGTCCATAATGGAGGGTTGAAAGCAAAACATGTAAGGTTATACCATGTTCCTACGGTGACACAATAGAAAGTGAAAACTGAATCATACTTTTAAAATTTTATATGAACTTATCAAAATGACGAGGATGAAAGGGGACAGGCTTGTAGTACCTATATAAGCAAGACAGAACTGTTCTCATAGAAACCAAGTTTGTACTACCGTAACAGAAAAGATAAGAGAAATAATCCAAAACTATTTAAAAAAGGCAAATTCTTGCCTACAAGTGAATGTAGCTAGGATGGCTACAAGTGGGGTATTTTAGTCAAATAAAAGTAAAAAATGGAGGGAGGGAGAGAGCGCACAAGTCGAAAAGACAAAATGCTTTGTATTTTATTTTTTCTTTTCTTTTTTTGAATCTTTTTTCTTCTTTATCACAAAACTTTTAAATTATTGTAATTTTTAATATATAAGTTTATTCAAGCTTTTCAAAACAAAGACCAGACATAGATATATTTTGACAACTTTTAAAAAATTATTTTTACATATATATGATGATATTTTAATATGACGATTTATGTACATATTTTAATGTGAGAATGTACATGTTTTAATGTGACGATATACATGTTCGAATGTTGAGAATGTACATGTTCGAATGTGAGAATGTACATGTTCTTTAATGAAAAATGTGTACATGTTGTATGGTCATTATATATGTTTGTATGACCGTCTCTACAAGTATTCTTCCTTATATGTACAGGGTTTAATCTAAGTGTAACACCCCATCAACAACCAACACATAATAACAATCTGCAGCGGAAACTCAACTCATCACATTACTTATTCCAATGGTGTTACACGCCGTTAACCACCCACGTGGCTAACAAGGCTAATATATGTACATTTGTATCGGTCTGATGGACTAGATTCCCGAGCAACTACACAATACAATACTCAATCCATCTTCAACATTTATTATATACATGCACTACCCCTGTACCGAGTATTTATAAACTGTTGCCGACAACAACTTCGGTCTTACTACACCTACTGTATACATACACTTAAGTTTACCCATGTACAATGACTACCCGTCCTACTCTCGAACGGCTTCCAGCACTCGTACCTGAAAAAGAGAAAAAAAAGAAGAAAAGGGGTGGGCCCAAGGGGCTCAGCACCTTTGCTGGTATGGTAATCCCGCAGCCCGCATGCTACCGGGCCACGCACGACTAATTGTCGTCTTAGCATGCAGTTGATTATATTTAAATCATGCATACAACCATAAACATACCACACATAATATTTCGCCTCAATGGGCTCAACCAATGACCAACACATCCACACTTAACCAACCATCCAATGATTCCTAAACCCTAGAGTGGCTCTCTCTAAACGGAGCTACTTCCTTAACGAACGACGTGTACCCATCAATCGGGTTTTCCTTAAACGCCTCTTGTCACAAACTGGGATTCATTTCCATGATCCACACATTCCATAACATACAACATATCTCATTCCTTATATGACAAACATAACATTTCTGGTTTCCACATACACATGATAACCTCACCATCATTCTAAACATCCAATATGTATATATATATACCTTAGCATAGCAAGGGATTTGCATAGCACCATAACATTACATAACATCCTAAATTCGGTTCTCAAAGGAACCTTCCATCATAGTTAGTCCATACCATGAGCATAGAGATTGTTGCCAAACTCATACCAAGCTCGTTAATTACCTCATCACCATCCTGTTATTTGAACGGTTGACTTAAACCCAAGGTGCGTCGGATATAGTGATCCCAAGCACACCAAACAACACAGTATGCCCTATGGCCCGACGTGAGTCAGTAAACTAGCTTTGGATAAGCTAAGGGAAGGTTGAAACCAAATTGGAATACCACCTAAACATACACCAAGGGAGCCGAACTGGATATGATAACGACCCCCACCATCACACGCGTGGCCGGAAATGCCGGACTCCTCACCCCCCCGTTAGCCCATAGACTCTTATAAATAAGTAGTTAGGGATCCATTATGGAGCCTACCACATCCACACACCATACGGTATCATAACCGAGTTAAGCACACAAGGGAGGAGAGAGTCATACATTCACATACAACATCACGCACAAACATCACATGACCAACTCACATAGCCGTGGTTAGAACGTTCCTTAAGTCGGAAACGTTGTTACCGGATACCGTTCTCCTACGTTTACCTAATAGAGGTTAACTAGCCCTTCAAGCGCATTCGAGGTTACCGGTATCGGCACGTAAACATAATAACAATAACGAACTGTAAACTCGTTTCATGATTTATCTCGTAACGTGGCAAACATACAGAAAAACACATTGGCATACAAGCCGGTGTAATCCGGTAGGACACAGGTTGCAAGAAAACCATACCTGTCACCGGAGTCCACTTTACCACGTCCACTTATGTTCCTCGAGCAAATTCTCGAACAACTGTTGACATGACATGTTCTTTTATTAACATTGGGGTAACATGTGTGTTTAAGTCTAATGCTTAAACTTTCCCCGTTAACTTGTCATAACTTTATGTTTTAACACGTTTTACTCTCGCATCTTAATACAACCTTTAGCCCACTTTATTGTCACTAAAACTCACCTACATGTCCTTAACAACATTATGGCATCATTACCTATCAATCCCCATCATCTCATATCATTTCATAACCTTAAACCATGTTTTGGGCCGACCGACCCACCGTCCGACCACAACTGGGTCGGTCCATTACAGACCCCTTTTACTTCCTTATAATCGTGCCCGTCCGACCCACGTCCGACCCACCATTCTGGGTCGGTCCATGTGCGAACTTTTTCCCTCCTTTGAAACTTGACCGACCGACCCATGTCCGACCCAACCTTCTGGGTCGGTCCATTACCGAACACTTCCTAACATTTTACAGAGGCTCGACCGACCCAAAAACTGGGTCGGCCCCTGGGTCGGTCGCCTCCTAACTTACCCAAACTTTGTCAATCTTCACCAAAACTTCTCCTAAGACCTCTTAATGTGCTCTAACATCATTTGGCACTTCAAACACACCCTTAAGATATTCTTAAACACTCACAAAACTATTTTTCCTAATTCCTTAAACCTTTACTTATCTCTCCACAAAATCCTAACACTTACAATGTTTTCTCCTTATGATTTCTAGGTGGCATTTCACCTATAATGACCAAAATACCAAGGTGTTCCTCTACACCTTATCATCATCCCTCAACTTCTTTTCTTACTAACTAAATCTCCCCTTCACATCATACCTAAACATCACTTGTTCCTTGAACATCAACATTACCTAACCTTAAACAAACTCCTCCAAGACTTAAATACATCCTCAAAACACACATTGAATTCCTAGAACTTCCAAGATAACACCTAAATCCTTGCATCCCTCTAAACACCTTAATACATGTTTCCTTCTCAAGTAAACATTCATTCACCTTTAATCCTTCCTAGTTCACCAAAACTCACTTACCACACTTAAAATTCTTACACATTTCCCAAATTGGCCATAGCTTCTCTAGGTATATACCACATCCATCCAAAACACATTAAAAATCCATCAAACACATTTATACACAAACTTCACACATTAAGCACTACATCACAATATAGTGCATAACTTAAATTGCTTGGCACTTAGGCCCTTAAATGCATGGCTCTTAGGCCCTTAAATTGCATAAACCTTAAACTTAAAACTGAATTTCCCACATAATAATGCCTTTGACCTGCAAATACACCAACAATTCATATGCCTTTAATACCCCTTGAGAGCATTTTACTAGCTCATTCACCATTGGCTCCTTAGGTATTTTAACAAGCATTATAAGTTTATTCCTCCTAAGGCATTAAACCACATTAAGATAGCTGTTACCTCTTTCCCTCACAATTTCTTTCTTGTTTCCTTGTAGACCGGTAGGGCATTTGGTTCCTTGCCAACAACTAAACAATATGCCAACATTAAAATGAGTATATAAGCTTTAAGCTTTATCTCATTGTAAACCCTAGTTACATATATTATCTTAAGGTATTAACATGATTGTTTTACCTTGGAATGGAAAGAGAGCTTGAATATATATCAAGAGGGACTCCTCCTAGTCCATGAAAGCTGGAATGAAGCTAGAACAAGACAATATAATGACTCCATTAAGAGTGATTTTCGGACATGACAAAACATGAAGGAAATGTCATTTTTCTTTGAGTTTCCTTACCTTGAAGCAAAGGAGAACAAGAATATGTGAAAAGGTGAGCTCAAGCTCCTCCCATGGTGATTTCTCTTGGCACCGAAATGGAGGTTTTGAAGTTTTGAAAAGACAAGATTGTAGAGCTTGCTTAACTAAGAGAATGGTGGTGTTTGTTTTTGATTTGGTTAAGTGAGCTAGGTTTTACATGTGGTCAAAGATGAATTCCATGGTGATGGTGGCTTATTACCGAGAGAGAACAAGGAGAAGTGAGGAAGAAGGAGAGTGGAACGTGTGAATGAGGAGGCAAATGAGAGAATGAGGTTTGCTTTGCTTTTAGAAGATATTTGTACTAAAGTGTATAGTAACTTTTGCTTTCATTTAGTTAACTCATTTGTTTGTGTAGGTGTGGTGAGTCACTAAGGAAAAACCGGCCCCAATATAGTTAGAAGGGTGTTTTGGTCTTTGTTGACCAACTTAATCACTTATAACATTATATGTTACAACCTAGTTATAAAAATCACTATTCACCAATAACAAGGCACATAGAAGTGAAATTTTGATTTCCCATTGATATAGCCACCCAAATGTGATACTATATAGTACACATGTTAATTAAAGAGTAATGATGGACATTTAGCCATTCAAAACTCATTTACAAGACAATTTTTCAAAAACGTGCTTTAAGACTTCTAAAGCACATTTTGTGTTTAACTTGTTTTCAAGCTTGGTTTTCTTTAGTAATTGATTTAATATGTTCATTAACATATAATGAGGCATAGGTATGACCATTAGGTCTTATACACATTTATCCCAAGCTTAGAGCACATTTTTGCTCTTATTGACTTTAGGTATTACCTTGTGTTTTGTTTGGTTTCATTGTCTACCAAAGTTTCCTAAGGACTTAATTAGCCTTATAAAGTCATAATTAAATATTATCAAGTCTTGGTAGGCTCTTTGGTCCTAACCAAGTTCACTCCAACCTTAGAGCATGTTTTTGCTTTTAACCGTGTCTTAGTGTTTTTTATGTTTATGCACTTTACTATTTTTAATGGTTCATTCATGTTTCTAAGGCACTTTTAGCCTTTAAATACCATAGTTAAACATTTACACAACATACCAAGGTTGGGGTATTTCAATCTACCCCCCTTAAAAGAACTTCGTCCTCGAAGTTCACATTTCCTCGCATCATTGGATTAGAATACGGGAATTACTTATATCCATAAAACTTCCATTACCACAACCCTTTACATCCAACCTCGGACTTAATGGTCCGGGCAACATATCCACATCATTTGGACACATAGGTCCCCATAACATAACAATCTTTAGACACATAGGTCTATGTAACAACACACATTTAGACTCATAGGCCTTGATAGTAACACTTTAGGAAATCCAAGTCAAAAAACATTCATTACCATACCACACAACATGTCGGAGCATGTATAACAATCAAAAATATCCTTGATATAGACTATGATCCCGCAGAACCCGGTCGCGATGGACGCCTTCCGTCCCCGTGCCTTTGGGAAATTAAAACAATCACTTAATTTAAAATTTCCTTGTGAGGTTAAGTATAAGAAGATCTTTTATTCAAAATATTAATCGATTGTTTGAAAACACCAATTGAAAATTCTTTTTGAAAACACCATACAACTCCAAGTCCGATTTATGCTCTTTGTATCTTTCTTAATATAGTTATTTATGACCACTTACAGGGAGCTTCAAGAGTCATCCAACCCTGATGTGATCAGCATCAGTGTTGAACTATCTTTCCACCCCAATTTGTGTTCGGCTTCCCTTGATCTCATGATAATCAAGTTTCACCTCCCACCTCATTTTCAACCAACAATTAATTCAAGCATATCCCATTTTCTATCTTTGAATCCTTCTAGTCATAATCATGACATCTCCAAGGGATAGAACTCCGTCTATCAATCATCACCCAAATCCAACTTAATTCAAGTTACCTAGGGAATTTAGTTCTCACTAGGTTCTATGTCGGTCTCGTACCCCTTCATAGATCCAACACTGTATATATAACATATTTTTATCAAAAATACAATACATGGCTTACATTTATGCACCATCGGGGTTTTAGATCCCGGGGGTTTCTTTACTCCCTTCCACTTGTACTCTCTCACACCACTGTTAACAAAAGACACACTTCACACAATGGTATTCGCATCTTTTGTGCGATTACCACATTACCACAAATAAATGACACAAATAAATGCGTATGTTTATATAACACACGCGCCAACCATCATAACAATCATTTTGTGCCATGCACAACTAGTTCGCGTACACTTGTACGGTAAAACACACTAAGTGGTTTTGCGCTCTACCCCCTTAAAAGGGATTACGCCCACGTAATCAATCACTAAACCTTGGCTTAAAATGTTCTGCCGTCGTGAAGTGTTTTAACTTCCACGCGGTCCATTACACAATGGATTCTGATTAGAGGATCTTAACCATATTGGGTTTAGTCCCTAAACCAAGAATTCGCATTGGAGTTGTAACTCATAACCGGTTTCGGTCCTGGCCTGTGAGGCTTTTAGGATTGATAACTAGCCATTCATTCATATTCACCATATATATCCGGTACCTGACGCATGGGCTCATGGCCCTGTTGCGCAACCCTGATAATATACAGAGCTGGTTTGCCCCATTCGTTACTGTTATGTATTGTACATCTCCAATGTATTACCATTATCTTGAGGTAACAATGGTTTCTCAACCGACGCATGGTATCTTTTACCCTGAGCGAATTCGGTGAGTTTCACGATTTTTCCATCCACTTCTCCTATAGCTTACCGCGTAAACTACTATGTAATCACAATGATTGACTTACTTTTACCGACTTACTGTCGGTTGAGATTGAGCTACTACCTAAGTGTGTAGTGCTCTCTCAGCTATTCCCACACCTGGGTATATCTCATACCGACCTTTGGTATTTAGTGTTACTGTAGTTATTTACTGTTAATCATGTCTCCACCTTGGTTTTGTACATGTATTCTTTCATTGGTGCGGCCTTGCATTTCCTATGCAACCCCATTATAACATTATTCTTCCACCATCAACATGTTTCCAATTCCTAGCTATCCCACTCGATCATTACTGCGCAAGTGCAATACCAAACACTCAGTCATACAGAGTGCAGAGGCGTAAACTCTTGACAGTAAATCCCTTATGCGATTGCGATAGGAATTTTCACTGAAATCCTTATCATTTAACACCTGCCACGGCTTCTTACTGCTCGTTTCGTTTGCTATCGCTTAATGTTGTACCTCCACTGGGTTTTAACTCACAACTCTGCTTACTCACCATTTTATCATCTAACCATCCTCATACAACGGTCGCTTATTGCGCGCCGTGTCCTTACTCATTATATAACATCAACTTATACTGCATCTGCTATTATATTAGCTTCTGCTATTATGCTGGGTTTATCTGGCCACTTATTTGGCTGGTTTTTTTGAATATGTTACTATCTTCCCCTTGAGCGTTGTTCGCTACACATTTAGCTTCACAACCTCGGTATTGGCTATCAGACTTATTACTCTTCCTGTGTACACAACAGGTCGACACCTTTTTTTTTGTGTTATTTTATTCAAATCACCCTGGGGTAATAACAACGTGGTCCATCCTCCACATATCTCTTGAACTTGATTCACATAACTACCGCCTCTGCGGTCTCACAATATCGAGAGGTATCCCCACTCTTAATGCAGTGGTTCGCTTACCACTCTATTCACTTATACTACATAAACTTCTACCATCATTCTAATTTATATAACACATCTTGATTATGGCTTATAAGCCTTATTGCCTTGAGCTGGGCTCATTGTAGGCTGTCCACACACATTACTTCTCTGTACAATATTACCTGGTTAGAGGTTGTATTGGCATCCATGACAAGGTTTGCATCACATTTCCTTTCATGGAATGCCCCTTAGGATTGCCAGTCCGTCTCCTGACAACTTATGTCTAAACTGGGTGTTAATTTCAACCCTTGTGTTTCTGTCATGTATTTCGTTCAACATTGTTGATGCGCACACCCTTCAAGGATTTCTCCTGGGTGTCGTTAAGTTGTGCCTTTACATCTGGTTCACAATTATTGGTACATCTAGTTAGCCATGCCTTTTTGCGTTCTTATCCGGTTACTATCTTCTTCTGTGAAGATCAACATTTCCTGATAGTGCAGATACTCGTTCTGGGATCTTCATCCCGTCCATTGCACATTAATGCGTCCACATTAGGCATCTGCTTGCCATGTACAGGCGGGTCACCATTCCAGCTAACATGTTTTATCCCTAAGGATCCTTAAGACATATGTGATGTCTTTACTTAATCGTTTGTGCACTTCGCACTTCTTACTCCCAAACATTTCCTTGAAAGGATTTACTAATTCCTTTAGTCTCGTTACTTAACTGAGTTCCTTTACTTCAAGCATTTCTTGTATTTTCTAGCTCTTGTTCGATTTATACTGCTGACCGTAGACGGAGTCGACTACTTCCCGTGTTCTGGACTCTACTCGTATACATATATGGGGTATCATACTGATACATTACTACTTACCCAACTAACCTATAAGTAGGTCTGTCGGGTCCACATGCTCCTATCGGAGTGCGGTCGTCCCACAACACAGTTGGTACACTTGTAGTGTCCGTCACACGCCTAGGTGAAGTATTCTGTTGTCAACTCCCTTATATTGTCCCGTGACAATATTCATTCCTTACTTCCCGAACTTAATCGAGGGAAAGTTATCCACTGTTGCATCCTTGTCAATTGCCCCTGGTTTGACTGGTTTGGTTTAAAAGAAGGTTGGAAGAAGTGTTGGTTTGAAGGAAAATCTGGTTTTGAAAAGAAAAGGGTTTGTGAAATTAGGTTTGAAAGAAAATTTCCATGGTTTCACAACATCTTCTTACCTTAGCCAAGTCTAGCTTCTTGCTGACTGGTGTACTTCCAATTACAGAGGTTGGCTAACAGGCCCTTCCACTGTTATGACAATCACCTTTAACTTATTGTACTTTACAAGTATTTTGTAGTGGTTATAAATTTTCCGAATAGCCCTGTTATAGCAGCACTTGCTATGGCAAGTGCGCCATGCTAACTGGCTATCGGTTCAACACATACCGTTGTGGTATTGTTTTCGCCCATATTGTCATCAGTGGCCTTGTTGGCCCTCACTGATCCTACTGCCTTGGTGGATACTCCTCTAGGTGACTTCTCACTGTTTTCATATAATAATCATTAACTAGGGTGTTTCCCATTCTGGGAGACCCCTCTGTCTTAGTATTGTATCCTCCTTATAGCCCGTTCCACGCACTTGTCGTGGTTACTGAGACTTGTCTCTTGTTTGGGCACTACATTGTAGTTCCTTGTCGGTTGGTATACCGTTGGTGTTTTATTTATCAACTGTGGTCCCGTAGACACTCGTCTCGGGTTTTATTAATCCATTTCTTGCCTGTTGCACGGTTAGTGCGTTGCAAGCTGGTTATTCTCGACTGCTTAGCATGTCGACCCAGGTTGCCAGAAATTCTATTCTCCTTTACACAAGGTCCTTCCTTCATTGCTATGAAATGCGGTTAACACTGTTTAGATGGAAACCGTCTCCGGGATTCCCAGTTTTCGGGATCAACCGTGTGACAGTTTCTCCGTACCCTAAAGGTATTAATAACAGCCAGATCGGGTATTCCCGAGTAAGAGAGGACTTCCATCTCTCTGGCGTTCTTTTCCCAAGTTATCAAACAGGGATTGTGGAGGGTGGGATGGATTTGTAGGTTTCCAGTATCACTGGTAGTTCCTATCTAGCGTATCTCTCACGCTATCACTCAACCCTTAACCCAAAGTACTTAAATCCTAACTCGGTATTTCCTAAGCTCGGTAATTCAGTCATCAGAGCGATACTTCGCTCTGATACCACTTTTTGTAACACCCCATCCAACAACCAACACATAATAACAATCTGCAGCGGAAACTCAACTCATCACATTACTTATTCCAATGGTGTTACACGCCGTAACCACCCACGTGGCTAACAAGGCTAATATATGTACATTTGTATCGGTCTGATGGACTAGATTCCCGAGCAACTACACAATACAATACTCAATCCATCTTCAACATTTATTATATACATGCACTACCCCTGTACCGAGTATTTATAAACTGTTGCCGACAACAACTTCGGTCTTACTACACCTACTGTATACATACACTTAAAAGTTTACCCATGTACAATGACTACCCGTCCTACTCTCGAACGGCTTCCAGCACTTCGTACCTGAAATAAAAAAAAAAGAAGAAAAGGGGTGGCCCCAAGGGGCTCAGCACCTTTGCTGGTATGGTAATCCCGCAGCCCGCATGCTACCGGGCCACGCACGACTAATTGTCGTCTTAGCATGCAGTTGATTATATTTAAATCATGCATACAACCATAAACATACCACACATAATATTTCGCCTCAATGGGCTCAACCAATGACCAACACATCCACACTTAACCAACCATCCAATGATTCCTTAAACCCTAGAGTGGCTCTCCTCTAAACGGAGCTACTTCCTTAACGAACGACGTGTACCCATCAATCGGGTTTTCCTTAAACGCCTCTTGTCACAAACTGGGATTCATTTCCATGATCCACACATTCCATAACATACAACATATCTCATTCCTATATGACAAACATAACAATCTTTCTGGTTTCCACATACACATGATAACCTCACCATCATTCTAAACATCCAATAGTATATATACCTTAGCATAGCAAGGGAATTTGCATAGCACCATAACATTACATAACATCCTAAATTCGGTTCTCACAAGGAACCTTCCATCATAGTTAGTCCATACCATGAGCATAGAGATTGTTGCCAAACTCATACCAAGCTCGTTAATTACCTCATCACCATCCTGTTATTTGAACGGTTGACTTAAACCCAAGGTGCGTCGGATATAGTGATCCCAAGCACACCAAACAACACAGTATGCCCCTATGGCCCGACGTGAGTCAGTAAACTAGCTTTGGATAAGCTAAGGGAAGGTTGAAACCAAATTGGAATACCACCTAAACATACACCAAGGGAGCCGAACTGGATATGATAACGACCCCCACCATCACACGCGTGGCCGGAAACTGCCGGACTCCTCACCCCCCCGTTAGCCCATAGACTCTTATAATAAGTAGTTAGGGATCCATTATGGAGCCTACCACATCCACACACCATACGGTATCATAACCGAGTTAAGCACACAAGGGAGGAGAGAGTCATACATTCACATACAACATCACGCACAAACATCACATGACCAACTCACGCATAGCCGTGGTTAGAACGTTCCTTAAGTCGGAAACGTTGTTACCGGATACCGTTCTCCTACGTTTACCTAATAGAGGTTAACTAGCCCTTCAAGCGCATTCGAGGTTACCGGTATCGGCACGTAAACATACAATAACAATAACGACTGTAAACTCGTTTCATGATTTATCTCGTAACGTGGCAAACATACAGAAAAACACATTGGCATACAAGCCGGTGTAATCCGGTAGGACACAGGTTGCAAGAAAACCATACCTGTCACCGGAGTCCACTTACCACGTCCACTTATGTTCCTCGAGCAAATTCTCGAACAACTGTTGACATGACATGTTCTTTTATTAACATTGGGGTAACATGTGTGTTTTAAAGTCTAATGCTTATAACTTTCCCCGTTAACTTGGTCAAATAACTTTATGTTTTTAACACGTTTTACTCTCGCATCTTAATACACCTTTAGCCCACTTTATTGTCACTAAAACTCACCTAGCATGTCCTTAACAACATTATGGCATCATTACCTATCAATCCCCATCATCTCATATCATTTCATAACCTTAAACCATGTTTTTGGTCCGACCGACCCACCGTCCGACCCACAACTGGGTCGGTCCATTACAGACCCCTTTTACTTCCTTATAATCGTGCCCGTCCGACCCACGTCCGACCCACCATTCTGGGTCGGTCCATGTGCGAACTTTTTCCCTCCTTTGAAACTTGACCGACCGACCCATGTCCGACCCAACCTTCTGGGTCGGTCCATTACCGAACACTTCCCTAACATTTTACAGAGGCTCGACCGACCCAAAACTGGGTCGGCCCCTGGGTCGGTCGCCTCCTAATCTTACCCAAACTTTGCCAATTCTTCACCAAACTTCTCCTAAGACCTCTTAATGTGCTCTAACATCATTTGGCACTTCAAACACACCCTTAAGATATTCTTAAACACTCACAAAACTATTTTTCCTAATTCCTTAAACCTTTACTTATCTCTCCACAAAATTCCTAACACTTACAATGTTTTCTCCTTATGATTTCTAGGTGGCATTTCACCTATAATGACCAAAATACCAAGGTGTATCCTCTACACCTTATCACCATCCCTCAACTTCTTTTCTTACTAACTAAATCTCCCTTCACATCATACCTAAACATCACTTGTTCCTTGAACATCAACATTACCTAACCTTAAACAACTCCTCCAAGACTTAAATACATCCTCAAAACACACATTGAATTCCTAGAACTTCCAAGATAACACCTAAATCCTTGCATCCCTCTAAAACACCTTAATACATGTTTCCTTCTCAAGTAAACATTCATTCACCTTTAATCCTTCCTAGTTCACCAAAACTCACTTACCACACTTAAAACTTCTTACACATTTCCCAAATTTGGCCATAGCTTCTCTAGTATATACCCACATCCAAACACTTAGGTTTTTACCTTAATCCATCCAAGAACACCTAAAATCCATCAAACACATTTTATACACATTAAGCACTACATCACAATATAGTGCATAACTTAAATTGCTTGGTACTTAGGCCCTTAAATGCATGGCTCTTAGGCCCTTAAATTGCATAAACCTTAAACACTGAATTTCCCACATAATAATGCCTTTGACCTGCAAATACATCCAACAATTCATATGCCTTTAATAAACCCCTTGAGAGCATTTTACTAGCTCATTCACCATTGGCTCCTTAGGTATTTTAACAAGCATTATAAGTTTATTCCTCCTAAGGCATTAAACCACATTAAGATAGCTTGTTTACCTCTTTCCCTCACAAATTTCTTTCTTGTTTCCTTGTAGAACCGGTAGGGCATTTGTTCCTTGCCAACAACTAAACAATATGCCAACATTAAATGAGTATATAAGCTTTAAGCTTTATCTCATTGTAAACCTAGTTACATATATTATCTTAAGGTATTAACATGATTGTTTTACCTTGGAATGGAAAGAGAGCTTGAATATATATCAAGAGGGGACTCCTCCTAGTCCATGAAAGCTTGGAATGAAGCTAGAACAAGACAATATAATGACTCCATTAAGAGTGATTTTCGGACATGACAAAACATGAAGGAAATGTCATTTTTCTTTGAGTTTCCTTACCTTGAAGCAAAGGAGAACAAGAATATGTGAAAAGGTGAGCTCAAGCTCCTCCCATGGTGATTTCTCTTGGCACCGAAATGGAGGTTTTGAAGTTTTGAAAAGACAAGATTGTAGAGCTTGGCTTAACTAAGAGAATGGTGGTGTTTGTTTTTGATTTGGTTAAGTGAGCTAGGTTTTACATGTGGTCAAAGATGAACTTCCATGGTGATGGTGCTATATTACCGAGAGAGAACAAGGAGAAGTGAGGAAGAAGGAGAGTGGAATCGTGTGAATGAGGAGGCAAATGAGAGAATGAGGTTTGCTTTTGCTTTAGAAGATATTTGTACTAAAGTGTATAGTAACTTTGCTTTATCATTTAGTTAACTCATTTGTTTGTGTAGGTGTGGTGAGTCACTAAGGAAAACGGCCCCCAATATAGTTAGAAGGGTGTTTTGGTCTTTGTTGACCAACTTAATCACTTATAACATTATATGTTACACCTAGTTATAAAAATCACTATTCACCAATAACAAGGCACATAGAAGTGAAATTTTTGATTTCCCATTGATATAGCCACCCAAATGTGATACTATATAGTACACATGTTAATTAAAGAGTAATGATGGACATTTAGCCATTCAAAACTCATTTACAAGACAATTTTTCAAAAACGTGCTTTAAGACTTCTTAAAGCACATTTTGTGTTTTAACTTGTTTTCAAGCTTGGTTTTCTTTAGTAATTGATTTAATATGTTCATTAACATATAAATGAGGCATAGGTATGACCATTAGGTCTTATACACATTTATCCCAAGCTTAGAGCACATTTTTGCTCTTATTGACTTTAAGGTATTACCTTGTGTTTTGTTTGGTTTCATTGTCTACCAAAGTTTCCTAAGGACTTAATTAGCCTTATAAAGTCATAATAAATATTATCAAGTCTTGGTAGGCTCTTTGGGTCCTAACCAAGTTCACTCCAACCTTAGAGCATGTTTTTGCTCAAACCGTGTCTTAGTGTTTTATTGCACTTTACTATTGTTTAAATGGTTCATTCAAGTTTCTAAGGCACTTTTTAGCCTTTAAATACCCTAGTTAAACATTTACACATCATACCAAGGTTCGGGGTATTTCACTAAGGATGTACATATTTAATGATTTGTACAGATTTATATGACTATCTATATGTTTTTGCGAGGATGTACATGTTTTTATGTGAGGATGTACATGTTTTTACGTGAGGATGTACATGTTTTAGTGAACATTTGTACAGGTTTGTATGATTATCCGTACAAGTTTATTTTTACGGTCTGTGCTCCACACATGTAAAATAATTTTTTTAAAGTTGTCAACATATATCCTTGACTGGTCTTGTTTTGAAGAGCTTAAATTTAGGTGAACAATGATATAATTTTTTTTCATTTTGGGCTTATATATTAAAAGTTAAAATAATTTAAATTTTGTGTTATGATAATGAAAGATAAAGAAAAAAATATAAAACTTTTTAAAAAACAAAAACAAAAGCTATACGCGTGCGCACCTACATTACATTCAGCTTTAGCCAAGACAGAATGATTAGAAAATCAAGAGAACTGCACAACAGTTTTGCTGACATGACCTTTAGAATTATCAAGACATTGCTTATGTCACAATATGAAAATTTTCCTTAAACCGTGATAGTTGTAAGAGATGGCAAGACAGCAGTTAAACCATCCTTAAGCATAAATAATAATCAATGCAATCAGAGTAAACAAGTCTTTAGAAGTCGCAAATATTTTAGGAAAGTTGCATTTCTGAAATTCGTTTGACGATTCAGTTAATCTTTAACGGAAGAAGGTTTGTAACACATTTTTCCATATGTTTAGCAACAACAAATGGTCTGTGAAATAACTTGTTGTATGTACAGCAACAAAGATCTGAAGCCATGATGCAATGCAACAATAGTAACACTTCTGAAGAATTCATATTTCAAGAGTTGTATTTCCGATCTCAAAAAATATGTCAGGATCAAATTTGATCGTGAAAGCTATCGAAATGTGTCAGAAACATAATATAACAACCACCTTGATGAAGTAAAGTGGATGAGAGGTTCTGGTTTTGTTTTTGTTTTAGTACAAAATGTATAATGCTCAATATGGAGTATTTTTAGAATGTGTAATCAGAAAATGTTTTATAAACCTGTAGCAATTGCTCCATAAACTAGAGGCAAATATTAGGGCATAACCTTGATCTTAACTGAGCAAGAATATTTACTTTTAATCCTGACTAAGTAAGTAGTACACTTATATGGCCAGGGTAATAGTCTAAAAATCAGGTCAAGACTGACCATAAACAACAGATCAATTCAGTTTGGTTAACTAATCGTTTCAGTATAGATGCAAACAGAATTATAAGAAGCGTAATTGAGATAACAAAAGTTAAACTATCTGAGGAGTTCTAAATGACTTTGCATCAGTTTATAAGTACAAAATGTGTTGTTTAACATAAAATGCTTTGGCAAATCAATATCTACTGATAGAAAATTACTTAAAAAGGCATAGCAGGGTGTAAAATTTAAAATTTGACAGAAACCAGTGGTATTAATAGTTGCTAGTCTCTCCTTATTTATCTTGCATGTTCAAAAACTGCTAGAAACTTAGTTTTTGTCGAGGAACAAGCAGAAGTAATAAAGAGTTGCAGCGCAGAGAACTACTCCACAAAACTGAATCCAAACAGCAAATAAAAACTTTTATGGTAGCTAAAAAGAAGTAGATAACGATCAGTGATAGCTTTCAGAATATATAGTAATTGCTAGACTGATCGTCATAGCAGGTTTCATATATAGAGAAAAGATCTGTCCGAGAATGATTATTATGACAAGTTATATAGCAACATGCAAACATCAGTATGATTTTTCAACAGATTTCGAATATGAACAACAGTTCAAAGTAAAATAGAGTATCTGAATAATCCGGTGATAGAAGAGTAAAAGTAGTGGTAAAAAAACACAGAAAACTTAGTGCTACAATATAAAATGATGGCAGAACAGGAAACCTGGTATAATTAAATGGTTTATAGACAGGAGTTTAATCAACAGGAACTCAATGCCTATGTTTTGGGTTAAATTAGACCATTTAGAGGCAAACTGGTCTTTAAGCTGCATAACAGTAATAGATAGATGAGTAACCGTGGCAGAGATCAGGAAAAATTGAGTATGACTATCTATTTGCCACAAAAGTTGAAGTCAGAATTGTATTTATTTCTGACGCAATTCTGTTCCTGCAACACTTTTTTACTTTGCTGTTTAAAACCAGAAACAGGACAACCTTCAAAGCATCTTTTGACAAGGTGGGAATGGGCATAATTTCAACACTCCGAACCTGCTAATAGTGTGTATAGGTTGCGGGAGTAGTGAATGCATCATCAAAACATAGTAACACGCAACTTTCCAGGTTGGAACAGTTTAAGTTGTAATCAAAATGGATCAGAATAATTGCAAATCTCAGAAAATGACACTGCAGGTGGCATACCTGATCTTGATTAAGCAGGAAATCGAAGATAGCTAGATAAATTTCGGCAAAAGTAATATATATATGCGGAAAATTAAAGCCATCTTCTAAGATAACTAAGCTGGAACTATGTTTGGAGGTTTTTACTCAGTTTTTGCGTTGTTGTTTTTTGAAGAAAAAATACTTACTGTAAACCGTAACCAAATTTTAGAAACGTCGTTAGAGCAATGATTTTCAGAAGCAAATATAGAAGCAGCTTAAACACTTGTTCTGCACCATACTTGTCAACTCGAGGTAATAAGCCGTTGCATAGACAGGTGTCCAATAGCTCAAACCAAATCGCAACTATACATCACAAGTGTCAACATAGCAGCAGTATAAGCTTAGATAAGGCTTAAGAAGAAGATTTGGCTCAATTGGACAACAATAGCCATGCCAAACACATAGATTTCTTAGCCTAGATTTTAGATTCTCATGTTTGACCAGAAAGCATCAACTCAAACCGAAATTCAGTATCATCCTTTTGACTTCATCATAGCAGACCAAAGGATTTTTATAAGTTTGAAGAATTCATGAGTTAGCTTTTAGGATCGATGGACTTATCTTTAGTGATTATCTTCGGACGCTTGGAGATTGATTCTGGCATCTTCTGGTCACTCCCTCGTAGCAGGCTCCAGTTGCTTTTCCTGGGAGGCTCTTGTCTGCTCGAATACTCTTCAAAGATTCCCACGCTTTGGAGTTGTATCAATACTGCCCGAGAATCGGAGTCGTAGCTTCCTCACCTCCGGCTTTCAGTTGTGTCGCTTTGGCTGCTGAAAAACGGTGCCTGGTGATGCCGCCCGGTCAACGTGCATAATTCCCGGTCGGTAAATGAAAAACTGCCCGGTCGTGAATTGAAGATCGCCCGTCGCTTGAAGGTCCCGGTCGCTTGAAGGTTATCGATGTTTCCCGGTCATGGCTTGTGACACCGCCTAATCAAGGGTGCCATTGTCCGGTCGAGGGAGTCACCTGGAAACTTCCGGTCGAGGAAGTTGCTGCCACGTCGAGGGAATCACCTGGAACCTCACGGTCGAAGACTTTGACACTGCTGGTCATTGAAGGAAAATGCCTCTCGATCGTTGGAGGAGAACATCGCCTGGTCATGTAGAACGTCTCCGGTCGATGCTGCATCGGGTCTCAAGTCAAAGCGACGCCGTGCCCAATCGATGCTGCGCCTGGCTTTAAAGCAAAACGACGTTGCGCCCGGTCGATCTTGTCATATCCAATTTGCTTTCCTCTGATGACCGATCTCGAGGAATTTGTTCTCCGCAACTCCTTGTCGCCTGGGCCTGAATAGGATGTCACCTGGGGCTGGTCGTAGCAGCTTGCGCCCTGGAATTATCACCCAGTCTTGTATTGTGGGCACCGCCCGGTCGTTGAATTGAAGGCGATTGTCCCGGTCACAGCAAACTTCCGGTCGCTTGGAAGTTTTTCGTCTTGAAAAATCGAGGTAATAGAAGCCCTTTGCCGGTCGTTATAGGAGAATGACACCCGGTCCCAAGGCAGATTCGTAGCACCGCGCATCTTGGAAGATGTCGGCCGGTCGTGGATTGAGATGCCTTCCGGGAGAAATCAGGTTGCCATTCGAATTTTCCAAATGACTTTCCTAAGGGCGTGACCCTGCTCTTCATCGGGTGACCTTGGCTTCGCTCTCTGGTGGAGTTTCCATCATCTGCCGAGATCTGGTTACTGGTGCCGTAGTATCTTGAAGGTAATAATCGATTTGGATTTTCACTGCTCGTAAGATTCCGATTTCGTCTCCCTATCTCCTGAGAAAAGTGTAGTTAGTGTGAATCTTACTAATATTGACTTCGTTTATCTTATTAATCAACGAAATTAAAACGAGGCGAAGAATCGAGAGAGAGTGAGTGCTCGATTGGCTTTGGCTCGATTTGAAATTCATCCGCCTGCCGGATCTGGCTATGCTTCGCGAGTTTCATCATAAGTTGAGTTAGAGCTTTTCTTGATTCTTTCACTGTTAATCCGATTTCTGCTTTGACTAAATTGGATCCTTTGGCGATTGCAGTTCTTCCTCTTGTTTCTCGTATCTCCATCTCGTAGTCGACCGCGCGAAACTCTTACTTTATGAGAATGTTTGATGAGAAAACATGAGTTAGCATTCTAGCGCTAAGTCGCAGCGATTTCGACAGGATGGCTCTAGATCGTGATTTCTCCCCATTTTCTTTTGAATTTGGAGGAACTTGAGCTTCGTGTTCAGTTCTAGGCTACACCGAATTCTCCCGATCAACTCAACTCCGACATTCATCTTTTCCGCTGTGGTGGTATCGTGGTTAGTCGTCGTTTCCAGCGCCAAAATGAAAGGTCAATTGTTACCGAGGAAATTGGATCCTAGAGAGGATTTTTGTAACAACAAAGAGAGTAATCTAAAATTCTAAAACTTCCCATCGCGTCCCCCCTTTTTGTGTGATCCCTATTTATAGTAATTTCCCAGGATTCCTAGGTTTTTTATCCTGCTGGGCTGTCACTCTAATTACTTTATATAAGTGTACTACCTTAATTCCTATATCCCTCAGCTATCTGACCGGGCACAGGCGCCCGATCGCTATTTACGCTTCTTAATTACTTTGACCGGTCACGAATGACTGGTCGTTGTTTACACTTACTTCGTGACCTTAGCGACCGATCACAGACGACCGGTCGTTATACATGCTTATTTTGTATTTGTTGTGACCGGTCATAGGTGATCGGTCGTCTCTTCATGCTTGCACCATAGCTTCCGTTCGGTCACGACCGATCGGCCGTTATGTGTGCCTTCGTTGGTCCTCTTCTGGGTGTAGGCTTTCTTCATGTTTCGTTGGTCCTTCTTCTGGGTGTAGGCTTTCTTTCTCTGTGGTCATATTTGCCCCCTTCAGTGTATGATGTGGAGGTGAGTTTGAACTTTTGTGTTTGCTTATTTGTTGGCGTTATGGTGCCCAACTTTTGAACCCAGTATTTTCCTTTGCAAGGCAGCTTTAAAGCTTATGGCAATCGACCGGGACGATTGATTGCCCCCAGTATTTTCTTTGACTAAACGTGTGAATGAGTCTTGTCCTCACAAGGTCAAGGCTTATGTTTTAAGTGGTGCTTCCTATCGTACACTCGGCATGTTTGGTGTTTGCACTTGTTTCTTGCTCACAGTCATAACTTCTAAACCATTGAATTGATATTTGATAGATTTACGCATTTGACCTGTTACTTTCACGTGATTGGATACGCAACTACTAAGTCGGAAGTCTTTGAAACTTATAACATGGTCATGTGATGATGAATGACAATGGGTCCATGAGGAATATTTGGGGTATGTGGAGCTATTAATGGGTGACCAAAGCTATAACTTGTGTCTTCTTTGGATTTTCCTTCCTTGTATTGAAGTCGTCTAGCTGCTTTGCGTTGACGTTGTTTTCGAGCTTCTACACTTGGACTTTTGAAGTTGTCCTTTACACCATTTCTCTTCTTTTTATCATTTGGATTCCTTCGAGGCATTTCAGGTTTGCCCTTTTTTATCCTTTCTTGACTTTGGCTTCGGGTTCTTATGTCTTCCCGTTTTGAGCGTTAAGAGTTATTATGATGTGAGCTCTTTGGATCCTGTGTCATTCTGGGATCATTTGCGGATCACTTCATTATGCTGATAGCGGTGTTACTTCTTTGGACTGATGAAAACGTTATCTAAAAGTTGGGCTCCTCGCTTCCTTTGGTCATCGGGTCGGGTATTCATCACAGGATGGCTTGTATTGTAAAGCTTATGATATAAAAAGGGATATACGAAAGGATCAGCGGGGGTACCTAGGGTTTAATGTCAGGGTTCACCAGCTTTTGGCTATGTGGTATTATACCTAGGTGTTCATCATTCTTTGATAGTTATGTATCTGTTCTTTGTTACTTTTCACAGGTCTAAGTGTAAATTTACAAAGTATCTGCTTCGGTCGGAGTTATGCCGTTACCTCACCTTTGAATGTGGTCTCACCGGAGTCGTGTAAAAATGACACGCTTGTTCACTCAAGACACTCTCGCGAATTTTCACTCAAAGAGTTGTTCACACGCTTAAACAAAAGATTCAAAGACGATGATTCTAAACTCAGATTGCCCCTTGTATGGACCCTGGGTTTATGACAACAACTTAACAGATGTGGATTTAGAACCGCTTTATGGGTTGTTTGGATGTTCAGGATGGGTTCTGGTGTTTGGCTAGGCATGTTCACCTTTTGGGAACTAAAGACAAATCATTTTGTTCCAAGGCCGGAAAATGATTACTTCGCAATCCTTGAAAGGCGTGAATGCTCATCGTTTATTTATTTTGTTGAATTAATGCATAATTCCTTGCAAAGAAATTGTAAAAATGGAACTACGTTTTATTCAATGAAAAGATAACGTTGGAAATTACAAACTCGGGAGAGTAAAGACTAACTAGGAAAATAAAAAAAAATAAGCTACTAGGAAAACTTGAAGATGTAGGAAAATACATTCAACAATGAATCACCTAAATGAAATTATTTATCTTACGCTTACTTAGAAAAATTGAACTCCTGCTCAAGGAGGTCCTGAATCTTGTGTCACAATGCCCGACAATTGTCAGTATAATGGCCAGGCAATTGATTGTAGTAGCAGAATTGGTTAAGAATTATCCCAAAGTTAGTAGTTCCTAGTCGCGGGGCCAAGGACTATAGCAGGTTTCTCCTCCGAAGCTCTTCAAATACCTGACTTGGTGTTCGGTCAATGTCGGTGAATTCCCTTTGTGATGAGTCTTGGTGTGGTAAGGATACCATCTTGAAGTTTTGATTTAGAGCTCTAGGTTGTTGAACCGTATTCATTTTCGAGGAACTGCTATGAGTACAAGCTGTTGTCTGAAAAGAGTTGTTTTTCTGGTTCTGGCTTGGAGAATTTTGAACCACTGCTGGGTCTTCTTGAGCACTCAGGCTTCAATTCTTCCTTATGATTCTTTTCTCTAGAATGCCAACTTGTCTCATCAACATGTCAAAATTCGGAAAGTACATATATTTTAGCTCATTGTTGTACTATTTTTGCATGTTCTCAATTATCATGCGGATCTGTTCTTGCTCGTCCATTTTTGTAGGCCTCGCAGCAGCCTTCCTCCTCCAGCGCTTGATGAAGTGGGACATGGACTCACTATCTTTCTATCGAGTGCCTGCTAAGTCAGCTCTGGTGATCTCAAGGTTCTTAGCATACTCAAAATGATGTAGGAAAGCCTCGTAAACCTCCTCATAGGTCTTGGTATTCATCTCTGAGTAAGATACCAACGTTGAGGAATCTCGTCTAGATAACGAGCAAACACTTTGGCTTTCTGCATGTTATTGAGCCCAAGGATGGACATTTCCCGTTCAAACATGGCCAAATGAATCTGCGGATCCGAGGAACCTTTGTACAAGGCAAGTGTGAGCAGCTTCAGCTTTTGGAAGAGGTTGACTTCGGGATATGACGCCATGGAGAAGTAATCGAAGCCGGAAGGTTTGTTGGTTTTTTCCATGCGCTCAATCCTATTTATGACCCTTTTAAGCTCTATAGCTAGTAGGTTATCTGGAATATCCTTCCCCACATGTGCTTGAGAATCTTGGGCTCTAACGGAGTCAATTTCAATGTAATTGTGGTTAACATTTGCATTCACAAGTTTTTCTGGAGTTGCTGCTGATTTGTCTCTTGAAGATTGGCCTTACTCCTCATTTCATCAATAATGGACTCCAAGACCTCGGCGGCTAACTGGGCATCCATGCTTACCTGTTTTCGAGGTTTCAACCAACAATGAGAGCTAGAATCAAGAGAAAAAGGGTTGAACCAAAGTTTCAGATTGGAGAATGAACACTTGACCCGAAATATAGATGTTTGGACCAGGATGTATTCTAGGTTAGAGACAAAGTATGTGGGCCAAAGTATCATAAGAACAAGGCCGCTTGGGTATGTGAAGCTCATAGGTCGGAGTATTTGATGGATTGAGGATAGGCGTTTGGGCCTGGATTTGTGAAGATGTTGTATACGGGCCAAAAATATTTGTGAGTAGGTATTTGAGCCTAGATACCTTGGATCAAAAGTGAGGTATGTGGACTGAAGCTATGAATGAATTGAGTCATGAGTGAGGCACTTGGGCCAAAAAGTTTTGAAGATATGACACTTGGGCCAAAGTGTGTTTAGGCTAGAAGCGGGGTACATGGGCTAGGAGAGATTGTTTGAACAGACTATTGGGCCGAAAAGGATCTCGAGGGAAAAGGCCTTATTTCGAATGATCCCTAAATTTATTTTCAAGCCTCATGACATATTATGAGTTTGGGTAGATTTCTTTTTCATGGGTCTAGAACTAAATTCAAATTGGGCCGAAGGGGAAATAACCTAAATCTAGAGTTATAGGCCATGGCCCAAACGAATAACTCATTCACTTATACCAAGCAAGGCCTTTGGGCCGCAAACAATTAAGTCATGAATTTAAAATAGGCTGGACCGATTACAAGGAAGGTTCCTATCAGTTCTAGTGCTAGCACTGGGCCGATCATACAAGCAAGGTCTCACACAAGTTCAACATGTCCTCTCTTGACGTTTTAACCAATTCGGGTATGGATCAATCCGGAGAGGTGCTTGGGGCTTGGGCCTAGGTCACTAGAAAGGAATAGGGCTTGCACACTATTCTCTTTAGGCTTCCTCACTCTTTTCACGTCACCTAAAGGTGTGCATCTGCGGTCAGGTCTTTGAATGACCAAACATGGGTTGGTAAGGGCACTACTAGGAAAATGCTTGGGGCTAAAGCCCAGGTATTAAGGGGATGTGATTAGACGACATCCTCCTCTTTTTCCCCAATTATTTACATCACCTTAAAAGGTGTGAGTCCTTGGTAGGGGACGCCTAAGGCGGGTCCCGGGTAAAATCGGCTTGCATGCACACGAAAGTAAACAAACATTGTAATAAAGGCCATAAGTAAACAATTTTTGAGTTAAACCCTCTTTCTTAAAATTAAACAAGTTAATATTAAGAATTTGTCTCCAACTGAGTCGCCAGTCTGTGAGCCTCAATTGTTGAACCTCTACCCTTTTTTTAATTTGAGTTGATTAGGGCTTGATCGGGTTCTAGGTCCACTTATAACCTAAGCTCTATAATTATGTCATATAACACTAATTATTAAGTCCTAAGTTAGCTCGCTGGAACCTATTATAAGTCGCCACCTAATTTTAACCTAGATTAAATTTGGAAAGGAGATTCGGGTTCGGGGGCTTGGTATACAACTTATTTTAGGGTTCAAATTACTCTCATTACCTCTCTTAGGTGGTTTTTTCTCTACTTAGTCATGTACGGCTTATTACGAAGGCGTTTTTACCTAAGTGCGCAAGTTTTTTATTTTTTGTGTTCTAGTTATTTTTGACATAAATTAAAAGTGAAAAGTGAAATTACCTAAACAAGGGTTTCAGAGGTAGAAATAGGTCAGATTTTTAATTCTGTCCATAGCCACGGACCTGATGTCTGAGACCGCGGACCCCAGTTAAATTGTTAATGCAGAAAAATCGAGTTTGCAGGAAAACAAAATTTGAAAACGTCCGAGGCCACAGACAGTACGTCCGTGGGCCCGAACATGAGCTGTTAAAACCTAAAAATTTAAAAAAATTAATTTCCTCCGCCGTCCGAGGCTGTCCGCAGCCACTGACATGCTGTTCGGGGATCCCGGACAGGCCATCCGAGGGCACAAACTAGCCATGGACAGTGGCGTTCTGGTGGTTCCCAGCGGTTTTTAGCTGAAAATTTATGGGTGTGAAGCTTGAAAGATTCTTAACATGTTTGTAATCAAAGATTTTCAATTGGTCTCAAATTAATGATGAAACTTAACGAATAAGTAAAAAGGAAAAACTAAAACAAACGTTAATTCAGAAGCTGTAAAAGGTCAGTTCATACCCAAAATTTAATAGAAGACTAATGAAGTCAATATGAGTTAGGAAATCAAGTTCTAACCTTTTTTACCTTCGGGATTGAGTTGAGACTTCACAATGCTATTCTTCGGGAGCTCCGTCGGGACAAGTTTTGCTTTGGGTTCAAAACCAGCTTCTGACTATTGATTTTTGTGATGTTCTTCATGTTTTGAGGTTATTTGATTGATTTTTTATGATTGTTGAAGCATTGTGAGTTGAAAAGTGTGTGTATTTGGTGATTTCAGGAGGATTTTGGTATGATTTTGATGTATAGGTATGTAAAAACGTGAGAGAGTAAGGACGGGTGAGTTTTCCGACTTCTTAGGGATCTTGGAGTTCTGTTTTGGTGAACGGATAAGGCTCCTTAAGTAGACATCACTAAAGATAGAAAAATCCGGTAAAAACCGAGATTTACTAAAGTCTTAGGTCAATGACATTCTGAAAGGAATATGGTTATGAAATTTAACCATGTGTAAAGGAAGATATTTCTGATTTTTCTAAGGCAAAATTGGAATTTTTGGACATCGGAATATTTTTAAATTCAATTTCTTGTCAGATTTAATAAAAAATTACTAGAAAATTATTAGAAATTCGATAAATCGAAATTCAAAGCCATTATTCTCTAAATGTCATCTTTTATCATGTGTTAAAATTTCAAAGCATTCTGGGTTGATTTGAATTGTTTTCAGAGGAGAGAGAAAGCTTACGGGAGGTCTTAGAAACCTCAAAAAATACGAAAATGCCCCTGAAGATGAATAAACTGTCACCAACACTCCAAAACATGCTGATCGAACCGGGATTCCTCATCATTTGACCAAAGTACCCCTTGCAACACTAAATCCTATAAACCCTACACGGGGGTCAAAATTTGGGTATAACAACACGTAAGAATTCGGACAATGGGCCTTCAAGACTCATTACATTAATGCATTCTGAGACTTAGGAAAATTTAGTGGGGCAAATCCAGATGATGCAACCAACACTTGAGTCTTTTCCTAGACTTTAGTAACTCCTTTGAGAAAACTGGTGTTATCAATGAGAGGATTCAACTACAACTCTTTCCTCATTCTTTATTAGATGGAGTAGCTAAGTGGTACCGAAGTCTCCCCTCCAGATCAATCCACACATAGGCACAAATGGCTCAAAATGTTTTTCTATGTACTACTCCACCAGTAAAACAAGGCAACTATTTGGAGAGATCCGCACATTTTACCAAGAGCCAGGAGAGACTTTGTACGATGCTTGGGATTGGTTCAAAGACTCTTGATGAATTGCTCCTACCATGGGCTAGATGATCAATCCTTGTGCCTATCTTTCTTCAGTAAGCTCGATGATGGAAATCGACCACTTGTAAACTCCTCTGTTGAAGGAAGCTTCATGATGAAATCTCCTTAGGAAGGAATGGAACTTCTTGAGATTATGACAAGTAACATAAGGCAGTGATCTAGAAAAAAGGGAGAGTTCCGAGAGTGGAAGGTCTCCTTCATGTCGAACCAATTGATCACCTATCAGCCCAAAATATCTTCTTACTAAGATGGTGGAGAAGCTAGCTACATCACAAAAAGAGAATGTCAAACCAATAGTTTTTTAATCTTTGTCTTCTGTATCCTAGTATAGGGTGTGCTATATGTGTGGATCCCATGAGATGAGACCTGTGAAATAAAGGGTGTACACATCAAGCAGCAAGAAGATGTAATTTCACTGGTAACCACTCCGGTAACCTACAAAAACGCCAATGCCCATTAAAAATCACCCTAATTTCTTCTAACAATGAGCAAACCCAAGGAGTGCCAAGTAATACTTATAACAACTCCATGGGATATATACCCCAAGCTTCACCTCAAGCAAATGACACTCAAATGGGCTATACGCCTTACGGCGCTCCTCTAGATTACCATCTATATTAACAACCTACTTCTTATTCTAATGGGAATACAAAGTTAAGAGACAAGATGAAGAACCACATCTCCGTTGTCCGGACTAAAGCTACAGATCTAGACTCCTTCAAAGCTAGTCAAGAGGCCTTTAACAAAAGAGTGGAAACCTAACTGGATCAAATTTCTCAAGAACTTGCCCAAAGGCTACCAGGCACTTTTCCAAGCCAACTGCAACCTAATCCAAAGGAGCACCTCAAAGATGCCTTTCTGAAAGGCGATGAAGAAGAGGTGAAGTGGTTAGTGTGGTTGAGGTTTCATAATACCACCCTCTTCATGAAGAACGGGCCATGTCAATTGAAGCATTCAAAAAAAGATAGCCTAACTTGAATCTTCTTCAATAATTGATGAGCATGCTCTTGAAAATGAGAGGGAGAGGCTTCTTGCTTATTATGGGAAGTTCCTTGCATTATTGAAATAGTTTAAGTGTCAATATCTCCTTTGTGGAGCCTATTGCCACTGTGCCAAACTATGAAAAGTTTCTCAAGCATCTCATCTCCAATAAAACAAAGTTGGCTGAAATTGGAACCATCCAACTCAACGAGGCTTGCTCGGCTATTATTCAACACCGATTTCCCTCAAAATGCAGTGATCATGGCAGCTTCATCATCCCATACATGATTAGGAGTACCTCCATTGAATACTCCCTGTGCGATCTAGGTGCTTCCATCAACTGGATGTATCTCTCTACTTTCAAGAGGTTAGGAATTGGATAATTAAGGAATACCAAGATGATTTTTCAGCTTACGGATGGGTCTACCATTTATCCAAAAGGAGTGGTGGAGGATGTCATCATTAAATTGGAGCACTTATATTTCCCATGAAATTTCAATATTCTGGATATCTAAGAAAACTCCACTACACCACTTATCCGTAGTCTGACTTACCTTGCCACAGAATGAGGAACATCACTCTAAAAAACAGGTGAAGAACAGCAAGAAGGGGGGAGACACCCGTGAGATAACAGAAAGACGACCTATGCAACATGCTACGGGATAGCTAGACCCAACCATCCACGGCTCAGACACAGAGAAGACTAGGTCCCCAAACAGAGGCTAATCAAATCAGAGATGAGGGTGTTGCATAGCATTAACACCAGAGCACAAGGTCTTAAACATAACCATTCAGAACTCAATAGTTGAAAACAGACGTCTTTAATCAAGACTAGCAAAATACGGAGGATCAAAACGGATTCAGAAGTCGAACACGCTTTCAACGCAAAATAGAGTTCAAAAAGCATATCGAAGGCTTTCAAATCAAAACATACATATCCACATGCTAAAACATGTCTAACATAGAAGACACTAAGAGGAATCCACGCCAACAAACAACGATCAAAACGGAGTTCAAACGAATACGTTGTGCAAAATCAGAAAAGTGTCCTGACATGTGTCCGAACATGCTTGTTCGGACACGTGCCGAGACTTAAAACCAAAAGTGTCCGGAGTTCTGTCCGGACGTTGAAGTTCGGACAAGTTACAAGAAATCCATTCGTGGTGGTGTCCGAACTTGTGTTCGAACATCAATGTTCTAACACTAGTCGAACTGAAATCAGAGGGAAGGAGGTAATGGTGTCCGAACTTGTATCCGGACATATAAGATCGGACACAGCCCGAGACTTGTATGCTAGACCGTCCTCACACCCCGTCCGAACTTACATGTTCGGGCGGAAGTTCGGACAGGTCTAAAAACTACAAAACCAGAGGCGTCCATACATGCCATCTGAAGTTACAAGTTCGGGCGCATGTTCAGACATGGTGAAAATTCCCAAATTCAGAAGCAAAATCAGACAAAAGTTAAAGCTCCAAACTCCATTGCAAAGTACATAAATCCTATAACAAATACTTTATCAAAACACATCCCTCAGAGCTTTACACAAGGCAACATGCAATTCCAAATCCGAAAAAATTCACAACGCATTCAGAGATTAAGAACATGTACGGATATAGAAACCTCAAAATCAAACACAGAAACAGACGGGAATTAAGCCCTAAACCAACAACGAAAGTGGAATTCTTCATAAAAAATACGCAAATCAAAACCCTTCCTATGGGGTTTTTAGCGGAATAGAAATATAACTCAGAAACCAATCACAGATTCACACAAATCAGAGAACGTTCAACACATTTCGAAACAAAACCATAATCAGAAGCCCCCGTGGGTGAACACAGACACCCGAATCCGTATACCACCTACCTCACATCCGACGCGATGCAATCTCAGAGGCCTCTACACATCAGACTCCTCGAATCTCCACTAGAATGACGAACACTTGAAAAAAATTGGGAGAAGACCACACCGGGAGGAAGAGCGAACAGCGACACCCAAACTCGAAATCCCCACACGTAAACTGACAAACTCGGATCATTATCGACAAAATCAGAACTCCAGATTAGTTGAATGACTAATTTGCAGAGATGAGAAGATGGGGAGGAGAGGGAGCAAAGGAAGGTTATCTTTGGAGAGAGCAGTGGGTGTTGGGAATGAGGAGAAAACTGTCTTGAATAAATGTTGAAGAAGTGGAAAGGGGATTGATCGTGAATACAAAATAAGGAAGAGAGTTAGGAATAAAAAGGAAAAATAATAACTTCCTAACTCAATAATTATAACAAAATGGAAAAGACTTCCATAGCCCTCCTTTCTCAAGCCAACATAATAACAGTAGGAGAATGTCGTAGACATTCTAATATAAGATCAAAATTAGTGTGAACTCCCTTTGTGGATTTGAAAGAAAAATAATAATAAAATTTTAAAAAATATGGGGCATCACATGGTAGCCGTGGACCCAGATGTGCCACTCTCTATCTCCAGTTTCATGTTCGACCACCTCATGCACATCATTGCCAAGAAGGAGACCTAACACTTGGTTTTTCCTTTCTTTCTGCAAAGGCAGCTCTTTTGCATCGAGGTTCCTACTAAGGGAGAGCCGGTCAGTCCTCCTATAGACCTCATTCATGATTACTGACTGAGGAGGATGGGCTTCACTCATACTAATGCCGACTGGTAGAAGGTGGAGGCAGCTCAAAGCAAGCCGAGTGTGGATTCCTCATCAAGACCAACTGCTCAGAGCACCACTTCATCTTTAGCACCTCTCCTTGCTCTACCCCCGCCACAACCCTACACTATCTTATGAGGATTTCGAGGCCTATCAGTGCCAGATGGCAGCAAAGATGCAACGCCTACGAAGGAGTTCCGACTTGGTACCCTACCTACCTCCCTAGTAGTGTCCCCTTGGGTTTATGAGTTGTGTTTTTCTGAAACATTATGTTTCACTTTGGATACTCTTTTAGTTATTTCTTCTGCATTTCCTTTATTCAAATTTCATATGAAATATCCCTAAGATTTATTAAATAAATAAAGCTTAATTATATTTAATTAAGCTAAAATAATTAATTAAGTTTAAGAATGTTAATGAGTTGAATTAGTCAATTCATACACTTAGGGATTAATTTCATAAACAAACGTAAGAATTAAAGAGGATAATAAACCTCACATAAAATAATGAAAGAAAAGAATATAATTAAGGACATAATTAAATAGTAAAAATAAATGTACAATACTTATACTTAGGTGAATAATGGAAATTCACCGATAAGTTTAATAAAAGGAGAATTGATAAATTGAGTCGTATAACCTAAAGTTCGTTACACGAAATAACGAATTAATAAAGGTTACTAAATGAGGAAATTAAATAATAAAATAATACAATCGATGATGCATAATAAGATATAAAATAATGTTATAAAGTAAAAGATAAGATATTGGGATTTAATAGCAGATCGAGCATTTATGAATTAATTGGCAGGTTGGAAATGATAAATATAGTCAATCGGGTAAAAAGTCCCTTTCGTTGGACCATTGGACTGATTCAGAAGCAAGTAAACCAAAAATATATATAAAATGGGCCGACCAGCCCAAAAGAGCCAGTCGGCCCCCTCTCTCGTGACCCATGGTCAATTTCCAAACCTAACTTGTTAATCATCTTCTAACATCTAACCTAACCCTAACTAATCTAATCTCTCTTATATCTTCCTCTTCTGAACAAAATCACCGCCGTACTCCCCCTCTCCTTCTCCTACACGTTTCTCTTCTCCTTCTCCTCTAAGTTTCTCAAATCTCTCTTGCAAGTTAAGGAAAGTTGTTTATTTCTTCTTCTGATCTCAAGCAGAAACCGTGCCCTTCTCTTCCTCTCTCCCGGTCTTCTTCTCCTTCTTCTGTTCTGGTTCGAGTTGTTTTTTTTGTTCTTCTTCTTCTTGATTTTTGCTTCTTTCCTCTAGTTCCGGTATCAAATCTGAAGAGAAAAACGGTAAGCTCACAATCCTTGTAATTTCGGTTGAACTTCTACTCAACTCCCACTCACTTTCCTTTTCTTGTATCTGTATAACCGGTAAAAAACGGGGAGGAACCCTAGACCCAAGCAAAGCTAGAGCCGAGAAGAGAAGGGAACGGAATCAGAGGGTTGGCCGCGTTTGGGGCGCACCGAAGAACTGGTATAGCCTGAAAACAAATGAAGGACATTTAGATTAGGGTTTTGTTCAAAATTTCTAGTTATTCTGCAAATTTTTGGAAACCTTCGGTTCTGAAGGAACCGTGAATCTATCAAAACTTCAATTGATTCTGCAAACTTATTTGGACATTCAAATTTCAGTGTTGGTTTTTGGCAATTTTGAATTTGTTGGATTCTTATATTTATATGGTGCTTTCTATTTGCGAACTTGAAACCCTAAAGTTGAATTAGGGATTTGGAATGTATATGTTAGTGTGAAAAACCGAAAGTTTTAGAAGATGCAAACTAGGGTTCTGAATTTTACAATTAATGTTTGCAATCTGGGTTCTGGATAATTGAGAATTAGGGCTTAATTTAATTGGGGGAAACCTGGGAATTAGGGTTTCCAAAAGCTAGGGTATCAAAATTGGGGGCAAATCGATAAAATGGAATTTTGGAATTGAAATAAGGGTTCTCATCGATTTGTGAAATCAAGAAAATTGGTCAATTGAGGGAATTAGGGTTCAATTGATGAATTAAGGATTTGAATTTGGGTTAGATAATTAATTTAGGGATTTCCGAAAGTTAGGGTATTAAATTGGGGATAATTGAAAAATGGAGATTCTAAATTAGAAATTTAGGGTCTTAAGTTATTTAGGGCAAAATTCGGTAAATTAGGGTTTCAAGATAAAAATTTGAGTTTCTGGAATCAATTTAGGGTTTAGTTTAAAACGGTATTTCAGAAGAAAACGGGGTAAAAAAACATAAGTAAAGTCAAATTAGGGCTAAAATGTAAAATCTAAGAACATTTGGGTTAGAAGAGTAAATATGATAAATATGGGGCGAAACTGCAGATTCCAAAAAAAGATGATTTTTTTTAAAAAAGAGAAATTTAATTAATTTGGGAGTTTTGAAACTAGTTAACAAAGTCAAAGATTAATTTGGGAATTTGATCAATATGGTCAAAGTGAATTGGGCTGCAATTGGTCAAAGTTAAATTGGGTTGAATAAGGTTGTCAAAAGTCAGAAATTAATTGGGCCTGAAGTGGGTCAATATAGAAAAAATTAAGTTAAGGTTCAAATATGTTGAATTTTATGAGGAAAGGTTAAAATCAAAATAAAAAAATTGAAGGTTTAGGATAAATTTTAGCTAATCGGATTGTGATTTGGGTTGAAGTTGAGTTGGGCCCAAATCAACACAATAGAGAATTGGTTTAGACTGGAATCAATCTGGGTACAATATATATCAGCCTAAAAGGTAGTTGGGCTAGAAAATTAATTTAACTAATATTGGATAACAAATAGTTAGATAAAAACTTAGAAGCTTATTTAACAGATATTGGATTACAAATAGTTAGATAAAAACTTAGAAAATTAAATTAGGCCGGGAATTTATGAGAAATTGAGTTGGCTTAAATGAGTCTGTAACTTAGGAATTAAACACTCCAAATGTGTAATATCGAGTTAAGAAATTATAAAGTTTGATATAACTCTAACTGAACCAAAATTATCGCAGTTGGCCTGAGCCTAGAAAAGGAAGTAAATGTTGTAGAAAAAATTAGGGTCAACTTTAAACCAATAAACATAGTCTTATTAAGTTGTAAACAAATGAGCTAACTAGAAAAAAAATGTGAGACAAGTTAGTGGATTTATTACCCTCAATTAAATAAAAATAAATGGGCCTTAGATCATGGTAAGTTAGGCCGAAGGGGAAAGAACTGTAGGAAAATAAACTTGAGGAAATTAAATGGGATTTAGCAAACAATAAAACTTTAAGAAAAAAAAACATATACAAATGGAACTCAGTGAGTTAGACAAAAATTAGATGTTACTAAATCCGATCAACATTCGGATTAGGAAATAACTTGAATTACGAGTAATTGACATGAATCGGTAATGGATAAGTTTAGACCATTTAAATTTTGTGATATAATTCCTTAGTAGAGTTGGATAAAGAAAAAAATGATAATCGATGAAGGATTATTCTGTTTAAATAAAATGAGTATTAGTTATTTTTCTAATTAAATAAGTTCTAGAGCTAATTAAATTCCAATGCATGTATCTAATTAAATCCATCTCACACATTAAGTAAGTATATTAAATATAGTTTAAGGGGCGAATATTCATAAGAGAATCTCGGTAGTAGTAGTTATGGATTCTTTACCACTAGTTTGGTAGAACAGACATGTAAAAGAGTTGGATTACTTCGAGTAGGAGAAATACACACGAAATAATAGTGATAAAGATGAAGAATTAACAAAGGCACATTTCCCTCATACTCTAGGATTCAGGAAAGGGGACGCTCATGGCAAGGTGTGGATGATGATATACTCTTGGTTAGGACATATTATAAAGCTGTATATTTCAGTTATGTTGTTGTGTGATCCAAATGGCCCGAAGGTTACCTCGGGTCAGGATAATTATGTGTTGTGTGATAAGAAGATATGAGTGTTTAATTCTTCTCTGTACTATTATGTTGGTTACATATAGCTGAAGAGGGAAAGGTGTAGAGGAAAGATTGAGATAAAGCATCCGGTCGCCTGTGACCGGATAAGGTAGACTAGGATAAGAAATATCGCTAGGCCGGAACATTATTCCGGCCTAACAGGTAGTTAGACATTCCACTTATGTACGAATGCCAGCCTGACAATAAGAAGAGAATGACAAGCTGGCAACCTCTAATTTAGCAATGTAAACATTATAAATAGGGGCGCACCCCCATAAAGCACGACACGTTTTTTGAGGTATCAGTATAATCTGAGCATTCTTCTCATAAAGTTGATAAGTGTGAAATATGAATGGTTTTAGTGGTCTTTAATGCTTAATTTTCATACACGCATTGATAATATTCCACACTTATCTTAAGTTTTCCTTTGGTTTGTTGTTTGTTAAGACTTGATACCTTTTTGCATGTTAAATGCAGAGAAAAGCCAAGGAAACGGTAGATTAACTCACGAGGGTGATGATGCAACAAACGGGGATCGAATTGGAGTCAGAACGAAGAATTTAGAAGGTTTTGAAGGTATGTCCAAGCTTGTGTCCGAACATCCAAGCTCGGATGCAAGTCGAAAGTTCGAGTGCTGTGCCTGATGAGGTGTCCGAACTTCGGTCCGAACTTCGAAGTTCGGACACTGCTACGACTCGCGACGAGGAAAAAAGTCGAAACTCTGCTCTATGCTGCATGTCCGAACATTGAAGGTCGGACCAATGTTCGGATGCGACTGAATCCTCAGCAGAAGTTCGGCGTTTTGAAGGAAAAAGTGGAAGAAATGCTATATAAGTGACCTAATCAGAGGAGAGGGAGGAGGACATTACATATCATTACATCACGACACTCTCACGCTGGAAAACAACGCTCTTTCCACTCATCCACACCATCAGCATCAGCTTCACTTTCATCCACATTCACCAAGCACATCACCGTCATTGTTGAGGAGCATCGACAGAAGGGAGTCAGACCATCGTCTTCAACCTTGCGCCGACAGTCTCTGAGTCTGGATAATCACTTAATTCGAGGGTTTTTCTTCCCTTAGATGAATTCTCTTTTGATTGTATTCATTCGCTTCTTTGTAATGTCTGGCTAGTAGGGATTAGCTCTGGGGTAGGGTTGTTCATGATGGATACAATTTACTTAGGATTTCCGCAGTTTGACTATGGGATTGTAATGGATTGCTTCTAGGTTAATGCTAATCATTCATCTTCTCTATTAAATTTGCGCATTTATAGAGTTGTTTTGCGAATCCTATTAGGATTAGATAGGGTGATTAATAGGAAGTTCGAATTAACCTGGAGATTTGGGGAAAGATTAGTCGGATAGATAATTTTTCCTGCAAAAGCTAATAATTCTTCGCACGTAATCCGCCTATATGTGTTTTGCCAACTTCTAGATTAGAGTTGACATGTTCTGATAGGTGAGCTCTTCCTTTAACTAAGATTTAGGATCGAAGAGAGCTTAAGAATTGGCCTTTCCGTTTCTCATAATTGAATTGTAGGTTTTGCTAGATTTATCCAGCAAAGAACAGCCCAACCCGGAGTTCCATTCATTTACCAACTTAACATTTACTTTCATTAATCGTTCATTTAGTTTTTATTTGCGTTTTCTTAATCAGTTACGAAAACAATTCACAACCCTCTAAATTTCTTGTTTTCTTAGGATTAGGCTTATTTATTCAAGTCCCGTGGTTCGATACCTGGTTACTTAATTTCCTATACTATAGTGACCGGGATTTTTGTAACCCGACAGGCTTTTTGTTTTATTAATTTCTAGGTTTATCAATTTAGTTTTAGTAGAACATTTTCCCTGTTTGCAAAATGGCGCCGTTGCCGGGGACTTGACTTTGTCAGTCCTTTGCCCTGGTTGTCAATTGTTTTTACTTTATTTTATTTGCGCTATTTATTTCCTCTTTGTTTTAATTCGATTATAGTCTTAATTCTGTGTTTGCTAGTTTTGTTTCAATTTTTAGAATAATTTTGAATTTATTTCGTTTGAACAATTTTGTTTTATTTCATTTGAATAATTGCAGTCGTTTGTTTTAATAGATTTTATTTGTTTGTTCATTCTGTTCATACCAGTATAACTTAAAAATGTCGTGTTTTATCTGTTTAAATTGTGCAGGTGTTTGGTGAATGCACGGTACCCGATCTCGAGGCCCACCAAGATTTAATCTAGACCCAGAGATAAACCGTACAGCTCGCCGGGCAAGAAGAGCACTTACCTTCACCATGGCTGCTAACAGACCAGCGAATAATGAGCAAGCCACATTGGGAAGAATTAATCGCCCGCCAGCTGCTCCTAGAAGAGGACCTGTGACTCTACCAAATCTCACAGCAGAGTTAACAGCAGAATGGCAGAAACTAAAACCAAGCCATCATACAAATACTGTCAGGAATCATCCTGCAGGGACCTTTTCAGGCGCAGACCCGGCTGATGCGCTCGACCATGTCCATTGTTTCCTAGTTCATCTGGATTCGTTGGGGATGTCTCAAGGGCTAGAGGAGTATGCTCGGCTGTGTTTTCCAGCACAGTCTCTCAGGGGAAGCATCAAAGTGGTTCCATCGTCTACCACCAGGTATCATCACTACCTGGGAGCTGATGACAGAAAGGTTTTCGAGAAGTACATCCCCATCTCCAGGACCAGACAGATGATCGCTGACCTGACCGCCTTCAGACAGTCCGGTAGTGAGACAGTCTGCGAAGCTGGGATAGATTCAAGGAGCTGCTCCGCCAGTGCCCTCATCACGGTCAGACCATACATCTTTGGCCCAGGGGTTCTTCCAAGGGCTAAGATGAGCATAGAGTGAGGTCAGAGCTGCACTGGGTGGAAATCTGCTTGCCAAAAGCGGAGAAGAGTTTATGTCAGCTATGGAGTCCTACTACGAGGAGCTCCGCCAGTGGAGCAACAGTGGTGGAAGAGTTTTCACAGTTGGTCAGACTTCCTCTCGGACTCCGACCCATGATGGAGCAAATTGCTGCTGAGCAGGCCCATTTAAGTACCACAGTGGGTAACATGGCGAAGATGCTCGAGCAGCTCACTATGGGACAGACATCTGTGCAAGCTGTTAAGAAGGTGTCTACTGGTTTCAGTGAGGTCTGTTGTTCTCAGTGTGGAGACAACCATGAGTACGAGGACTGCCCAATGGTTGCTGAAATGAGGCAGACCGAGAGGCGCATGCAATTGGTCAGTACAACAGGCAGCCTTGGATGCAGAATCAGCATCCGAAACTGAGGTACGGAAATCCGAATAACGCCCTCAACTTACATCAGATGCAGCCTCAGAGGGAAAATCAGGGAGGACCACCCGGCTTTGTTAGGCCTCAGTACAATCAGTTCAGGCCACAACAGTCTCAAGCTCAGCAACCATCATTGAGCTCAAACAATGCGAATCTAAAGGACATGGTGGATAAGCTTATGGCTTCTCAAGAGCAGCAAACAGTAATAAATCAGAATCTAGCAGCTGGTCAGCAAAAACTAGAGAACGCCATGGTGGAGATGCAGGGAACGATGAGTCAGTTGACTCAGTTCCTCCTACAGCAGAGGCCTTCTGGATCACTGTCTTCCCAACCAGACCCCAATCCTAAGGAGCAGTTGAAGGCAGTGTCGGTCTCAGAAGCTGTGGTAGTTGAGGACTGTTCAGATTCTGAAGAGGTGGCAGCAGTTACCTTAAGAAGTGGGAAGCAGCTGATAAATAAAGATCAAGTGGCTGAGGACCAAGCTGGCGGAGAGACCGGTCTTCCTTCTTCTAGCACTGGTACACCGTCAGGGCCCCCATCCCCTCCTGAGGTAGTTGTTGAGGAGACCCAGGCTCCTATTCTTCCCCTTCTCATACTTTGATTGCTAAAAATTCCAGGGTAAGGTGGTTCCTAAGGAACTTCCTTTCCCTAATAGATTGAAAGAAAAAGAACTTGATGATCAGTTTAGGAAATTTTTGAGTGTGTTTTTGAAGCTTACTATCAATATCCCCTTGATTGATGCTATCAAGCAGATGCCTAATTATGCTCGCTTTGTGAAGGATTTGATTTCTAACAAGCGAAAGTTCAAGAAAGTGAGATCGTTCAGCTGACAGAGACGTGCTCTGCAGCCATCCAGCAGAAGCTTCCTCCAAAGTGTGGAGATCCAGGGTAGCCCATCATCCCTTGCACCATTGGAGACATGGATTGTGGGTTTGGACTCTGTGACCTTGGAGCGAGTATAAATTTGATGTCTTATTCAATGTTTAGGAAGCTTCATGCTGGTGAGCTTGTCCCAATTAATTTTAACTTGCAATTACCTGATCATTCTTCAATCAAACCTCGTGGTATGGTTGAGAACGTTGTGGTAGGTGTTGGTAACTTCTTCTTCCCTGCTGATTTTGTCATTCTTGATATGGATGAGGACGTTGAAGTGCCATTGATTTTGGGCCGACCATTCCTGCGAACTGCTAAAACTGTCATTGATGTTGACAAAGGAAAGATCACCCTTAAGTTTAATAATGAGGAACTTAGTTTTGATATCACTAAGATGATGAGAACAAATGCTTCTTCTCATGCTGTGCTTTCAGTTGATGTTGATTGTTCTGATGATTATGATGCTTTTGTCGCTAAAAATACTGATGACTCTTCTTTCTTGCTTGAGAATTCTGATTTGCTAGAGCAGGTGTTATGCCACTCGATTGAGGATGATAAGGAGAGCACTGAGGTAGCTACTGTTGTCCAGCAGCTTAATCAGGGACGAACCTACTTTCGTCCTTATGCTCCTCCTGTGGAGCCACTGGACAGGCCTACTCAGAGGCTCGTTCCTTCAATAGAGAAGCCCCCTACTCTTGAACTCAAAACTCTCCCTTCAAATCTTAAATATGCTTTCTTGGCAGAGGGTAGCGCCCTGCCTGTTATTATTTCTTCATCTTTGTCTGTTTCGTAGGAAAACAGACTTCTGGAAGTGTTAAGAAGACACAAGGGAGCTTTGGGGTGGTCAGTGGCAGATATTTAAGGGATTAATCCAGGGTTTTGCACTCATCGAATTTACATGGAAGATAGTATCAAGCCAGTGAGGCAGCCCCAGAGGAGATTAAACCCAAACCTGAAGGAAGTAGTGAAAGCTGAGGTTTTGAAGCTCTTGGATGCAGACATCATTTATCCCATCTCCGATAGCCGTTGGGTGTCTCCTGTGCAAGTTGTTCCCAAGAAAGGGGGAATAGTGGCAGTGCCCAATGAGAAAGGTGAATTGGTGCCCCAAAGACAAACCACTGGCTGGAGGATGTGCATTGATTACCGGCGCTTGAATGAAGCCACAAGGAAGGACCACTTCCCGCTACCGTTTATTGATCAAATGTTGGAGTGGCTAGCTGGGCAAGAATTCTATGCTTCCTGATGGATACAGTGGTTATTTTCAGATTCCCATTGCACCAGAGGATCAGGAGAAGACCACCTTCACCTGCCCTTACGGTACTTTTGCATATAGGAGGATGCCCTTTGGTCTTTGCAACGCTCCAGCCACATTTCAGCGATGTATGATGGCGATTTTTAATGATTTCATTGAGAAGAGCATAGAAGTCTTCATGGATGACTTCTCTGTGTATGGCCAGAGTTTTAATGTGTGTCTTGATCAGCTGGATCAGATACTTGGCAGATGTGAGGAGACCCATCTGGTTTTGAATTGGGAGAAGTTCCATTTCATGGTACATGAAGGTATAGTGCTTGGACACAGGGTCTCCAAGGATGGTATTCAGGTGGACAAGGCTAAGGTGGAGGTCATTGAGGGGTTGCCTCCTCCCACTTTAGTTAAGGGTGTTATATCTCTTCTACATAAAGATGTGAAATTTCAGTTCTCAGATGAGTGCTAGAAAACCTTTCAAACTATCAAGAATAAGCTCATCTCTGCCCCTATTGTGGTTCCACCTGATTGGTCTCTTCCTTTTGAGGTCATGACAGATGCTAGTGACTTTGTTGTTGGTGCGGCAATCTATCAAAGGAAGGATAAAATTTTGAGGGTTATCACTTATGCGAGTAAGACTCTATCTGAAGCTCAAAAGAATTACACCACTACTGAAAAGGAGCTACCTGTTGTGGTGTTTGCTCTTGACAAGTTCAGACCCTATTTGCTGGGAAGTAAGGTAATTGCGCACACCGATCACTCTGCCTTGAAGTACCTATTCCAAAAGAATGATTCTAAGCCCAGACTCTTGAGATGGATCTTGCTTCTCCAAGAGTTCGACTTGGAAGTTGTTGATAAGCAAGGGAAGCAGAATGGGGTTGCAGATCATTTGTCTAGGCTTGAGACTCCAGATGACGGGGTCCCCATAAATGAATTCTTTCCTGATGAAACAGTCTTTGTAATTGGGAAAGTTAAAGAGCCATGGTATGCTGACCTGGCTAACTATCTTGCCTCTAGTTTGATTCCCCATGATCTAAGCTACAACCGGAGGAAGAAGTTTCTTTCTGAAGCTTGTCATTACGTTTGGGAGGACCCCTATCTCTTCAGAGTGTGTGCTAATGGTTTAATTAGAAGGTGTCTCCCCGATGAAGAGGTTAATAGTGTGATTGAGTTCTGCCATTCTCGAGAGGCAGGTGGTCACCATGGTTCTAATAGGACAGCAGCTAAGGTGTTAGAGTGTGGTTTCTACTGGCCCACTCTACACAAGGATGTCCACCGCTTCTGCTCTCACTGTGATAACTGCCAGAGGATGGGGAACACTTCAAGAAGGCATGAGATGCCTCAGAAGGGAATCCTTGAAGTTGAGCTGTTTGATGTCTGGGGTATTGACTTTACTAGCCCATTCCCTTCTTCTCACGGAAACCACTACATCCTCGTTGCTGTAGATTATGTTTCCAAATGGGTCAAAGCAATCCCCTGCCCTTCTGCTGATGCTAGAACTGTGGTGAAATTCTTGAAGAAGAACATCTTTACTAGATTTGGTGTGCCAAGAGCTATCATCAGTGATGGTGGTTCTCACTTTTGCAATAGGGCCTTTGATTCCCTGATGACTAAGTACGGGGTGACTCATAAGGTTGCTTTACCTTATCATCCCCAAACTAATGGACAAGCAGAAGTGAGTAACCAAGAGCTAAAATGGATTCTTCAGAAGATAGTCAACTCCTCCAGGAAGGATTGGTCTGTCAAGCTTGACGATGCTCTGTGGGCTTATAGAACTGCATTCAAGACTCCCATTGGGATGTCTCCTTTTAAGCTGGTGTATGGGAAGGCTTGTCATCTCCCAGTTGAGCTAGAGCACAAAGCTTATTGGGCTTTAAAAGCTCTCAATTTTGATGTACATGATGCTGGAGAGAAGAGGAGATTTCAGCTTTCTGAGTTGGAAGAACTAAGAGAACAGGCATACGACAGCTCAAGGATTTACAAAGAGCGCACAAAAAGGATCCACGACCGGATGATTCAAAAGAGAGACTTCAAAGTGGGGGATATGGTGTTGCTCTTTAACTCTAGGCTACGTCTCTTTCCTGGGAAGCTGAAATCACATTGGGCAGGCCCCTTCAGAGTAGTGGGAGTTACATCCTATGGAGCATACGAGCTGGAGAACAAAGCTGGTGAAACCTTCAAGGTAAATGGTGCTCGTTTAAAAAGCTATCTTGGTACTGATCATAAGCTTTTTCCTATGCAGGCAATATTCTTTGTTGAGAGTGAATCCAGTTCTACAGCAAAGATAGTTTCTCAAGAGATGAGTTCGAATATGAAGAAGAAATTCTCTTGGCGAATGCGGAAAGATTGGGAAGGTTGAAGAAACTTGCTGTAGGATGTTGTGGAGCTTCCAACCACACCTCCTCTGATTGATCATGTGGAAAAAGTCTAGCTAAAAGACTTTAAAGAGGAGCAGCTGACTGGGAGGCAACCCAGTATTTTCGGTACCTCATTCCAGTTTTATTTTGGTTATTTAAGCTTTGTATTGTTTTAGAGTTGTTTACATTGTTTCTGGTTAAGAAAAGAGCATGTTTCTGCATCTGTAGTGTTGTCCGAACTTCGGTCCGAACTTCAAAGTTCGGACTCAGTTTGAGAGTTTGAAGCCTGTGCAAAACGAGATGTCCGAACTTCGGTCCGTACATCGAAGTTCAGACCGGATTCGAGAGTATGGCAAAGGTAAATACGAGATGTCCGAACTTTGGTCCGAGCTTCAAAGTTCGGACACCTCGAAAATTCTGAAATTAAAGAGGCACGGGTGACTTATTTCGAAACAAAACCCTTCTCCACCGCGACGGACAACAGCGCAGCCACTCTCCCTCTACTTCAATCTCTCATAACTCCCTCATTTTTCCACCAAATCTCACAATTTTGGTACCCATCTCTCGGTTTTTGAGTTCTCCACCACTCTAGAATCCAAAATCGACCAGGAAATCCCCACATAAGTCCGAATCTGAGCCTGTTTGAACTAGAACCCTAACTGTCGAATTTGGGGGTTTTTGGGTTGAAATCTTGCAGATTTCGTTTTCTCACTGCTTCTAATTACTCATTCAACTTGAACAAGATGTTGAGTAGAATTACTGGCCGTGCTAAGAGGGCTGGGAGAACCGGTGCGAGTTCAAGTCGTCGAGCTCAGCAAGAGCATTTTAGCAATGACGCGGCCAGAGAATGGTTCGCCAAGAGTATGGACATCATTGTTGAGCGTGGTGTGGTGCCTGAGCTGGAGCGCCAGCTGGGCCTGAGAGAAGTACTGGCTCCATTTAGTTGGGGAAAAATCCTGGATATGGGGGGCCCGTACTCTGAAAGAGTGGTGCGCATGTTCTATGCGAATGCTATCTCCTAGGATGGGCAGATCAAATCTATTGTTGACGGTGACAGGGTGACAATCTCCACGATGGAGATTGCCCGCTATTTAGATCTTCCTTATCCTGCCCCCGACCATCCTGAAAACCTTAACCCGCTTGACTTCAAGGCAGCAGCCCTAAACCACTACATCCCACTCATGGTTCAAGGGCCACAGCGACACAGAGGAGATGACCCATCAAAGCAGGTCGTCCCTGCTGATCTGCTTCAGGACCCTCAAGAGAGAGTCCTCTTCACCCTGCTGGCTGCGAATGTTCTCCCACGGCAGAGTTCAGACCTGAACCACACCGATTTCCTTCTTCTCCAGGCAGTGCTGAATCCGGAGTTTGCTGGGGCTGCGGAGGTTACTTACTTGTCGTGGGTGATCTTCTTGCATTTGCAGTACATTATGGAGCACGAGGACCGACACAAGCTAGGTTATCCGGTCATGATCTGCCAGATACTTAGGAGGCAGGGGGTCACCATCCCATCTGAGGGGCTGCATGCTACACGGCAGCCTATCGACATTGGCGCCCTGAAGAAGATGTGGTTCAAGTTTGACGGGGCGGCCTGGAGGAAGAAGGTTGCCCCAAGGCCACAGAAGCGCCAGCGAGATGCGGGTGAGGGTCCATCAGAGCCAGCTCCTACTGCTGCAGCTGAGGAGGAAGAGGAATTTGCTACGCTGCCAGCCCCTGGGAGCGAGTATGTCACTCGCTATGAGTTTGATCAGCTAGAGTCACGCTTCATGGAGATGGATCGTCGCTATTAGGCGGAGATCGAGACCCTACAGCAGCAAGCACACCGCTCTCAGGACGACTATGAGGCTCTGCTTTCTCAGTTTCAACAGTGGCAGGCGTACTACCCGCCCCCACAGTGATGATGTTATTGGATGATGTTATTGGATGCTGTTATTGGATGATGTTATTTTTGTTTGCAAGCCTTCTCTGGACTTCTTTGTGGTTTTACTTTCAGTTATTTTAGACTTAGTTCTTCTTAGTTTATTTGATTTGTATTTTTCTTTATTTCAATTTTAGTTATGCTTTTCTTTTGAACTCCAAGTACTAATCGCTACTAATGTGATGCTTCCCGCATACCTCTCTGTTTTGTTTGCTGTTTTTGTGCAAGTATCCTTTACCGTGATGATTCCATGTTGGACACTTTCTTGAAAGCAAGTGTAAGGAAACATTTTCCCCTAGCACGACAATAAGTGTGAGGAAGAACCTTTCCCTCAATCAATCACAAAAGAAATCAAGGGAGTTTTCAGTTTCCTTTCTTCTTTTGTTTGTGTTCGACCTGTGCTTTAACGTATTATAACTCTGTAAGTCTTCACTACCACCCTTGTGAGTCTGACACATTTAGTAAGATCTTTTTCTTGTGTTAATTTTCTGAAAAATGAGGACATTGCTCCTCCTTAAGTGTGAGGAAGGGGGGAAATCTTTCTGAATGTGTCAGTCATTTTTTTTGCACCCCGCACTAATTTTTGATTGGTCTTGGGCTTTATGGGGGTAAGTTCCTTGGAGTGCTTCTATGTGCTGAATACTTGGGTGGATTTTTCGTTATGGAGTCGAGTCCGGTGATGACTTTAAGGATTGGTTTGCTCAAAGCTGTGTGTTCTCATATTTTAGAAATGACTGAATTTTGTTAAATGTCTATGGGCAAGTTAGTTATGGAGTCAGAACTGGTTTAACCTGGAACCTTGGGAATGATGAGAATGTCTGGAATGAAGGATAAAGGCAAGGTACTCCTCTGATCTGAGTTATTTTCTGAACCAAAACAGGCCTCTTCCATCCGGTTATTAAGTCCTTGGGGTGCTTCATCACCAATTTACCTAAGATCGTCTGATCTGGGATAAAACACCCAATACCGTTACAAGGATGGAGAGAAAAGTCTGGGGGATGAATTATTTGCGCAAAAAATTTAATATATATGCAAAAGGAAAAAAAAGAGGAGGCTCTTTAAAGTCTTATGTTTATGGCAAATCCTATAATTAGATCATGAGTACGTGGTGTTGAAAGGTTCTGCGGAATATGGTAGTACTTCACACCCCTTGTCATCCACGGGTTTGAGAAGAGAAATGGTTGGAAGGTTCTGAGTTACTCTATGTTTTGACTTTCTGATCTGACTTCTTCATAATCTTTTGTTTTAAAAGTGTGCTTCATTGTTTAAGAGATATGCAGTCAAGAGCAGATCGATTCTTGGGTTGTTATTGTGGCTTAACTCCCTCTTATTCTGTGCAATCCCAAGGTTTGGTACTAAGGCATTTTGAGATATCTTACTCCTGCTTTGCTTGAGGACAAGCAAAGGTTAAGTGTGAGGAGGTTTGATAAGTGTGAAATATGAATGGTTTTAGTGGTCTTTAATGCTTAATTTTCATACGCGCATTGATAATATTCCACACTTATCTTACGTTTTCCTTTGTTTTGTTGTTTGTTAAGACTTGATACCTTTTTGCATGTTAAATGCAGAGAAAAGCCAAGGAAATAGTAGATTAACTCACGAGGGTGATGATGCAACAAACGGGGATCGAATTGGAGTCAGAACGAAGAATTTAGAAGGTTTTGAAGGTATGTCTGAGCTTGTGTCCGAACATCCAAGCTCGGACGCAAGTCGAAAGTTCGAGTGTTGTGCCTGATGAGGTGTCCGAACTTCGGTCCGAAATTTGAAGTTCGGACACTGCTAAGACTCGTGACGAGGAAAAAAGTCAAAACTCTGCTCTACGCTGCATGTCCGAACATTGAAGGTCGGACCAATGTTCGGACGCGACTGAATCCTCAGCAGAAGTTCGGCGTTTTGAAGGAAAAAGTGGAAGAAATGCTATATAAGTGACCTAATCAGAGGAGAGGGAGGAGGACATTACATATCATTACATCACGACACTCTCACGCTGGAAAACAACGCTCTTTCCACTCATCCACACCATCAGCATCAGCTTCACTTTCATCCACATTCACCAAGCACATCACCGTCATTGTTGAGGAGCGTCGACAGAAGGGAGTTAGACCATCGTCTTCAACCTTGCGTCGGCAGTCTCTAAGTCTGGATAATCACTCAATTCGAGGGTTTTTCTTCCCTTAGATGAATTCTCTTTTGATTGTATTCATTCGCTTCTTTGTAATGTCTGGATAGTAGGGATTAACTCTGGGGTAGGGTTGTTCATGATGGATACAATTTAGTTAGGATTTCCGCAGTTTGACTATGGCATTGTAATGGATTGCTTCTAGGTTAATGCTAATCATTCATCTTCTCTATTAAATTTGCGCATTTATAGAGTTGTTTTACGAATCCTATTAGGATCAGATAGGGTGATTAATAGGAAGTTCGAATTAACCTGGAGATTTGGGGAAAGATTAGTCGGATAGATAATTTTTCCTGCAAAAGCTAATAATTCTTCGCACGTAATCCGCCTATATGTGTTTTGCCAACTTCTAGATTAGAGTTGACATGTTCTGATAGGTGAGCTCTTCCTTTAACTAAGATTTAGGATCGAAGAGAGCTTAAGAATTGGCCTTTCCGTTTCTCATAATTGAATTGTAGGTTTTGCTAGATTTATCCAGCAAAGAACAGCCCGAACCCGGAGTTCCATTCATTTTACCAACCTTAATATTTACTTTCATTAATCGTTCATTTAGTTTTTGATTTGTGTTTACTCAACTCAGTTACGAAAATAATTCACAACCCCCTAAATTTCCTGTTTTCTTAGGATTAGGCTTATTTATTCAAGTCTCATGGTTCGTTACCTGGTTACTTAATTTCCTATACTATAGTAACCGGGATTTTCGCAACCCGACAGGCTTTTCGTTTTATTAATTTCTAGGTTTATCAATTTAGTTTTAGTAGAACATTTTCCCTGTTTGCAAAAGTCTTCTCTCTCTAAGTGTACACAGTGTCAGGAACCAGGTAAAACCATAGGATAGGAAGAGGAATCAAGGGAAGGGAACTTTTTACCTTTTCATTTGGCGCCGTCTGTGGGAATCGAACAGCTCAAGATCTTTTTTGGCAACCACGAGTCCACTGGTAGCAGTCCGATCATGAATGGGAAACAACGAAACTCTGAAATTTTGGGATTATGTCTTTTGCAGGTACAAGCGAAGGGAATATGCGCACGGAAATGGCTCCCAGAACGAGAAAGACATCCTGACCTAATGACGAGGCCAATGATACAGGAGCGGCCGAAAATATTAGAACAGGAGCCGAAGACGCAATCTCCAAGCAAGATTTAGAAGAGATGCTGAAAGGCTTGGTCAGAACCATTGACGAAAGAATAGTAGAAGGGAACGAAGTCTTGCAGCAAGAACTGATGCAGCGAGATGAGGAATATCAAAGGAAATGGGAGGATATGACTGAAGCGCTTAAATCGCTCAAGAATCGTGGTTCTGAGACGAGCAATGGCTGGAAAAAGGGGCAACCAGAGGAAACCTTGATCATCAGCGAAGAGACCGAGGAAGACAACTCGATTGACATGACTCTTTACCCCTTCTCAGAAAAGATTAGGAGAGCAAAACTTCCTCCTCACTTTGTTGCGCCAGCAGTTGAGAAGTACGATGGAACGGGGGATCCGGCTCTCCACATCAAGAGATTCATGTTCGCAATGAACACACAAGGAATAAGTTCTCTCGCTATTTGTAACTTGTTTCCAGGAACATTATCTAAAAGAGCACTCAGTTGGATCTCAACTAGGCCCCCGCAGTCGATCTCGAGCTTCAAACAACTGACCGAAGAGTTCCAGCAATATTTTTCCGCAAGCAAGAAAATAAAAAAAGAAACAATAGAGCTAATGGAACTCAAACAACAAAAAGGAGAGACGGTGAAAGAGTCCAGTGAACGCTTTCACAAGCAGGTGGCGGAAATCGATGACGTGGATGAAAAAATTCTAATCAAAGCTTTTGGGAACGGATTAGCACAGCCAAGACTCGCTGGGAAGATCGCAACAAAAGCCCCAAAGACTCATGGGGAGCTAGCCGAAATGATTCATGATTTTCTAAAATCGGAGGTAGCAGAAAACAAGGCTAGGGACTTGGCAAACAGCTTCAAGGTTGTTAATGATAAAAAGGGAGGACAAAATGGGAACAGCTCATCCAGCAACTCATCAGGAAGTTCATCCGGGGGAGGCTCAAGGTACAAGCCCTATTACAAGGCCTCCACCATCCCGTCTTCATCTCAAGGACCTCAATATAAGAACGCCAGGGTTGCTGTCCAGATCGATCCAGGCAGGTATGCAGCAGCAGTTAGAGAAGGGTACTTGCCCCCACCAAAGAAACCTCATCCAGGGGAGGTTTCGGTGGCCTTCTGTGAGTATCATGGCCACAAGAGCCACAGAACCGCAAATTGCGCTACCTTGGCCAAGGAATTGAGAATTATTGAAGAGGAAAAGAGAAGCAAGGGAAACAATCCGGTAGGCCAACAGAGACAGTACGGCAAGCAAAATCCCTCTCAACACAACAATCAGTTTTTCTCTCGAAATCGCCAGGAAGAAGAAGCACACCCAGAACTGGATCATAGCAAGTCAGTCGGTATGATCACAGGTCTGTGAAAGGGTGAAGGGGTTTTTTGTTTTCTGGCGATAGGTATAAAGAAATAGACTTTGTCATGTCAAGAATAAAGCAAAATTGTGTAATTGACATCTTTTACTTTTAGAAAAAATATATGTTGTAAAAAAAACCTTCCGGTAATTTCCTTCCGGAAAGAATAAAAGTCTACTAACATTTCCTCTTAAGTAAATTCACAGGTCTCTTTTCAGAGGTAGGGCCATTGACTCCAAATAAGAGAAAGAGGCATATTCACGTGGTACATCAAGAACTCCCGGAAAGAAAGGTTGCCAAGCGAGAAAGTTTTACCCCGATTTTCTTTACGAATGAAGATGAAGATGGGGTATTATACCCTCACAACAATCCACTCGTCATTCGGGCACAAGTAAATGATAGGATAATGGAAGGAATCTTAATAAATAGTGGAGCTGGGGCGAACTTCATATCGGCCGAAGCAGTTAAGAAACATGAAATACCAGAAAATAAAATTAACCCATACTCAGTCGTCCTTGGGGGCTTCGTTGGGGGAGTTTCTACCAGGTCTTCAGGGAGTGTAGACTTCACCATAACATTGGGACAGGGAGATGAACGAAGAACCGAAAAGCTTACAACTTTCATTGTACCAGGACTTTCCGGATATAATATGTATCTTGGTCGGCCAGGGATTAATGCTTTCAAAGCCATATGCAGCACTCACCATCTAAAAATGAAGTATTTAACCAAATCTGGAAAGATGGTAACCATAAGGGGAAGCCAAAAGATGGCTCGAGTTTGCGAAGTTCGCATCATGGAAAGCCTGCCGGAAGGAGAAATGGTCAAAACCGTGGGATCAGATAAGGAGTTTAAAGGAAAGTTGCCCCTCCCACCAGAGCCGGATCAAAACGCAGAAGATTGTAAAACTTCTAAGGAGTCACCGAGAGAGGTACACTTAAAATCTGACCCTTCTAAATTTTTTAAAATAGGGAATGCTTTTGATAGTGGAGAACAGATTCACTTAATGAGATTCCTGGAAAAAAAAGAACAACTTTCGCCTGGAGTACAGACGAGATGCCTGGGATATACCCAAACGTTATCCGGCATGACCTACGGGTAGACCCGAAGCATCCGGCCATCCAGCAAAGAAGAAGAGTAATAGGAGAAGAAAGGGACTTTGCGGCGCGCACTGAGGTACAAAAGCTACTCAAAGCTGGATTTATCAGAGAGGTATCTTACCCCAAATGGTTGGCCAACGTTGTAATGGTTAATAAATCAAATGGCAAATGGAGGATGTGTGTGGACTTCAAGGATCTAAACAAAGCATGTCCCAAAGACTTTTATCCACTACCATCAATAGATAGATTGGTCGTTTCAACCGCTCAAAGTTCTGTCTTGAGTATTTTAGATGTGTTCTCAGGATACAATCAAATTAAAATGAATGAAGAAGATTCGGAAAAAACATCTTTCATTACCTCGGCCGGAACCTTTTGTTACAAGGTGATGCCTTTCGGCTTAAAAAATGTGGGGGCAACCTTCCAAAGGATGATAGATAAAGTATTTAAGCAGCAGCTAGCCCGAAATGTGGAGGCCTACGTTGATGACATTGTGGTCAGAAGTAATTCATGGGAGCAACACATGAAAGATCTGGAAGAAACCTTTGACACCCTAGACAAATACCAAATCAAGCTAAATCCGGAAAAATGTGTGTTTGAGGTAACAAAGGGAAAGTTCTTGGGCTTCATCGTTGGGCAGAGAGGAATCAAGGTAGATCCTGAAAAAACCCAGGCCATCCTCGATCTATTTCCACCAACAAACATTAAAGATGTGCAAGCATTGAACAGAAGACTCACGGCCTTGGGAAGATTCTGCTCAAAACTCCAAGAAAAGTCAATACCATTCTTCAATGTTCTAAGAAAAAACAGGAGGTTTCAGTGGAACCAAGAGTGTGTGGAGGCCTTCGAAAAGATCAAGGAAATGCTCAAAGAATTGCCTAAATTAGGTGTTCCCACACCTGGCTAAGACTTGTACCTCTATTTATCTGCCACGGATTGGGCAGTAGCGGCCGTGCTAATAATGGAGGAAGAGAAAAAAGAAATACCAGTGTATTATACCGCCAAAATTCTAACCCCAGCAGAAACCCGGTATACCAACATTGAAAAAATCTTGTTCGCATTAGTCGTCGCATCTCGAAAACTCCAGCCTTATTTTCAGTCACACCGAATATTTGTTAGGACAAATTGGCCGTTAAAACAAATAGCAAATAATCCTAATGCGTCTGGGCGGATGGTGAGCTGGACTGTCGAACTCACCAGTACGAAATCCATTTCCTTCCTCGAACAGCCATAAAAGCACAGGCCTTGGCAGACTTCATAACTGAAACAACCTTTGCCCAAGAGCAAAGAGAGCCTACAACCCCACATGTCATCTTAGTTGATGGAGCCCGATGCAAGACTGGGGATGGGGCCGAAATAGTGGTCCAAACGCCGGATGGGAGAACTCTCAATTTTGCGTTCCGGTTGGAGTTTGAGGTAACAAATAATGAAGCAGAGTATGAGGCTCTCATACAGGGTTTGGAAATTGCCACTGCCTTAGGGGCAACAGGTTTTTCTTATAAATAATAATATTAATTTCTATAAAAGTTCTTGTAAAATTTTCACGTACCTCCAAAAAGGGAGGAAAGTAGAGCTTATTACTTTACTCGCTGTCAGAGTTGGAAATACACTCAGACTCAATGTTGGTAGCACGCCAGAATGATAACATTTATGAAGTCAAGGAGGAGAAACTCTGGAAATACTTGGCCAAAGTCCAAGAAATGAAGGCGAACTTTCAGAAATGCGAATTAAGGCATCTTCCACAAACAGAGAACATAGAAGCTGATGCATTGGCCAAATTAGCCAGTATGGCCGAAAGAATGCCTAATAAAGTATGGATGGAAATAAAAACTAACTCAAGTTTGGAAGAAGTCCGAGTGTGCGCCATTGAATCGAACGTGGCAATTGAATCTTGGATGACGCCAATTGTTGACTATATACGAAACCGTCTATAATCGCAGCCGCAGAAAAGCTGCCTCCCGTATGGCTCTGCGAGGGAACAAAAGCAAAACGAAGGGCCACATCTTTTTCCATAGCAGAGGGACAGCTCTATAAAGGTCATTCGCAAGGCAGCACTTAAGTGTATCACTATAGAGGAAGGAACGAGGCATGGAAGAGCACTGATGGAACCGGTAGGACTTGAAACCATCAGGGAGAAGGGCAGTAGTTCACAAAATCCCGAGCGGTAGTGTACTATTGGGAAATGAGGGAAAATTAAGGATAACATACAAAAAATTGTGTCAAATGTCAGGAACACGGACACAAAATACATAATCCCCCTGCCGTACAAAAGGTCATACTATCCCCGATACCGTTCGCCATGTGGGGATTGGACATTGTTGGACCTTTCCCGAAAGCATCTCCCAGAAGGTACAAATTCATCTATGTGGCTATTGATTACTTCACCAAGTGGGTAAAAGCGATGCCAACAATATCTATTACGGCAAGAAAGTCACAAAACTTTAATTGGAAGTATGTAGTTTGCAGATTTGGCCGAAGGTAATAATAACGGATAATGGAGCCCAATTCAATTGCAATAGCTTCCGAGCATTCTGTAAAGAATGGAAGATTGATCTAAGGTTCGCATCGGTCACTCATCCACAGGCGAACGGTCAGGTGTAAAATGTGAATGGGCAAATCGTCAAAGCTATCAAAAGAAAGTTGGACAGTAAAAAGGGAGGATGGGCGGAATTGCCGCCTCAGGTTCTTTGGTCTTACAGAACAACTGAATAAGGACCTACTAGAGAAATAGCCTACAGGCTGACTGCTAACAGGAAATTTGTAGGAAAAACTATGTACATAAAAAGAATAAAAATAATAAACCAAACCTATAACTCTACTACGGGTAGCAAATAAAACCCGGTCGGAGTATAGTGTAAATATATTACGACCGAGAGTATCGAACCCAAGGGACTTATAGAAAACTAGTCCTAATCCGGTAATAACCTATTCTAAGACAAGGGGAAAAAGTAAATGTTGATTCTAAACTAAGAAAACTAAATAAACTAACTTTGATTCGGGAAAATATCAATGCAAGAGTATCATATGACCAATGATCAAGGGTGGCAAGTCTCAAAAAGAATTTAGTCTCGCAAAATGAATATGCCGGGTGACATGCCGGACCTCCGCTACCCGACATACTCAAGGCCCATGAATGTGCCGGACAACTTCCATCCGGCACTACATCCGGCATCGTTCATTTCGTAAATACCACTTCTTGCTTCTAGTTCGACAACAAGAACTCACTATCCATCCTTGCATCGTGCATAGCTAATGCCGCGAATACAACCGGAATAATGGGGAAATAAGAGATTAATCCTAAACCTTAGGTCTTGATGCCCTCTTTTGAGAACAACAAACTTAAAGATTACCAAAATCCTAATCTATCCTATTCTTGCTCTTGTAAGCCTCAAATAGGACTTAGAAATAAGAAAATGAATAGCTAATTCACTCTACTTGGCATGAAGACTAAAACTCGGGTTAAGAAACTTGAAAATTCCATAAATGATCATAAGAGTTTTACAAGGAAATCTTCCCTAACCAAAAACCTATCAAAGAACTCTACATCACCATCCACACAACTACAAGAAGAGAATACAAAGGGGGAGAAGGAGATGTGTATAGCCTTAACCCGACAAGGTCTTCTTCTTCTCTTGTATGGATGGATCCGTAGACTTCTTTGGACACCAACAATGGAGTGGGGCGGAAATATAGAAGTGAATGGCGTGTATAATGATGTTGAAGTGTAACAAATGATGTAGACTCTCGGCCTATTTATAGAGCTTCAACATGTCGTTTGTCGGGCGTCGAGCCGGATCATCAGTAGCCGGCACATGTGGAAAATGTGCCCAACTGTTAATGGTCAAAACCGCCAATTCCACGTGAAATAGTGTATATGTCGGGTAAAAGATACCCGGCATCATACCCGGCACTAGCTAAATCACCAATGGTCAATAACTGCCATCGTTTGGTCAACCGTGGTGACTCTTCACTTATGCCGGATGGGATCTACCCGGCATTGTATCCAGCAAAGCCTCTCTTCTGATCTATGCTCGTGCCATGCAGGATTAATCCGGCATTGAGTCCGGCATCACTTAAACTTTTGCCTAGAAAATCATTCCTTGCACAGAAAACTCACAAAACATAAGACTGTACAAATAATATACTTTAAGACATAATATAACATAAATAACATATATTTAACCTTATTTAGATAATTATAATACTAACTCTAGCACATAAAATATGATAAGTCTGCGGCTTATCAAGGCCCTGCACTTACCTTTTGCTAGTCCTCGAGCAAAACAAGATTATAAAGGAGTAATTACTTATGCACAAAACAGATAAACTCTAGAATGACAATTAGATAAATATTTCTAACTGTCTGACTCTAATTCACAAGTATCACTTAATCTACCTTATCTATCCAAACATACTAATGGGTATAAAATAAAGAATTTCAAAAACCGATCAAAAACTTTGAGCTATTTTGCATAAGGGATTTGTAATCTCTCCTTTTTCCGGTTTCCACCATTCAGCTCTATTTTTCAAGAGTTTCTGAATGTGGCCAAGACACTCATCTATGGCTTCTACTGCTCAGCCCTATTTTGCAAGGGTTTCTGAATCAACCATGATTTTTACATTGAAGAACAGGGAATTTAGGAGAAAAATAAAAGGAAAAACTCTCGTTTCTTGCTTTTATTCTGAGGTACCTTTTTGCAACCTCAAAGAATATAATGCTTTTCCTTTGGAAGAAGATTGTTTTCTTTCTTTTTTTTCTTTTTTTCTTCTTCTTCCTTTTTTTCACAAAACCCCTTTCTAAGATTTTCACCCAAAAGAATTTTCACAGTTTGAAAAAGAAAAGAAATATTACCCAGAAGTACATAAAGAAAAGAATTATGAGAAAGATCATGTACTCATGTTAAATAAAAAGAATCAAAAAGTTAAAAATAGGAATCTACAAGTCATTAGAAAGCTTACCTGTTGAGAGAACAAACATTTATTCATTCCTAATCTCATGTCAATAAAAAAAACATGCAAAAAGCTTAGTAAAACATTGATAAAAACTCACAACTTATGCATATTATAAATAAAACTTTATTTTTTAAAGGGGGGTCCCTGCCCTACACTTGGTAGAAACACTGTCCCCAGTGTTCAAAAAGAGACAAGAAAATTGATTTTTTTTTTAAGAATGAAAGCACTTACCATAAGTCAAAATACAAAGCATAAAAACATAAAAATAAAAGAGAAAGATTAAAGGGTAAGAAATGCTCCCCTGTTTGATATTGAAGGCGTGAGGAGGACCTGCCCTACACTTAGCCTTTTCGGCTACTTGGCTTTGTCTGAGATCTTTGACAGAATGGTGACCGAATTCGCATGCTCCCTCGGATTGGTCTGCGTTTGAGATGGGAGCTGACCTTGCTGTCGTGGTTGTGCCAGAAGTTGCTGCAACTACAACTGCAACGTTTTGTGATCTTTGTGAATGGTCGAGATCTCATTGTGAGCGTCCTGGATCTTGTGCATCAGGGCTGACATCATGTCTCGCAATTCAGCCATCTCGGCCTCTGATGAAGATGCAGGGTGGGATGGTCGGTATTGCCTCTGACCTCCTTGGTAGCCGGCTTGATTTTGGAAGTTGTGAGGGGGTTGGTTCCCATGTTTCCATGGCTGCCGATACCCTTGGTTGCTTACATAGTTGACTTCCTCAACATTTTGAAAGTTTGGAAATTCAAGGCCGTGAGCGTGTGGTCGTGCACTAACCATGTTCGCTTGTTGAGGAAGTTTGTTTATTGCTATTTGCTCCACCACCTTCTGTAGAGCGCTAACCTTCGTGGACGTTTGAGCATTGCTCTCCAACAACTGCTCATGACTTTGCATCAATTTGTCAAATTTGGAGTCGCCCTGATCCACTTGATATAAACCAGCAGTACTACCCCTCGTTCCACCGGTGGCCCAGTCTCTAATCTCTTCGCAAAGAGATTCAATTCCATTGAGGAATTGATCTCCAGGCTTCTTCAGTATGTCTGCACCAAGGGAGGATAAGATCATCGTCTTGCATTGGTTGACCAATCCTTTGTAGAACAACTGTGATAGTTGTTCCTTGGTGAGGCCGTGGTGAGGACACGTGCGTAGCAACCCCTTGAATCTGTCCCAAGTCTCATAGATGTTCTCTGAGCTAGGCTGTCTGAAGTTGTATATCTCGGCGATCATCTCCAGGGTGCGACTTGGAGGCATGAACTTTTCATAGAACTTGGTTGCCATGTCCTCCCAAGTGGTGATGGTACTGGGGGTCAGATTGTGGTACCATTTGCTGGCGTTCCTCGTAAGACTGTGGGGAAAGAGGGAAAGTCTGGCATATTGGAGGACATTATTTGTGGAGGTTAGGCAGTTTGTGTGCTGTAGCAATTTGGTGATGTGGAGCAAGGCATCGTCCGGGTTCGACCCGTCAAACAAACCCAACTCCTTGATGCATCTAATTTGATGATATGGCTTGAGTTTTTGCCATTCATCGTATTCGTTCTGTGCAAGGTGAGGGAGGTTGATTGCTGGCTTTTGGCCTTGATTGGAAGGCCTGTTTATGTTTCGGACGGTTGGTGTTGCCATTGGTGTAGGAGGTAGGTTTCTTCGTTGACGAATGGAGCGAAGAAGAGTCCTCTCGATCTCTGGGTCAAAGTTTGTTAAATCTTCAGGAAAACTTGTTGACCGGATAGCATTCACCTTTTAATTATTCAGGAGGAGCAAAACATAACGTTATAATACATTATATTAATAAATGATAACATAATAAATAAATTACAAAATGAAAAAGAGAGAACAAAATGAGATATGCCGGACGCGATGTCGGGTGTACGGCACCCGGCATTGGACTTCCTCCAATATTGTCGGGTGGAATTCATCCAGCGTTGCGCCCGGCTTGTTCGAACTTTAAAATCAAATTAAAGAACAAAGTATAGGGAGTACTAACAGGGAGAATAAACGAATGGTGTAAGAAAAGAGTGAACATTATAGAGAGCTTTAACATTTAACAAAAATAAATATAATTTAAAAAAAACATCTTGAATGTGCCGGACACGGTGCCGGGCTTTTTGTATCCGGCAGTGGACTTCCTCCACCAATGTCGGGTTGGATTAACCCGGCATATTACCCGGCGCGTTCAAAATTAAAAAAAAAATAAAAATAAAAACAACGGGGAGGGGAAGGGAAGGATAACATAAGAGAGCAAAGGGATATTTACTAACAAAACAATGATTCGAAGAAAGAACAATGCGAAATAAAAGTTGAGATTTGAGTATGCCGGATTGTGAGCCGGGTAAATTCTATCCGGCGTAGGACTTCATCCAAGATGCCGGATTCAGAAAACCCGGCATAGTGCACGGCATGCTCAACCTATGAAACCAAATTTAAAACAACAAAAAAGAATTAGTAGATAAGAATTGTTGAATGTGCCGGGCACCGGATACCTGGCAATGTACCCGGCATATTCAACCAAAAAACAAAATGTACAAATTAAATAAAGAATCAACGAATAAAGAATAAAGAATAGGGTGTTTTACCGAATTTAGAACTTGGACTAATTCCAAGTCCCCGGCAACGGCGCCAATTTGCTAACAGGAAATTTGTAGGAAAAACTATGTACATAAAAAGAATAAAAATAATAAACCAAACCCAACTCTACTACGGGTAGCAAATAAAACCCGGTCGGAGTATAGTGTAAATATATTACGACCGAGAGTATCGAACCCAAGGGACTTATAGAAAACTAGTCCTAATCCGGTAATAACCTATTCTAAGACAAGGGGGGAAAAGTAAATGTTGATTCTAAACTAAGAAAACTAAATAAACTAACTTTGATTCGGTAATATATCAATGCAAGAGTATCATATGACCAATGATCAAGGGTGGCAAGTTTCAAAAAGAATTTAGTCTCGCAAAATGAATATGCCGGGTGACATGCCGGACCTCCGCTACCCGGCATAGTCAAGGCCTTTGAATGTGCCGGACAACTTCCATCCGGCACTACATCTGGCATCGTTCATTTCGTAAATACCACTTCTTGCTTCTGGTTCGACAACAAGAACTCACTATCCATCCTCGCATCGTGCATAGCTAATGTCGCGAATACAACCGGAATAATGGGGAAATAAGAGATTAATCCTAAACCTTAGGTCTTGATACCCTCTTTTGAGAATGTAACACCCCTACTACGCACATCACATTACTTGAAATCGCAGCGGAATATAAACAACTAAATAGTAACTAAACGAATGGTGCTACAACGACGTCAACCACCCACGTGGTTAACAAGGCTGAATAAATACAAGTGTACCGGTCTGATGATCAGACACCCGAGCATAAAACTAATAACCATATATATACATTAACAAAATACCGAGTGTTTACATATATCCATCACTGTAGAACATCACTGTTAACCATCACTGTAAACCGTCATAACCAAATATATATCACGCCACGGGAGCACAGGCGCATCCCGGGCCAACATCCAAAAGTACTCAAAAGTAAACTACATCCTAGGATCTAGAGCCACTCCGCTTCTTCGATCCTCATCCTGCAGTAAAAGAAATATGGATCCCCCGAGGGGGTCAGCAACCCTTGGCTGGTATGGTTAACGCGCAGCCCATCGGCTACCGGGATGCGCACAAACTATTTGTCATGATGACATGGCATTTATTTTAAAACACACAGCTTATACATATATATTACAACATGGTATTATACACAACATCACACACATCACACATGAATAATTCCTTTTAGGAAGAGAACCAACACAGTTAGTCCCCATTGAGAGCCTAGAGAATGTTGCCATGCTCATGCTAAGCTCGTTACATAACTCGTAACCGTCCTGTTAGATTGAACGGTTAACTTAACACAAGGTGCCTCGGATATAGTGATCCAAGCCCACCGAAATAACACATAGTATGCCCCTGTGGCCCGACGTGAGTCAGTAAAATAGCCTTGGTTAAGCTAAAGGGAAGGTTGGAAACCAAATTGGAAAACAACCATAACATACAAAGAGAATCGAACCGGTTATGACATCGACTCCCATACTCACACGCGTGGCCGGAACAGACCGGACTCCTCACTTCCCCCGTTAGCACTTGTTAGCAGTTCATCATTGAACTCAATACACAATTCACAACAATAGGTCAAGTCTTGTTAGACTCACACTAGGGAAGAGAGAGTCATACTTAACAACATAATAATATTTAACAACTGTAAACTCTTTACATGGTTTAATCTTACAAAGTCATAAACACACAGAAAAGCAAACAACACACAAGCCGGTGTAAACCGGTAGGCAACAGACTGCAAGAAAACCATACCTTGGTCCTTGCCTCGATTGGTTTCCTCCGTAGGTCACTCCTATACATAGTTAATAACGTCGGTTAATTATTTATTCAACTTCAAACTTACTAAGTATTTAACATGATTGTATGACATGTTTTAATGTCTATTTTACCCTAGGTTACCTTCATTATACACCCTAGGGTTAACTACATAAGTCACATTCTTTTCTGTTTTTTTTTTACAAGTTTAGGTCCGACCGACCTTACCGACCGAACTTGTCCAAGTTCGGTCCATTCCAGAACACATTTCCGTCAAAATTTTCTACTCCGACTGACCTTGTAAGTTCGGTCGCATGTTCGGTCTATTCCCGAGAGTTTCTTCCCTTTGAAAATTTAGCCCGACCGAACTTGCCAAGTCCGGTCCCATGTTCGGTCGATTCTAGTAACTCAATCCGTACACAAAATACAAGCCCGACCGACCTTGCAAGTCCGGTCCCCAAGGTCAGTCCATTCCAGAAGCCAATTCTCGCAGGGTAAACTGGGCTCGACCGAACTTGCAAGTTCGGTCGCAAGTTCGGTCTGCCCCAGACCCTTGTTTTCTTTTTCACATTCAAGTCCAAACTTCACCCCATATAACCTAGTACCCTACCCCTATACCTCATTTGGGCACTTCAAACACACCTTAAGACATCCTTAAACACTCATAAAACTCATTCTCTAATTCCTTAAGCCTTTACTTATATCTTCACAAAATTCCTAACACTTACAATGTTTTCTCCTAGTCTCCAAGTGGTGTTTCATACCTATGATAACTACTATCTCAAAATACTTTCTCTTCATTTTAACATCATCTTTCAAGCATCATTTCTTACCATCAACTCCTTATGTCATTTCTTGAAATCCTTTTTCAAGTTCACACTTTCTCCTTATTTTACCAAAGTTTGCCTAAGTCTTTACCTAAGTCCAAAATGACTTTGGTACATACTAAAACCTCAAGATCATGCCTAAGTCCTTGTTACACTCTAGAGCACTTCCTAGTTCATCAAAATTGCTTTAAAACATCTTGAACTCCTTATGCATTTCCTAACTTTCGACATAGGTTCTCCTAGCATTTTGTCACACCAAAGCACATCGTTTTCACCATTGAACACACAAGAACACTAAAAATCCATCAAGCACTTTATTATACACAAACTTCACTCATAAAGCACTACATCACAATATAGTGCATAATTTAAATTGCATGGCACTTAGGCCCTTAAAATGCATGGCTCTTAGGCCCTTAAAGTGCATAATTCTTAAACACTAAATTTCCACAATATCTTTGCCTTTGACCTGCAAATACACTCAACAACACATATGCCTTTTTACTAGTCTCTTGAGAACACTTTACTAAGTCATTCACCATTTGCACTTTAGGTAGTTTTAACAAGCATTATAAGCTCATTTCTCCTAAGGCATTAAACAACATTAGGTTAGTAGATTTACCTCTTTTCCAAACAACTTCTTTCTTGTTTCCTTATAAAACCGGTAAGGTATTTGATTCCTTGTCAAGTTATAAACAATATACAAACATCATAATGAGTATTCAAGCTTTAAGCTTCATCTCATTGTAAACCCTAATTTTACATTGTTTCAAAAACATTAATGTAGTTGTTTTACCTTGGTCTTTGAAGAGAGTTTGAATATCTATGGAGAGAGGACTCCACCTAGTCCTTGAAAGGTTGGAATGAAGCTAAAACTAAGCCATATAAAGAGCACCTTCAATAGGTATTTTCGGTCACAACAAAAACATGAAGGAAATAAAGTTTTTATTTGAGATTCCTTACCTAGAAGCAAAGGAGAGTAATAATATGTAGAAATACAAGCTCAAGCTCCTTCAATGGTGGAACTCCATGGCACCGAAATGGGGCTCTTGAAGTTTTGAGAAGATAGGAATGAAGAGCTTGATGAGAGGAAGAGATTGGTGGTGTTTGTTTTTGATTTGGACAAGTGAGCTTGATTTTACAAGAGGTCAAAGCTAGAGTTTTAATGGTGGTGGTGAGTATTACCGTGAGAGAGCAGCAAGAAGGAAGGAGATGGAGTTTGGAACCGTGTGAAATGGAGGGAAATGAGAATGAAGATAGAATTTGCTTTAAGAAGATATTTGTTCTTATAAAGTAAAAAGTAGCTTAATTAGTTTTCTTTATTTACTTATCATATTAACTAGAGAGTGGTGAGTCACCACACTTAGAAAACCGGCCCCCTATAATATAATGAGGGTATTTTAGTCTTTGTTTGTCAATTTAATTACTTAATACAACATATGTTACAAACTAGCTTATAAAAATCACTATTCATAAAAACAAGGCACATAGAAGTGAAATTTTTGATTTCCTATTGATATAGACATCCAAATGTGATATTATATAGTACACATATATATTTAAGAGTAATGATAGACATCTAGCCACTCAAAACTCATTTACAAGACAATTTTTCAAAAATGTGCTTTAAGACTCCTTAAAGCACATTTTGTGTTTAAACTTATTTTCAAGCTTGGTTTTCTTTGGTAATTGATTTAATATGTTCATTAGTATATAAATGAGGTCTTGGTAAGTTCATTAGGTCTTAACCAAGCTTATCCCAAGCTTAGAGCACGTTTTGGCTCTTATAGACTTTAAAAGCACATTTTGTGTTTTCTTTTGTTTAAATTTGTTTACTAATGTTTCTAAGACTCTTTTTAGTCTTTATATATCATATTTAGGTGTTTAAACAATATACTAAGGTTTGGGGTATTTCAATCTACCCCCTTAAAAGAACTTTGTCCCCAAAGTTCATACTTCCACATATCCTAAATATTAGAACATGGGAACACATATCAACAACACTTCCATATCACATTAACAACATCTTTACATCACATCGGACACATGGTCCAAACAACAAACATCACGACATCATTCGGACTCAGCGGTCCGTAACATTAACAACATAACAACACAACACAGACAATGTATCCATATACATGTCATACACATAACCGAAACGGCTCTACCCCCCTTAAATAGGGGTACGCCCCGTACCCTATACATACAAACACTAAGAAATAAACAATGATGGGTACTTCGCCTTCATCTTATCTTCCAGCTCCCAAGTGGCCTCCTCAACGTCCTGGTTCGACCAAAGAACTTTCACCAGTCTCACGGACTTATGGCGAGTGTCTCGAGTCTTAGTATCCAGAATCCGTACCGGAGTCTCCACTGATTGCATGGTCGGCTCTAAAGTTAGCCTCTCAGGCTGAAGTACATGAGACAGATGAGACATATACTTCTTCAACTGGGACACATGGAATACATCATGTACCTTGCCCAGCTCGGCGGGTAAATCAAGTCTATAAGCTACCGGGCCGATCCGCTCCATCACAACATAAGGCCCCACATATTTTGGGCTCAACTTGCCTTTCTGGCCAAAACGAAATACTCCCTTCATGGGGGATACTCTCAAAAATACCTGATCGCCCACGGCGAACTCCAGGTCACGTCTGCGCACATCTGCGTACGACTTTTGTCTATCCTGAGCTGCCTTCATGTTAGCCCGGATCTGGCGAACTTCTGCCTGAACTTGCTCAAGATACTCTGGTCCTATAATGACCGTCTCACTCGACTCATCCCAGCATAATGGCGTGCGGCATGGTCTACCGTACAAGGCCTGGAAGGGAGACATCTTGATTGAAGCATGGTAACTGTTGTTGTAACTAAACTCGATCAGATGTAACTTATCAATCCAGCTGGTCTGAAAGTCAAGTGCACATGCACGTAGCATATCCTCAAGTGTCTGAATGGTGCGCTCACTCTGACCATCGGTCTGTGGGTGAAACGCTGTACTCAATTTCAGTTCGGTACCCAATGCTTCTCGCGTAGACTTCCAATATCTGGATAGGAATCTGGTATCTCTGTCAGATACAATCGTTTTCGGTACACCATGATGTCTTACAATTTCTTTATCAAAGAGTTCTGCCAGTTTTGCCACTTTCCAGGTGTCCTTCATCGGAATGAATCGGGCCACCTTGGTCAGTCGGTCAACAACAACCCATATCATATTCAGACCTCCCCTTGTAGGCGGAAGCCCTACTACGAAGTCCATGGAAATGTCATGGAACTTCCACCCAGGCACTGGCATTGGCTGTACCATACCACCAGGCCGTCGGTGCTCAAACTTGACCTTCTGACAAGTGAGACACCTCAACACATAGTCATTCACGTCCTTTTTCATTCAAGTCCACCAAAAATATCTTTTCATACCTTTATACATCTTTGAAGCTCCGGGGTGAATCGAAGTAGTAGAACAATGGGATTCACTCAATATGCGCTCCTTCAACTCAGCGCTACTCCTGGGTATACACAGTCGGCCATTAAGCCTAATCAGGTCATCATCGTGGAGTCTGAAGTCGTACTTCTGACCCTCGAATGTGCCATCAATAAGCTTCTGTCAAATCTCTATCATGTACTGATCCATCATCTGAGCACTCCGCACCTCTTCAACCAAGCCAGTATGAGAGACTAGCGAATGGAGAGAGTGTGCTCGGCGACTCAATGCGTCAGCTACCACATTTGCCTTACCCTCCTTATATTGCAGATTAATATCGTAGTCATTCAGAAATTCAACCCACCTTCTTTGCCTCATGTTCAACTCCTTCTGAGTGAACAAGTACTTTAAACTCTTGTGGTCAGAATAAATCGTCACACTTACCCCATACAAGTGATGTCGCCATATCTTCAGTGCGAAGACAATGGCCCCCAATTCTAAGTCGTGGGTAGAGTAGTTCTCTTCATGCTTCTTCACCTGTCGGGAGGCGTATGCTACGACCTTCCTGTGTTGCATCCACACACAACCCATACCCCTGCCTGATGCGTCGCAATAGACCTCAAAACCATCTGGACCGTCTGGTAGTGTCATAACCGGTGCAGATGTCAGAGCATCTTTGAGACTCTGAAAGAACTCTCACAGTCGACTGTCCACTCGAATGGTGCATCCTTCTTCATCAAGGAAGTCATCGGCTTCGAGACACTGGAGAAGTCCTTCACAAACCTCCTATAATAACCTGCCAGACCGAGGAAGCTTCTAATGTCGGTAACTGTCTTCGGCCTAGGCCAGGTGCGAACAGCATCCATCTTTGCCGGATCGACAGCGATCCCGGCCTCAGAAATCACATGACCAAGAAATGATACTTGGTTCAACCAAAACTCACACTTTGAAAATTTCGCATACAACTGATTCTTTCTCAATGTTTATAACACACTTCTCAGGTGGCTTTCATGCTCACCTCTCGATTTCGAGTATACAAGTATATCGTCGATGAAGACTACCACTGACTTGTCCAACTGATCTTGGAACTAGCGGTTCATTAAGTCCATGAACTTAGCTGGCGCATTTGATAAGCCAAACGGCATAACTGTGAACTCATAATGCTCATACCTAGTTCTGAATGCTGTCTTTTCGATATCACTGTCACGGATGGCAATCTGATGGTATCCGGAACGTAGGTCTATCTTGGAGAATACTGATGCTCCCCTCAGCTGATCAAATAGATCATCGATGCGTGGTAAAGGGTAACGGTTCTTCACCGTAACAGCATTCAGCTCTCGATAGTCAATACACAAGCGGAGGCTACCGTCCTTCTTCTTCACGAAGAGGATTGGCGCCCCCATGTGTGAAACACTAGGGCGGATAAAGCCCTTGTCAGTAGGTCTCTCAGCTGCTCCTTGAGCTCTGTCATCTCTGCTGGAGCCATACGATAAGGTGCTTTCGCAATAGGTCCGGTGCCCGGAACTAAGTCAATCTCAAACTCAACCTCTCGTGCTGGCGGCATGCCCGGCAGCTCCTTAGGAAATACATCAGGAAACTCCGACACTACCGGCACATCAGGACTAAACTCAGGGTCTCTCTCTATGTCCTGGACATAGCAGAGGTATACATTACTCCCTCGTCGCAACTCACGATACATAGCCATGGCGGTGATGACCTGAGTCGAAGGCTCCCTGGGCCTCTGGCGGTAAGATATGGTAACCCCAGATGGACTCCAAAGAGCAGTCGTACGCACACAGGATTCTGCCTTGTACGCTCCAACAGTCATCCCGACAATCACATCAAAGCCAAGTCCGTCGAATCTATCAAGTCGATAGAAACTCTTCATCTTGATTCGCACAACAGCATCTCGGTGGTAGGGGTACACCTGATCCGCTCTTTCGATGGGAGAGTGACAAGAAGTCTGATCTCATCACCATCTAACCCAGCTCTTCGCAAAAAGATAGCGAAATAAATGTGTGTGAGGCTCTGGAGTTAAAAAGATCGAAGCGTCCACGCCATTGACTGGAAAGGTACCGGTGAGGATCGTGCGCGCTTGCGGCTTCTGCCTCATTGAAGACACTCAATATACCTCCCGTTCCGAGTGCACAGCCTAATTCATTGGCAAACTAATAAGTTTGGGTAAAACACCGGTTTATTGCTTCAAAAACTCCACTTATTCATTAACACTCTCTTTTTACAACATTCATTGGCTTAATTGTCGCCATGATTAACACTTACAACATCCTTACATACACTGATTATCACATCACATGTTATACAAGGCTTAAAACTGTCTGAAGGTCAAATTTAAGCGTCCGGGTTTCATGTGTGGTCATTGATCATGTCGACGGTGCGGTATTCAGTTTGATCTCTGATGCCATGGTATAGCATCCTTGATTGCCCACCCATGATAATACATCTCCCGATTTCAACAGTAGCTTCTTGGCGAGATCAGCACGATTCTGCTCGCCATACACAAACACTGCGGTATGTCACCAATGGACCAAGACACCACGGTACTCCCTTACTTAGAGACTCGGACGGTGACTCGTCCGTCTTGTTGTAAACCTAACGTCCACCTTTCTGGTAGAAGTTCACAATGCATAGATCTGCTTTCACACTTGGAATTGATTCCGTTTCAACTTGTTGAGCAATTCCCACGGTGTGATTAACGACCGCAGGAACTCCTCTGGTATACTTGGTACTGTTGCGCCATCTTCAGCTCGCACTTCTTGATATGTTTGGTGTAAGGGTTCCAGTCCTTACCCATGCACATCATCTTCAATTGCATTCTTGATCCGTTCGGGTATTCGGGTGTGGGTAAAACCTCCGGTTTTCTCCATCGTCGCATCGTCTGATGATTGGATTTGCTTCCGGTGTCATTGTATCCATTTAGAGCACCATACCTGGTTGGATGACCTGACATTGCTCCATTTGGAAGTCGTCATGTTCGATGGTGGTTTCTTCGGGTTTGGTGTGGGTGGGATTGGATAACATATATGAAGGTTCCTTTAAGTTTAGAGTACTCTAATTAGGTGACTTTCACACTGACTTTATTTATTTACTCACATGGTTGTTTTACTTAAACTCACTCACACACATGCATGGAATGCGGTATGCAAACACTTATTACATTCAACGGTTTAGGCGGTACCTGGTCTAGAAGAGGGCCCTGGCGCCTCAGACCGGTCCACCACATTCAGGGTGGCCTTGTTGGACCCCGACCCCTTCCCCTTCTGGGACTCTGTGTACCTCTGATCTGGGGGTGGCTGGTTCGCCGTCTTCTGGCCATCGGTGGTCGCAGTGGCCTTACCCTTCCATTGCCCCTTGGGCCTGTAGCTTCTACTGTTTGGGTTCTGCCAGCATTCATAATCGCGGTGACCCTCTTCTTACAGTATCGACACTGCACATCGTTACCCTTGCAGTCCTTGCCGGGTGGTCTCCGTTGCACCACTTGCAGTAATAGTGGCGCTCCGGTCCAGAGCCCGTGCTAGCTGCTATCACAACACACAATCAATACTTGTCTCACATCTTATCAACATACACTTCAACTTATCACACAGGATTAGATAATTACCCTTAGGTGGGTAAGAACGTAGGGGCTTGGCCGCATACGCATAGGTGAGCTGCAGAGGCTCCTCAGCAGTGATGGTCTGGGTCTGGCCCTTGCCACCCTATTGCTGTCCTTTCTGGGACTGGGGTATAACTTCTTCTTCTTTCCTCCCCCTGCCCTTGCGTGCCTTGGCCCTCGTTCATAGCCTTGCGCTTGAGCGCACTCTCCTCGTCCCTCAGACGGACGGTGATCTCCACAATTGCAGCGGCATGATAGCACTCCTATATTTAGGGTGTCAGTTATGCCCCGCCAAATAAATTCACAACACATTAACACATTGTCACACTTATTCACACTACACCGTAGTCCCATTACCTGCAAAGTGGTATATCCAGTAGGCCGCATGCCATAGCGTAGGCGATAGTTCAGTCCGTTGTAGAAACGGTTCACAAGGATCCGGTCTGAGTAACCCAGATCCGGTAGCAGGTGGATAAGTCCGATGAAGGCTGAGTAGTACTCATCTACCGTCATCTTATCCCCTTGCCTCAAACTGTCCAGCTCAGGGGCGCTTGGCCTCTTGCACATGTATTGGGTAGTACTTGGCTCGCAACAGAGCCGTGTACTCCCTCCACAGAAAAGTCGGGTCAGCAACTCTGCCCTCTCGCACTAGCTTCCACCAGCTCTGTGCCGAGCCCTTCAAGTAAATGCAGCAAGTCGAACCTTGACCTGCCAGGTACTGCTAAGGTTTCGAAGGCGGTCTCCATTTTAGAGATTACGCCTCGAGCTTACGGGGATCGGTCTCCCCCTGAATGAGGGTGGCCTCAAATCAGCAACGCCTTGACCTAGTTGGTCTCTCGTGGCGGTGGCGGTGGTGTAGTTGAACTCCGGGCGTCTGCCCCTGCTGAATCGCAGCTACAAGCTGGGGTACCATTTGGGCTACGGCGCTGCTACTGCCCCAGCCATAACCTGAGCCGTAGTGTTCTCGCCCTGGTCACCCGTATCACCAGTACCGCTTCCGCGGCCTCTACCTCGCGGTTACCTGCCATCTGAATTCACATGAATATTCATTAGCAATACTTGCACACTTATCGGTCTACGGTTGTAACGCTTCCCGATAATAAGGTATCTCCACACTTAGTTAGTGGTTAACCTTTCCATAATGTTCACTTAGGTAACTGTAGTTAGGTTTCCTAACTCGGTATATCCCTAAGCTCGGTATTCTAGTCATCAGAGCGTACTTCGCTCTGATACACACTTTTTGTAACACCCCTACTACGCACATCACATTACTTGAAATCGCAGCGGAATATAAAACAACTAAACAGTAACTAACGAATGGTGCTACAACGCCGTCACCACCCACGTGGTTAACAAGGCTGAATAAATACAAGTGTACCGGTCTGATGATCAGACTCCCGAGCATAGAACTAATAACCATATATATACATTAACAAAATACCGAGTGTTTACAGAGAACAACAAACTTAAAGATTACCAAAATCCTAATCTATCCTATTCTTGCTCTTGTAAGCCTCAAATAGGACTTAGAAATAAGAGAATGAATAGCTAATTCACTCTACTTGGCATGAAGACTAAAACTCGGGTTAAGAAACTTGAAAATTCCATAAATGATCATAAGAGTTTTACAAGGAAATCTTCCTTAACCAAAAACCTAACAAAGAACTCTACATCACCATCCACACAACTACAAGAAGAGAATACAAAGGGGGAGAAGGAGATATTTATAGCCTTAACCCGACAAGGTCTTCTTCTTCTCTTGTGTGGATGGATCCGTAGACTTCTTTGGACACCAACAATGGAGTGGGGCGGAAATATAGAAGTGAATGGCGTGTATAATGATGTTGAAGTGTAACAAATGATGTAGACTCTCGGCCTGTTTATAGAGCTTCAATATGTCGTTTGTCGGGCGTCGTGCCGGATCATCAGTAGCCGGCACATGTGGAAAATGTGCCCAACTGTTAATGGTCAAAACCGCCAATTCTGCGCGAAACAGTGTATATGCTGGGTTAGAGATACCCGACATCATACCCGGCACTAGCCAAATCACCAACGGTCAATAACTGTCATCGTTTGGTCAACCGTGGTGACTCTTCACTTATGCCGGATGGGATCTACCCGACATTGTATCCGGCAAAGCCTCTTTTCTGATCTATGCTCGTGCCGTGCAGGATTAATCCGGCATTGAGTCCGACATCACTTGAACTTTTGCCTAGAAAATCATTCCTTGCACAGAAAAACTCACAAAACATAAGACTGTACAAATAATATACTTTAAGACATAATATAACATTAATAACATATATTTAACCTTATCTAGATAAATATAATACTAACTCTAGCACATAAAATATGATAAGTCTGTGGCTTATCACTGACTTACGGTCTAGAAGCAATTTTTCGGCTGAAATTATAGTCCCATCAATTAGGTGGAAATCTTATGATGAGGAGAATAACAGCGAAGGGATAAAAGATAGCCTTGACTTACTTGAAGAAACAAGGATCATGGCACAGATCAGGATGGAAAAAGATAAAGCAAAGGTCGAGAGATACTTCAACCAAAAGACAAGAGAAAGAAGTTTTGTTCGGGGCGAACTGGTCCTTCGGGAGGTAAAACAGCCAAAGAAATTAGAGCCCCAGTGGGAGGGACCATTTATAATACAACAATGAACTGGGCGAGCCTCATACCGCCTGAAAAACAGTGAAGGATACGAGCTGCCTCACTCTTGGCATGCTGAATGTTTAAAAAAAAATTATGTGTAAAAACATTTCTACATAAAATTAATAAAATGAGGTATTTTTTGGAAAAAGTTTTTTCTTGCAACATCCGGCCAGTGTGCCTACAGGCTATCGTGCCTTGAAAAGCAACATCCGGCCAGTGTGCCTACAGGCTATCATGCCTTGAAAAGAAACATCCGGTCAGTGTGCCTACAGGCTATCATGCCTTGAAAAGCAACATCCGGCCAGTGTGCCTACAGGATATCATGCCTTGAAAAGCAACATCCTGCCAGTGTGCCTACAGGCTATCATGCCTTGAAAAGCAACATCCGGCCAGTGTGCCTACAGGCTATCATGCCTTGAAAAGCGACATCCGGCCAATGTGCCTACAGGCTATCATGCCTTGAAAAGCAACGTCCATCCAGTGTGCCTACAGGCTATCATGCCTTGAAAAGCAACATCTGGCCAGTATGCCTACAGGCTATCATGCCTTGAAAAGCAACATCCGGCCAGTGTGCCTACAGGCTATCATGCCTTGAAAAGCAACATCCGGTCAGTGTGCCTACAGGCTATCATGCCTTGAAATGCAACATCCGGCCAGTATGCCCATGGGCTGTCATGCTTTGAAAGATAATATGAGCTGGTGTATTTTTTATAAAATAGCAAATGCTTCCTAAGCGTGCCTTAGAGTAAAACCGAATAAAACGCATAAAAAAGGCTTTTTCTTTAAGCATAAAAGTGTAGGCAAAACATTTGGAAATCCGGTCGCTCCGGATTAAGCCAAATGAAGAGTGCGTAAAGTAAAATACATTAAAAGATAAATCTGAACCGGTTGAGAGTACAAAAGGCAGTTACAGAAGTGAAAGCACTAAACGATTGTCGAAATCATAACCAAAAATTCATGTATACAAAGTTTCTACTCTAGAAGAGGCAAAGCTTCCTAAAAAATGTCTATCCTTGAGCAGGCTTTTTTGCGGCTGATCCCTCAACTGGGTTGGACACTCTCTCCTGAGATTTGGATCTTTTAACGACCTGATGAGGACCAACGACTCCCTGGCGCATGCCGCTATCGGGAGGAAGGAAAGAAGCCTGACCAGGCCCGAAGCACGTCTCACCGGGAAGACGGCCAAACCTCTCAAAATCTTCAAAAAAGTTGCTTTTTGAGCAACTTTGTCAAACTCCAACTCACCATACAGGTCATCGTCCAGAACTTCTCCTTTCTTCAAAAAGTGCCTCAAAATGATCTGACGACAGACGTTGGTAATCTTCCGGCTTTGAGAACCGAAAGTTTCCTTTAGGTAAGTGATGATGGTACCCTGTTTCTTCAGCTCCTCTTGGTTATGTCGAGCATAAGCCACATGCTTGGCAACTTCCCCCTCAAGATGTAGCACCTGGGCTCGATAGCGATCACGATGAGAACTTATGACTGAAAGCTCCTCGTTTAGCTTATCAACACGGTTGCTGAGTTTCTCAATATGCTTTAGAAGGTTTTCAGAGCCTGATCACAAGAGGGAAAAAGAGGTCCCCATTAAGGATGAGATGTAAACGAGGAAGACAGTCGGAAAAGGAGTAGTTCAAAAAAAAAACTCACCCTTGGCCGGAAGCTTAGCACTTTCAGATTGGAGGAGGGCCACGGTTCCCTCCAGGGTCTTCACCTTCTCTTCCAGATCAGCTTTCTCGACCTCAAGGGCAGCCTTGCCGGAATAAAGGGCCGCGTTTTCTTCCACCAAGGTGGTTCGGTCATGGACCAGAGCCTGTTTCTCTTGCTCAAAAGAAGCAGGAGTCTGCTCCTCTAGAGCGTCTCTTTCCTCAATCAGGTTGGTAAGCTCATGAATGAGCTTAGCTTTGTCTTCCACCAAAGCCTCATTTTGCTTGGCCAGATTCTTTTTGTCAGCTTCAAGGGTCTCAACCTTTTTCTCAAGGGCCACCTTCAGGTCAGATAGATAAACCTTGTCGGTAGCAAGGGAGTTCACCTCTTTTTTATGGGCAGCTTGTACCTGCCGCATCAAAACTTCCAAATCAGAAAAAGCTTGCACTTACGTCCAGGCATCCTTTTCGCCAGAAGGAATGCGGCATACCTGTTTCAAGATGCCATCCATTTGAAGGTTCTGGTTCTTCAGGGCAAACATCTCTTCGTGCAGGTTTTTTAACTTCAACTCGTACTCATCACGTAGACGAACACACTCATGACGAGATGACCGCAGTTCCTTGTTCAAAGTATCCGCCCTTTCCTTCACCTTGCGGTCGATCTCATAGTGAACGTGATTGATATAGGTGTCATGAGAGGAACGGGTCTGCCTCAGCTCTGCCTCAATATTATCAGCCCGGCTCTTCTCGTATCGTAGGTCGAACTGGAGGTCTCGAGTCTGAACTTCGGCGCTTTGGGCCATCGACATTACCTAAAAGACGCAAAGAAAAAAAGGTTAGAGGGGCACCAATATAACATATAAAATCTCACACCTGTTAGCAGAAATATGTGTTACTATACTTCTACCTAGGCAGTGTACCTATCATTTTACGGAATAGTGAATTGAGTGGGGGTTGTCGATCTCAGGGACCTCGTTCAATTAATTGACAATTTATTTACTAACTGAGAAACTAAACTAAGAAAACAGGAAACGTCACTCTTTCAGGTTTTACTTAATTTAATGAAAAGAAAGGCTCAACAAACTAATATAAAACAATAAAAAAGTAAAATAAACTAAACAAATAAATAAAAAGTAAAACTCTAAATAAAAGGAAGCACCCCGGTCTGCATATCTTCACTATATAATCTATTAATAAACTCTTCCCTAATTCTGCAATAAACTCAGAAACTATAATTAATTCGTCAACGGCTAAGTCTAACGAATCCTAACCAGTTGCTAGAACTAGCAGCAGGCTAATGCTCTAATCCGGACACAACTAATCGCATAAAGAACAGTTTCTATTTGAGACCGATTAACCTATAGGCAGGATCATGCTTCTAGTCATTAATCAGGTTTAATTCCTATATCTTGTTAACTATCTCAGCTCTCGCGTGTTGATTAGAAAACTACAAATATTGCTTTAATAATTGATCAGAAGATTAAAGCACATGAAGAACTGGAATTAAACTACTGCATCAATGAATTAGTCAAAAGATTACAAATAAATATAAAGATCCGATTTGCTACCCCAATCCGGGGAGCTAAATAAACTACTCAAACATAACTATAAAAGTAACAAAAACAACAAAGGAAGAACCCATTGATAAATTAGATAAAAAGGGAAGAAGAAACTCTGTTAGAAATTCTCCACTCCGCCTTCTATCATCGTGTGTCTCTGCATTAATCCTCTGTCAAAAGTGTGGTGCGATAACAATGGTGGAGTTGTGGTTGTGGAAGGAGAGATGGAGAGGCCGAAGCCTCTCTGCTGGAGCGCGGCGGGCGTGTGCGTGAATCTTCCCCCGGTCTCGTTGACCTAATCTCCTTTTATAGAACTTGCAGCGATCAGATAGATAAAATATTTTTATCTCCACCAAACTCGTGCCTCTTTCTGTTAATTGCCGACAAACAAAATTGCACATCCCAGCAATATTCGTCGTGAGTGTGATAATGAATTGATGTTAATCAAGTCATTGTAACTTCCATGCATTCACGTGAATAATGATGACGTGATGAATGATATATATTGAGTAATCATTGATTATTCATTGATTAATCATGTATCAAAGTGGTGTGCAACAACCGTAAGTGTGATATATATAGATATATCTATATCACCGTTTGTTGCGTTGTAATCCTTATGAGATGAAAAATGTGATTCTAAGACATTTTCCTGCATTTAACACATAAAATAATCAACTCTCATCTAAACACAAATCTTAGAAAAAACACATGATAAGTGTAAAATATGACATGAACTGTTATAAAAATCGAAAGAATTAAAGCCCTAATAATAGATATATTTTACACTTATCAAACTTCCTCACACTTAGCTTTTGCTTGTCCTCAAGCAAATAAAGAATAAAACTATCTCTAAGGTCGTAGTACTGAACCTCAGAATCAAACAGATGCAAAACAGAAAGCAAGCAAAGTGACAATCAAAAGAATAGTTCTGCTCCCGGTTGTAGGTTTTCATAATTAGTGAAAAAGAATGATTTTAAAAGCATGGAGAAGTTAGATTACAAAATCTGAATATAGATTAACTTGGGATCTTCCACCATTCTTTTCCTCAAACCTTTGGATGACAAGGGGTGTGAAGTAACGCCTTATTCCGCGATACCTTTCAACACCACATACTCATGATCAAAAACAAAAATTAAACTGCAATTAACTTTTCTTTCGCATGCAAAAACATTCTTCTTCAAGAAATATATACAAAACAAACGAATTATTGTGAAGTGCAGAGTTGTTCCTTAACCCAGACTTTTCTCTCCATCCATGTAATGGTGTTGGGTCAACTATCCCAGATCCCGAGACCTTAGGTAGATAGGTGTTAAGGCACCCCTAGGACTTAATAACCGGATAGACGAGGCCTGCTTTTGTTAGGAAAACTTTTGATCAGGGGAGTACCTTGCCTTATCCTTTCATTCCAAACTTTCACATCATTTCCAAAATCCCAAGTTAAACTAATTCAGCTTCCACAATCAACTAATCCATCAAATTTCAGTGAAAACAGATTAATTTGAATAAAATATATATACAAACAACCTAAAGCAGACAGATTTTTGAGGTGGTCACCATGCTCGATTTCAAAATTTGTGCAAAAAAATTCACCCAAGAATTCAATATTTATAAGCACCCAGAGAAGTGATTCCCTCAAAGCAAGAAGACAATCTAAAACAAGTGTGGCATTTAAGTGCAACTGGCATATTCAGAAAGATCTTCTACACTTCCTCACACTTAAGAGGAGCAATGTCCTCATTGTTCAAAAATAAAATCAAGAGAAGAGCTTTCAAAATATGCCAGACTCATGAAGAATTTCATTCAGGACCATAAGGACTGATATACAAATAAACTTTAAGCATAATAGTCATGATAGGCTGAACGTAAACAATAAAAATAAGGAGAAACTAAAACTCCCCTGATATCATAGATTGAGGAAGGTTCTCTTCCTCACACTTAAGCTCGAACAAGGGGGCAGTGTTCCTCACACTTGCGTTCAAGCAAGTGTCCAGCCTTGGGGGTACATAAAACCCATAATAATAAAAATTTCACCTGCACACACTCACAACTACCACAAAACGCTGAAAAGCGTTGCATTAAAAGCACAGGCACCATTGTCACTTATAAATAAAAGAAAAACAAAAATAAACAAGAAAACAAAAATAAAACAAAACAAAAATTTAACCACTGGGTTGCCTCCCAGAAAGCTGCCCATCTTTATAGTCTTTGGCTAGACTCCCGCTTCGTTATCCTGGATCAAAAATAAAAGTAGACAACAACTTTGCCAGGAAAACGAAGTAGGCAGTAATTAAAAGCAAACCACCTGGATCAAAACAAAACGTTATTGGCAAATAAAATAGGAAAATGAATACTCCACAAAACCTGATGTTTGAGGAGATACTGCCGGTAACGCTGCTCAGTCAGAAGACCAGGTGTGAATGGCTCTTCTTCCTCAAATTGGAGGATGTAAACATCCTCCTTCTGTTGTTCAGGCTTCTGGAGGCAAAGTGGGAGTTGTTGATGACTTGGTGGTAGCGGTGTTCCCTCCTCAGATTCGAGGATACAAATATTCTCTTCTGGTTGCAGAGACTTAACATTATAATCCTGCTGGTAGACAACTTCAGAGGGAGATTCAACTTCTTGAACGTCTCTGGAGTCAACCACATCAGGTACCTCCACTGATTCACAGATAGGTGCAGGCAGAATATCTTCAAATACTGGTTGCTCTATTTGAGTTGAGTTTGAAGGAGTAGGGGAATATAAATTCCCAAATAATCGCTCCAACTCTTCATCAGACTCCTCTTCAGCTTCAAAAATTATAGGCTTGGAATGGTCTTCACCCATCAAAGTCTCTACTTGAGATTGGTCCAGTTGGTTCGAATGACTTTGATTTTGGAGGAAGTTTGGCTGCTCCTGTGCTAGCTGCTCTACAAGCTGGCTCATCTGTCTCTCCAAATTCTGATTAATGGCGGCTTGATCTGTAAACTTAGCATCAAATTTAGATTCAATTTCAGAAAATTTAGCATTAGTGGCTTTTCTTTGCTCTAGGATCTCTGCAAGCATGCTCTCTATCTTGCTCGTATCCTCCTTAGGAGGCTCCTGATAAGTGTAGATCTGTTGTTCCCCCATCTGCATTCTAGTCTGCTCACCTTCCCACCAATAAGGCTGTCGATAAGACGATTGTTGTGGCTGGTAATAATCTTGTCGCCTGAACTGGTTGTAACTTTGAGTACCCGGCTGATTATATCTGTTCAAATTCTGCTCTATGTTCATTATCGTAACCGTCGTCTCCAACTGTGTCAGCACTCTCCTCAATTCATCCATGTTATTCTCCATCTTTGCCTACAAAAACAAAAACAAAAATAAAAAGTAAAATAGAACCAAAAATAGACTAGAAACACAAAAACAAATTAAATAATAAGAATGAAGAACAAGATTTAAATAAAAGGATATTACTAAAATAAGTAACGTAAAATAAATAAAAAAAAATCAAAAAGAAAAAGAAAATAAACTACGCACTGCTAACAAAATTGAAAGTAAAATAGATATGGGTGTGAAAATTGAAAAATCAAATTTATGTGAAGTTGACCTTGCCAAAGTGCTAGTTAGATTGAAAAGCAGGCCGTGAAAATCAAGTACGACAAAATTAAACAAATAAACAAAACAAAAAGAAAAAAACGAAAAGCAAATAAATCCTAAAAGTGTAAACGTAATCCTAACTAATTGAAATCGACTTTGACGTAGAATTAAACGAGTGAAAAAGAAAAAAAAACAAAAACAAATCGAACAGAAAGTAAATCAAAACAAATAAAGCAAATCTAAAAGTCTACGTGTCTAAGCAACACAAAATTTTATTCTGAGACTCACGAGACAAGATAAAAATCAAGGAACTTATCGAAATAAAATAATACAAAAACTAAAATAAAAGAAGAAGGAATAAAATCTCAATCAGATTAAATAAATATGTCAATTAATCGTGCCAGAGGTCCCCGGCAACGGCGCCAAAAACTTGTTAGCAGAAATATGTGTTACTATACTTCTACCTATGCAGTGTACCTATCGTTTTACGGAATAGTGAATTGAGTGGGGGTTGTCGATCTCAGGGACCTCGTTCAATTAATTGACAATTTATTTACTAACTGAGAAACTAAACTAAGAAAACGTCACTCTTGCAGGTTTTACTTAATTTAATGAAAAGAAAGGCTCAACAAACTAATATAAAACAATAAAAAAGTAAAACAAACTAAACAAATAAATAAAAAGTAAAACTCTAAATAAAAGGAAGCACCCCGGATTGTTCTGCAAATCTTCACTATATAATATATTAATAAACTCTTCCCTAATTCTGCAATAAACTCAGAAACTATAATTAATTCGTCAACGGCTAAGTCTAACGAATCCTAACCAGTTACTAGAACTAGCAGCAGACTAATGCTCTAATCCGGACACAACTAATCGCATAAAGAACAGTTTCTATTTGAGACCGATTAACCTATAGGCAGGATCATGCTTCTAGTCGTTAATCAGGTTTAATTCCTATGTCTTGTTAACTATCTCAGCTCTCGCGTGTTGATTAGAAAATTACAAATATTGCTTTAATAATTGATCAGAAGATTAAAGCACATGAAGAACTGGAATTAAACTACTGCATCAATGAATTAGTCAAAAGATTACAAATAAATATAAAGATCCGATTTGCTACCCCAATCCGGGGAGCTAAATAAACTACTCAAACATAACTATAAAAGTAACAAAAACAACAAAGGAAGAACCCATTGATAAATTAGATAAAAAGGGAAGAAGAAACTCTGTTAGAAATTCTCCACTCCGCCTTCTATCGTCGCGTGTCTCTACATTAATCCTCTGTCAAAAGTGTGGTGTGATAACAATGGTGGAGTTGTGGTTGTGGAAGGAGAGATGGAGAGGCCGAAGCCTCTCTGCTGGAGCGCGGCGGGCGTGTGCGTGAATCTTCCCCGGTCTCGTTGACCTAATCTCCTTTTATAGAACTTGCAGCGATCAGATAGATAAAATATTTTTATCTCCACCAAACTCGTGCCTCTTTCTGTTAATTGCCGACAAACAAAATTGCACATCCCAGCAATATTCGTCGTGAGTGTGATAATGAATTGATGTTAATCAAGTCATTGTAACTTCCATGCATTCACGTGAATAATGATGACGTGATGAATGATATATGTTGAGTAATCATTGATTATTCATTGATTAATCATGTATCAAAGTGGTGTGCTACAACCGTAAGTGTGATATATATAGATATATCTATATCACCGTTTGTTGCGTTGTAATCCTTATGAGATGAAAAATGTGATTCTAAGACATTTTCCTGCATTTAACACATAAAATATATCAACTCTCATCTAAACACAAATCTTAGAAAAAACACATGATAAGTGTAAAATATGACATGAACTGTTATAAAAATCGAAAGAATTAAAGCCCTAATAATAGATATATTTTACACTTATTAACACCAACCCGGAAAATGCCCTACCACATGAGGTCAAAGACCTCCCCTAGGGGAAGAGAGTGACGCATGATGGCATCAGCTCCTCCGCTCCCATTCCTCAGCTTCTCTTTGATGGCAGTAGTAATGGATGGTGGGGCAAAGATCTCGTCTGGATGATCAGACAACCTTATTGCTTCCTTCCAGGCATCCGAATAACAAGCAGTGTCCAAGGAAATCCTAGGTAAAGGTTGTCCAAGGTGGTGGAACCATCCCTCCTTCTGTGAGGGACCGGTAAATTTCCCCTGAACAGGATGGGGAGGGGAGGAGGAGGAGGCAGCAATATCCTCCTGTTGCTTACTTCGGACTTCTGGGTTTTCAGGAACTGCCCGATATTCCCTCACCCTTTCGTACACTGGTTCCTTGGCTCTAGAAACATCGCATGAGATTGAGGCGCCAGGAGCTCCACTGACCTCCTTATCTTCAGATATTTCCGATAAGATACCTTTCAGTTTTGATGCAGTTTTCTTCCAGAGTTTCTGAGTTTTGGAAGCTAAAGTAGCAGTAGCGGGAGGGGCAGGACCGGATGCGGCCTCACTATCGGGCACAGCTATGGGGGCGTTTTGAAAGCCTGAAATAGGAAAAATCAGCAAAGAATATGCAAAAAAGGAAAGTCAAAATAAAAGAACTCTCTTCAGCCAGAAGATCAATACGTTAGTCTGTCTCCTCTAGAGCAATGCCTTGGGCCGGACCGGAAGAAAAGTACCCAGGCAAGTCAGGAAATAAGTCACAAATAGGAGTTGGGTGGCCAGACTCCTGTCCTGGGCAAGAGTTAGAATCCAGACCTGAACCAGGAGTGAGGGGAAGAAAGACGCAACGTCCAGACCCTGGACTCACGGGCCAAGTACCTGGAAAATCTTTGATCGACCGAACTGGGGACTCGATGATCTTGTTTTTCTTCCGTCCGGATTGATCTTTGTCATTGTCATCCCTCTGTCTTTTCTTAGAAACAGAGGCATCCCCGAGGAGTTTTTCAGCCGCATCAATGGCCGCATCAACAGACGTATAGTAATCAACTCGTTCATCACTAATTTTGAAGTTGACGAAATTCCAACTATTAAAGGGCCCCACTTTATCACCTCTAGAGAAGAAATCTACCAAAAGAAAACCCGAAAGATGAGCAACGAACAGTAACGAAAGGTAAAAACCGTAGTAAGAGTAAACAAAGTAAAACTTACTGTGATATTTTTTCAGTGAATCCAGGCGCGCCTGGGTAAACAATTGGGAGACTGTCAACTGTTGACTACTCAGCGCCTTCAGAATCCTCGTGATAGGCATATCCTTTGCGGGAGAGGGGGGACAGCCAAATTGGCCTTTCTGGATCGAGGAGCAGTAAAGGACTCCCAAGAACCGACCAGGTGGCGGGATAATGACGAACCATCAGGAGTTCCATCCGGAAGACGCCTTCTTGTAGTCAAAAAGAGAGAATCCAGCCTTCGCCTTGATAGTCAGACTGTCGGGATCATCCCTTGTGGAGAAAAATTGGGCGAACTCCGTTGCCTCCGCTCGAATTTGATTCTCCTCGTAAAGGATCACGTAAGCATGAAGGTATGAAATTGCTTTTGGGTGTAGGTGGGCAAGTACGCAGCAGCGGCAAATTAAGAAGCCCAGGACAAATGGGTGAGGAGGCACGGTCAGGCCGCGAGGGAAAAATCCACGTAAATGGCATACCCAAGACCGAAATCATCATGGGGGTGGGAATCGGAGGAAGGAAGGTGGATGCGGGTACCCACTGGAACTTCGACATTTTTTAGGTAAGAAAGAAGTGAAGAGGTATCCAGAGAGGACGAAAAGGGCTCTCGATTAGCTGAGAAGGGCGCGACAGATTTTAGATAAGAAGGACGAAAGCCCTGGGGGGAAGAAGTGCCTTGAAGCGCCTCTTTAGCACGAATGAAATTTGTTGTTGCTTTGTTCTTCTTCGTACTGGAAGAAGCCATTGGGGCTGGTAGAGCAGAGGAGGACGGTGAAAGAGTTCAAAGACGAAAGCACGAGAAAGAAGGCAACAGAGTCTGGAGCAAAACGAAGGAGAGAAAGTATCCGAAAAATAACCAAAAGTCGGGGTTTTGAAGAAAACGGTTCCCTCCCAGGTAATTAAAATAAGAATATATGCAATAAAAACCCACCACCCTTTTGTGCAGGGAAAAGTAGGGACTCTGCACCTTCCTAAGATAGGGCGCTGACACAAGATAGGCTCCATGTATTCTACATCGAAAAAGTGCAAGCACGTATTCTACATCGAAAAAGCACAAGCACGAGCTTGGCATGAGCCGAAAACTCGGTACAAGATGGCAAGTTCTTTTTCTTTTTTCTTTTTCAAGAAAAAAGAGAAAGAGAACTTATGGGACTAGGGAGAGATGGCTGAAAAAAGAAGGGCAGAAGAATATCAGGGCCAGCCGGAAGGCTTTCAGGAAAAACAGTCCATAAACCTTAAAGACAAGCAAATGCAAACGTCAAATTTTTTCTAAAAATATAAAAATAGGAAAGTTCTACTTTCTACATTAGGGAATTAAAAGTAGAACTTGTGGGACTGATGAAGAGGGAAAGGTGTAGAGGAAAGATTGAGATAAAGCATTCGGTCGCCTGTGACCGGATAAGGTAGACTAGGATAAGAAATATCGCTAGGCCGAAACTTTATTCCGGCCAAACAGGTAGTTAGACATTCCACTTATGTACGAATGCCAGCCTGGCAATAAGAAGAGAATGACAGGCTGGCAACCTCTGATCTAGCAATGTAAACATTATAAATAGGGGCGCACCCCCATAAAGCACGACACGTTTTTTGAGGTATCAATACAATCTGAGCATTCTTCTCATAAAGTCTTCTCTCTCAAAGTGTACACAGTGTCAGGAACCAGGTAAAACCATAGGATAGGAAGAGGAATCGAGGGAAGGGAACTTTTTACCTTTTCAATAGCTTGTTGATTTGATGCTAACTCTAATGATTTTACCATATGATATGTTATCACAATAAAATCCTTGTGGTTATTTGAATGAGAATGAGCTATTTGTCAATTGAGTACTCCACCCTGCTAAACTGGATAAAGATACATGTGGTACCAAAAGATATACATTAAGTGAATGTGTTAACATTGAGTAACTTGGAAAGAAACGTAACATGATGTTACAATACTATGAGATGGAAGGTTTGGTTATGATGTTTATGGTATACCTTTCTAAGAATGACTCTTAGGAAGAAATTGGAAAGACCTTGATAAGGCACTAACCCTATGATTTATGTGATCTATGTTTTATATGTATGACTACCTTAACCAGTACTGTAACACCCCTACTATTAATACAGTCATTAACGTCCAATCTCCTTACTCACCAGATACACGCAGCGGATACCTACTTACATACATTGGGTGATACAATGCCGTTATAGCCACCCAAGTGACTAACAAGGCTACTACTTCTACATACAGCATCGGTCTGATGGACCGGAATCCCGAGTATTACATATCTACCATATATATTTCATACACCAATACACGCTACATTCTTCCATTCGATACAATACTTCAAATACCATACAATATAATCCACATACCGAGTTTACTAAGATCCTTATACAGATATACTACCTCTTCAAAGTTCATACGTACTCACTACGAGTCTACTTACTACCCGTTCCTCACAACTACTTACTCTTAATTACAAGGGTGTGCCTCCGGCCTCTTCCTTGACCACATTCGCTTCGGGTACCTGCACACTAAAAAATGTCCCCCGAAGGGGTCAGCTTTCGCCGAGCATGATAACCGCATACCCCGCGTACTAGTGAGGGTACGCCGACCACTTAGTCGTATACATGCGGTTGATTTCATTCACACATACATGCATACATGCTTTTATACATTTTATTACAATACATTACGCAAGGCATACACACATACATACACTTCATTACATACAAGAGTACAACATAAACCATTCAATACGTACTTACCTTTTCCTGAATACACATACTCATTACATACACAGTATACAATACTTGTTAGCTTCATTGGTCCACCCGGGTTAATCGGGTGGAGATTACTCTTTTACTCGTTACTTCATACATACGCATACATACTCATACTCATACTCATACATACTTACGGATCCATACTTGCTTACTCTTACTCTTACTCATGTTAAGTCGTCGGGACCTCCGGCTCGGGGAACTACTCGGTCCCACCACCGGGATTTACTTGGTTCACTAATTCAGGATGCTACCCACTTAAGGGATTTGGGCCGTGGACCAGCTTAAGAACCAGGAATCGGATCCAACCTCTTGTGTCTCCTCATCCTCACGCGTGGCCGAAGCTATATCGGACTTCTACTCATTCCGGTTTACTCACTTAAGTTAGGAGTTAGGTAGTTAGGAATTAGCAGAAGTCAACATTCAAGCCACAATAATACAATACCCATACACACTTACATATAAATACATTACAATATACAAGTACACTACAAGTACGATACACTTCATCTTCATTCATATGTTTCATGAATTATACAAACTATTGTTCAAGCCAAATATCAAGAACAATGTAAACAAGCACAAGTAGGTGCAATATAGTCCGATTCATGCATTTATCTTATTAGGTGATCAAATAAGCACACAAATTGGGGTAACCAGATTAGGATACAGGGCATGAAGAAATCATACCGTTCACCGTTGTACTTGTATCCAACTTTCCTCCGGTGTTCACAATCCAAGTCCTATGACATACATGTGATCGAGTGGTTAATTCCCTATGGGTAACCCAACACGTTTCATCCTTTATGTTTCCCAATGTACCATTACTAGTTCCTTAGATTTCATACTTAATTCCAAAATCATTTACTTCACATCATTTCCTAAGCTCATTTTCTTAGGTTCTTATGTGTATATTATTTTCTCCTTACCATCATTATTCTCCCTATGGTTTACTGCTTAAGCCCAAAAAAAAAATTTTTTTTTTTTGACCGGACCTCCCCTGTGGGGCGGTCCCTAGGGGCGGTCCGAGACAGAAGCCATTTACGCTGCGTGATTCCAGTACTGGACCTCCCCACAGGGGCGGTCCGTAGGGGCGGTCCGAGACAGAAACCAATTTTTTTTTTTTAATCTTCTCTGCACTGGACCTCCCCTGTGGGGCGGTCCCTAGGGGCGGTCCGTGACAGAAACGAATCCGTCCAGCTGAATTCGATTATGGACCTCCCCACAGGGGCGGTCCATAGGGGCGGTCCACAACAGACCCTGTTTTTAAAAGTGTTTTTCTACACATTCTAAACTCCAAATTTACCCCAATTTTTTCCACTTATTCCACAATCTTTCCACATGTTTCCTACATGTTTAAACACCTTAAAACATGCATTAAACCTCTCCAAATCATTGGTTAAACTCTTACCCCAATTCTTGCTCAAATTCACAAACATCAATTCTTACATTTTGCACTTTGCACACTAAAGCACTTCTAACTTTCTCTTGCTAGTTTCCTACCTCCTACCAACTCACTTAATAACCATTCCAAATCCTTTATAACCATTTGCAATAACTATACACAAGTTCTTCATTCATTTCCAAGGTTATGCACACCAACTTTCTTCCTAAAATTCAAGGTACTCATACACTGTTTTGCTACAGATTTTTGTTCCCACTTCTACCATTCAATACTCCCTCTATCAATACCATTCCTAGCATTCTAATTGCATTACCTCCCACTCAAGTTCTCCCCATTATCTAGCTCCATTCAAAATCTGTTACAACATGATTAATCACTCACAACTTCTACCAAAACACACCTAGTTATTGTCTAGGTTGTTCCCTCTCCTTACACATCTAAGTCCTCTAATTTCCATACAAATTTGGGCAGAGTTTCCCCTAAAATTCTCACTTTGCCCACATACCATTTCAGCTCCCAATTCATTCCCAATTCCCATATCAATTCACACACATTTATACACACTACAACATAATATTTTTCCTGCACATACACATACATTACCCATGGTTTTCCCAAGCTTTTAAACATCATTTAAAAACTTCAAAACTGTTACATTACCTTTCCTCATTATACTACAACATATCTATTACTCATTACCATATACATTACTCATTTCAAATGCTTAAAAACTGTTACATTACACTTTACAAAACTAGTTCAAGGTAAGCACAATTACCTTGTCTTGCTAGTTTTATTTCTTTTCTTTCCTTCTCTTCTTTTCCTCTTCCTTTCTTCCTTGTTCTCGGTTTTTGTTCAAGAAATGGGTAATGCTACAGCACCCATACATACCAATACTAGTTTAGCACATTAACCTTAACTAACCCTAGAATTTAGAAGTTTTTAGAGTTTAGGAAAGGGCATTACCTTCAACCAATGAGTGAGGTCTTTGGTTAGCAAGAGAGTAAGCTTCCTAGCCCAATGGAGAAGCCAAAATCGGCTGGAGCATAAGGACAACAAGGGTTTAGTTTCCCAAATTTCGTTTTGCCCACAAGGGCTAGAAAAAGGTAAGGTTTCAAGAAGGTTTTTACCTCAAAATAACAAGGAGAAGGAGGTGGTTCTAATGGTGGTCTTGAAGCCCCAAATGCAGCATACCCATGGAAACGAAAATGCTTGTTTTCGAATTTTGAAAAGAGGAATATGTTCTCCTTGATGAGGGGATTCCAATGGTATAATTTTTGTAATTTTTGGTGAAGGTTTGATGGGTTAACAAGAGGAGAGAAGTGGGTGTTGGTGTGGGAAATGGCAAATCGCCATTGCTGCTCCAGAGGAGGAAGAAGAAAATAGAGAGGAAGGGGGGCTGCTGTACGTAGAGCATGTGAGGAATGAGGGGATAGGAGAGAGAATAAGGTAAGTAAAGTAGTTTGCTTTTTACTTTTTTTTTTAATTGCTTTTGTCTTTTGCAAATAAAAAGGAAATTAAGAATGTGTGAGGGAAGAAAGAAATCGGCTGACACACAGCCCATTGTGGGTTTTAAAAATTTTATTTACAATAGTGGACACACTAGTTTGAGTTATTTATGCTTCTACCCCACAACTTCCTGTTTTTGACAGTTTTTACTAATTTCTCGTTTTATTGATTTTATTGGTTCTAAAGCTTCACTAATATTTATTAATGATTATTTAGTTGACCAAAATTGTTACGAGTCTATTTGACCCGCTTAAAGTCATGTTTTCCCAGTTACCTCGAAAAACGCGCTTTAATGTTCATTAGTGTTTTTAATCCATTTGAGGATCCGTTTTCTTCGGGATTTGTTCCCTCATATTTATTTAGACTTAATTAAGCCTTTAGAATCCTTATAATACGCTAACCGAGGTCTCATACCTCCTATGGTTATTTAACGCTTATTTAGCGTTTTTCGCTTTTTAAGCGTTTCTTTATTTCTTTTTGCATTTATTTTCCCTTACCAATATTTCTTAATCATTATTAGGCTCTTAAATACCTATTAGGATAATTTAATCGCCATATTTAAGGTCGGGGTATTTCAAGTACTTGGCTAACGGGGTAGAATGGGGGTTATGAGAGTAACTTAGAGACAAAAATACCTACGGGGCTCTTGGTCGCGCGTTTTGGTGCACCGAGTGGTTGATGACTAATTGGTCCACTCAAATATTGGTATTGATATTGGTATTAGTGATGGTATTGGTATCGGTGATGGTATTGGTATTGGTAATTGAATTGGCATGATGAGTGGATGACGACAAACTGGCCCACCATATATGGTAATGGTATGTTGAGCGGATGACGATGATAAGTACGAAACATATAGACTTTTAGGGTTTAACTACCTTATTATTTGCAACACTTAAAGTAATGTTTCCCACTTACTATATGTTTTTTCCTAGATTTATGTTTTGATATGAACTAATACATTTTATGTATAAAATTCAGCAAAAGGTCTTGGAATCACATAGTACACTTCACAAGCTTCGCAACGCAACAAACGGGGATCAAATCGGAGCTCAAACGAAGATTTTAGAGGTAAAACAATTCTCGTCCGGACTAGTGTCCGTATGAGCTGGTCCGGAAACGAATACATGCGGAGCGCGCCCGTACAAAAATTGACATGTCCGGACCAGTCTGTGTCCTGGACGCGGGTTCCGGCCGTCTATTTTGACAGCACACAGGGCATGTCGACAAGTGTTGAATTGGTAAATTAATATTTTACCAATTCACCCGAAACCACCCCCCCCCTCTCTTTTACCCCATTTCACTATAAATAAACCTATAAACCCTCCATTAATCCATATCTCATTGTCCACTCCCAACTATGCCATTTTTCCCCTCCCAAAAATCCCATTTTCTCTCCCAAAAATCATACATCTCACTCCATAATATCCCATAAATCCTCACACTCCTCTCATCCCATAAAAACATTCCATTTCCATACCGTGTTTTTGTCCAACCTCTGTCCCAAATATTAGCATTTATAAGGACTGAATTAATTATCTTCCCAGATGATTTCTTTTACTTCGTCTTATTCTGTCTTTTTAATTATGTTGCCTAAGAGGATTTACTTACTCGGATGAAGGTGTAATTATAGTTTGTATAATTATGTATCTATATTTTACTTACCACCGGTTTAATTAAATAAGTTTGTTACGATTAACGCTTATCTCTCACCTTTTTAATAAATTTTCATGAATATTATTAAAATGCTTTACAAATCTATTTTGATCAGAGCATTGATAAATAGACAGGTTAATTAATTGATAAATCTGTGGAAAACTTATTTTGATAAAATAATTGTAATTTCAGCTGTAAAATATAATTCCTCCATCCTACTTAATTATCGTTTAAATGTGTTTTCTCAACTCTAGATTAGATCGAGCATTTTCTGGTAAACGAATCTTTCAAGTCTAGGATTTAATCTTTAAAGATAATAACAGGAATTTTTGCCAAACTATTATAATTAACCGGTAGAGATAGCATAATTAGTCAGATTATATAACCCTGAACCCGGAGTCCCGTTTAATATTATCTTCCACTCAGTTAATTTATCTGTGTTTTACTTTACAAAACAAGTCAATTATCCCCCCTTTTTGTGACAAGCTTAGGTACTATATTATTTCGCTATAAGTCCCACGGTTTGACCCCGGCCGCTTCTGTCTTCTATACTACTGCGACCGGGTTTTGTTGCAGCCCGAAGGATATTTGAGTCATTATATTCTTTCTCAATTGTTTAAAATACACTAGTTCCAAGCTCTCTCACTTTCCTGTATGCAAAATGGCGCCGTTGCCGGGGACTTGATTTATTCTAGTCCCTAAGCCCCGGATAATTCACCTGTTATATTATAATATACTATTTATACTATTATGTTGTTGTTTATTTTATTTCTATTAATTTCTGTCATTTAAATTCCAGCAATTTAAATATCGCATTAATTACAGTTATTTATTTCCCAGTCATTTACTTTTCTGTCAATTAATTCCAGTCATTTAAATTTTCTGTTATTTACTTTTGAGTTATTTAAATGTCCATTGTCCTTGAAATTTCAGTTATTTAATTTCTGTAATTTAAATACTGTCATTTAAATTCCCTTGTCATTTAAATTTTGTCGTTTAAATTCAGTAATTTAATTTCTGTTATCTAATTTCTAACATTTAATTTTCTGTCATCTAATTTCTAACATTTAATTTTCTGTCATCTAATTTCTAACATTTAATTTTCTGTCATTTAAATACCATTGACATTTAAATTCCAGTTCTTTATTTTCTGTCATTTAAATTACTGTCATTTTAATTCCCTTGTCATTTAAATTCCAGCAATTTAAATTCTGCCTTTTTTCTTTATTTTAATTTTATTATTTACTTAAACTGCATTTATTTTTATGTTTATTTATTTTTGGTTTATTTTCTCTTGTTAAAAAAAAGTTCTTTATTTTATTCTATTGAATTGTTTCTTTTCAGCTGTTTAAATTCCCCCTCATTATTTCTTTCTATTTTTATTTATTCACATCATAGTTTCTTTTTCTGTTTTGAGTGGTGAATGCCTGTTACTCGATCATAAAGCCTTCCGGACGATTTTAACAATCATACAGGTAGCTACATCCCTGAGATCGAGAGAACCTTTCTGCACACTTTGAGGCAAAAACGATCTCAACAAAACATAACCACCACGGAGATAGAATCAAACCAGAAAGCAGATATGTCATCTACTCCAGCTACAGTTCGTAACATCAACAGGTCGTCTAACCAAGGACAACAGCCCGCCATCATCCTTCCCCACCTTACCCCATCCGAATACAATGAGTGGCAAAAGCTTAAGCCATATCATCAGATCCGATGTGTAAAGGAGTTGGGCATGTTCGATGGCTCCAGTCCTGACGAAGCACTGTTGCATGTCACCAAGTTTCTGCAGCATGCCAACAGTCTAACTGCGACCGACGCAGTACTCCAGTACGCGTGGCTGTCATTATTCCCTCACAGCCTGACGGGAAATGCAAGCAAATGGTACCTCAGCCTTAGACCAAGTACCATTGGTACTTGGGATGAAATGGCCACCAAGTTCTACGATAAATTCCTGCCCCCGAGCCGAACGTTGGAAATGATTGCTGAAATCTACAATTTCAAGCAGCCAGGGTCGGAAAGCATCTGTGAAACTTGGGACCGTTTCAAAGGACTACTACTTACTTGTCCTCACCATGGTCTGACGAAAGAACAAGTATCACAATTGTTCTACAAAGGCTTAATTGGTTCGTGCAAAACAATGGTACTATCCTCTTTAGGTGCTGACATTCTGAAAAAGCCAGGAAAACAGTGTCTGAATGGGATAGAGTCCCTCTGTGAAGAGATCAGAGACTGGGCCACGGGCGGATCAAGAGGCGGCACTCCAGGTTTATACCAAGTAGGGGAAAGTGACAATAAGTTCGACCAGCTGATGAGAAGCCATGAGCAACTGAAATACCCCAAACCTAAGTATGCTAAGTAAACATCAAATTATGATGTAGTAAGGCTAGAATATGCCTTAGAAAGATTGGTAGACAATTTAAACCAAGGAAAACACAAGAAAATGCCTTAAGGGCAATTAGGGCAAAAACGTGCTCTAAGCTTGGAGAGACTTGGGTGAGTACCCAAATATCTTGGTAAGACCTTAGTAATATCCTAATGGTCATTTTAAATCAATTAGCAAAGAAAACCAAGCTTGAAAACAAGTTAAAACACAAAATGTGCTTTAAGAAGTCTTAAAGCACATTTTGAGAAATTGTCTTAGAATTGAGTTTTGAGTGGCTAAATGTCCATCATTACTCTTTAATCAACATTTGTACTAAGTAGTATCACATTAGGAGGTCTAAATCAATGGGAAATCAAAAATTTCCCGATTATGTGCCTTGGTTAGTGAATAGTAACTATTTAGTGACTAGTTTAAGTTTTAATCAATATAAGTCAATTAATTGGTCAACAAAGACCATGTTAGCCTTATATTAAGAGGGTGGCCGGTTTTTATGTGGGGAGTCACCACATGAGTCATCAAATGAGAAAGGAAAAGAAGAGATAAGTAAAGAAGTTACTATTTGCTTTATTAAAGCAAAATATCTTATATTAGCTCACTTTTCTCCTCTTTCCTCCATTTCTCTCTTTCACCCACGGTTTCCTCTTCTTCTCTCTGTTCCAAAACCGAGAGAGCTGCTCTTCCATGGTTCTCCATCTTCAATCACTTGCCAAATACAACTCCAAGCTCCAAATCCAAAACAAATTACATATTTGTCTTAGTTAGGTCAAGACCTATCTTTCTATCTTTTCAAATCTTTCAAAGCTCCATTTTGGTGCCATGAGAAAACTCCATTGATGGGGGAAAATCAAGTTTGAAGAGCTCATTAGCTTCTCCATTCTCTTAAGGTAAAGAAAATGTAAGAAAAACCATGTTTCCATCACTTCTTGTACATGGCCGAAAATTCCTTCTCATGGGGCTATGTTTTTATGCCTTGTTCTAGCTTGACTTATTCACCAAGGACTAGTGGAGGTCCTATTGCATTCAATGCCAAAGTCTAACTTGAGACTTCAAAGGTAATCATCCACTTTTATGCCTTATAACACATTTCTAACCTAGGTTTTTATTCCTTGAGGTTAGTGCATTGTTTAGTACTCATATGAGTCCTTAAATATTGATTAGAACATTGGCAAAAGGAATTTAAGTGGTGGCCGAGATCTATGCAAGAAGAAGGCCTAAGGAGGAGATTAAGATAAGCTTGAGAAAACAAGGTAAAATGCTTACCTAATGGTGGTTTAAGATTAAGGAATGAGTTTTAGATAAATACCAATGTGGCTTAGAGCTTACATTGTGTATTGGGTTATATAACCTAAGAAAAAGAACATAAACAAGCTTATGAACTTGTGATTAAGGAGCTAATGAGATGAAGAGTTAGTAATATAAGTTTAAGGTGGATTTTAAGAGCATTATAACTACTATGAGATTGATGAGTGTATTTGCAGGTTGAAAGCTTATATATTGGGAAATCAGTGTTTAAGTTTAAGTCATTTAAGGGCCTAAGAGCCATGTCATTTAAGAGCCTTAGTGCTATGCAATTAAGATTATTGCAATATATTGAGTTTGTTGTGAATGAGAAGGATTCGATGTGTGTGAGATGATTGAATGAGAAAAACAATGCATTTGGGCGTGATAATATACTAGTGGAGTTATGGCGAAAGTTAAGTAGGAAACAAAGTGTTTGGTGGTGGTTGTGAATTAATATGACCTAGGATTTACTAGGAGTCATTAAAGGAAATTTTAGTGGAAATGAGTTAACGAGTTGTTCTTGAAGTTTAGAATGGCCTAGAATTGTTTAGGAGGGATTAGAGGTTGGAGGGTGTAATTTGTTGTACCAAGAATGTGTACTAAGGGCTTGAGTGTTCATGATTTTATTAAGGGTGAGAAACTAAACGTTGGGTGTTGTAATATACTAAGGAGGCCATGTCAAAATTTGGAGAGGAAGCTAAGTGTTTAAGGTGTTCCAAGAAGATTTTATGACTAAGGATGTACTAGTAACATTAAGGGTTGTCTTGGTGAAAATGGGTAAACTATGGAGCTCTTGAGTACTAGGAAGACCTAGTGGTATAAGAGGGACTAGGGGTTACAATGGTGAATTTAAGGCACCAAAACCATGGTTAAGGAAGCTAGGAAACTTGTACAAAGTTTGAAGGAAGAATAAGATATAATGACTCATAAGGATGTAAGCATGTGCTAGATTATATATAGTTTTGAGAAGTTTGAGTAAAGCAAGTGAGTATGCAAAATGGTGCTTGAGGAGTAGTTAAGATGGTTGTGAAGAAACACTTGGGTTAGTTGAGGTTAGGCAAAATCTACATGTTGGAAGTGTAAGAAACTAAGCATAAGTGTTAAGAGTTTCGTAAGAAATTGGGTGAAAGATCAAGGAATTAAGAATGAGTTTGTGGATGAATTAGGAGGGTTTTAAGGTTTTAAAATGAGTTTAAACATGCTAGAATACTTGTGGAGAGGTTAGGAAAAGATGGGACAAGAAATGAGGTTGAACAGAGGTCAAAAATCATCGTTCTGGACACATTTAGTGTAGGTCCGGGTTTGCAAACTAGCACACAAACCCGGACCACACCAAAAACTATCCAGAGAGTTTAGCCGTGGGATGGTCCGGGTTTGCAACCCAGGACTCAAACCCGGACCAGTCCTAAAATTGTCCAGAAAGTTTTGCGATGTATTGGTCCGGGTTTACAACCTCGGACACAAACCCGGACCCATTAGAAAAAGCACAGAATGTTGAAAAATGGGGTTTTAAGGTTGGGACTTGTTTGGTAATGATATTATAAGATTGTTAGGACATAATTAATGACATATAATGGTCATTAGGGGCATAAACAAGCTTATGAAATAATGAGAAGTAAGGGCTTTTGAGGTTAAGGTTAAACTATAAGGACTTAAGAGGTGATAGGTGGGGATCATTGAGTAAGTTAAGTAAGTTAAGTAGGTTAAGTAAGTTGAATTAAGTTAAGTGATTAACAACCTAAAACTGAATGAATGTTTTAGGACTTGGGAATTTGGACTCCGGAAGAGAGTAAGCAACCGAACGACCAACGGTGAACGGTACAGTTGTTTCTTCTTGTGACCTGCTTGCTAACGAGGTGTCCCTCGGCTGTGTGCTATTTGTTTTGTGTGCTCACTAAACAAGATAAAGCATGCAACCGGAACATATTATATATATATATATTGTGTGTTGTGTGATGTTTGAAAACTAACACAACATACCGTGAGAACTTACTAACCAATGTTTAGTAAGGAATTGAGTGAGATTAAGGACGCCCCCTAATGAGGGACGATATGAACCGAAAGAGGTTAACCAACAAACAGGTCTTGAGATACTACTAACTGGAACTTGAGTGAGGAAACCCGGGACCGATCTCCGGTCATGCATGCTAAGGAAAGGGGGTCGTTATCTATAGCAGATCCGACCTCCCGCTTAAGGAACTTGTCTTCGGACTTGTTGCCTAGGCCGGTTGCCGGCTCAGCTACGCTGGACTCCCGTCCAGAGTAGGTGGCATTAGAGTGGTGCGGTGGGATCACCTAAATCCAGGTTCGAATTAGATACAACCAATCCCCTCCAGAAAGGTTTGTATATTGAGATTAGATTAAGATTAAGGTAGGTTAAGTTAAGTTACAATCATTCCTTTTAAAGGATGATTTGTATTATTAAGATTAAGATTCAGTTAAGATTAAGTTAAGTTACAATCATTTCCTTTTAAAGGATGATTTGTATTATTAAGATTAAGATTCAGTTAAGATTAAGTTAAGTTACAATCATCCTTTTTAAGGATGGTTTGTATTATTAAGATTAAGATAAGCTACTTCCACTCCTATTAAAGGATGGTTGTTTCTAAGATTAAGAAGAATCAGATTGAGGTAAGTAAGGATGGACTAAGATTAAGAGGGAACATTTACAGGAGAAAAACTAACTCTCTAATTAAGGGAACGCATTTAAGTCGTTCAGTGTGTGAACTTTGATTGTTCATATCTGAGTTGTTGTTTACTGCACTTTCTATTATGTTGTGCATCTAATCAACCTCCAGCTTATCGACAATTAGTCGTCGTAGCCACGTTAGCTTGGGGGCCATGAGGATCGTACCAGCATTCGTGCTGACCCCCCGGGGGCTTCCTTTTACTACACAGGTGAATATCAGGAGGCGGCTGTCGCGAGAGTAAGAAGGAGTACAAATGTTAAGGGCTAAGAGTGGGCCTACGAGTTGTGCATGTACACTCGTATGGCATATGAGTTAGTAAGATGTATAGGTTGTGAGAGGATTGCAAGAAGGATATGTAAATGGTAAGGTTGCTAGACTAATGTTCGGTATATCTGTAGTCAGACCGTGGCAAGGTCCTGGATTGTAAAGAATTCCGCTGTGACATGTTATATATACTGTTAAGTTGCGAGACCACATCTGGATTGAGTTGGGGTGTTACAAAAAGTGGTATCAGAGCGTAGTTACGCTCTGAAGACAAGAAATACCGAACTTAGGAGAATGATGAGGTTGAGATTGAGTTATGGGTTAAGGGTTGAGAGATAGAGTGAGATGTGCGTTAGTCAGGACTTCCCGGTGTTTACCGGATATCCATAGTACCTAGACCCGCCCTCCACATCCCTAACCCTAAATATGTGGGACAAACGCCAGAGAGAAGAAAGCCTTCTCTTACTCGGGGAAACCCGATCTGGCAGTTAGCTAACAGTGAGCAATACAAGAAACAACTTGTTGTACAACAGTTATGGAGAACTTGGAGGTTTTCAATGGAGCGCAACAGTGAAACAGGCGTTACCAATGGAACCTTACCAGTAAAAGAACGGTAATTACCGGCAACATGGGTCGACATGCTACGCAGTCGAAATAACCCGCAATACCAATGATAAGGAAAGCACTACGGGTGTAATAGAAAGGAAAAGGGAAGCGACATGAGTACCGGACAGTGGTCCAAAGGAGCATAACAGTAGGATAATACCAAGCATGAGGATTGAGATTACTGGAAAGTCCAGTTAGAAACGGGAACTCCAAACCCCATACAATGAGGAAGGTTACAAAACCTGGCCAACATAATGCGGACGACGATAGGAACACATACAAATTGTATACCAAAATAGGACTACGATGTAGTGCCTAAAGGAGAATTATTACTTAATAACCACAACAGAATGTGTGGAGACAGGAGCGAAGATTAAGACATAAGAAAATATTAAGGGGCTCCCTCAGAAAGAGGAACGCCCTGGTAGATGACAGTACTGTCAAACAACAAGGAAACTGCCGGATGGTTAGTTATCCAAAATAAGATATTATTGAAGGAGTCCCGAGGACTACCAATTACATGGAAATTAGAAGGAAGTTTCACTTCCAATGTGCCTTGTACCAATAACCCATCCTGCATGGCGCACTTGCCATAGCAAGTGCTACCACGGTTAAGCTACACGGAAAGCCATCATGGCAAGATAGGAGAACGCTACAGTTGAAACGCATATTAATACCGGATTGTAAATCCACGAGAACAAAAAAAAAATAAGACCTTGGAAAGGCCCGACGGCCTGACCATGATGAGATGAGGTGACACACCAGTCAGCCGGGAGCAGAACTCAGACAAAGTATTAAACCATATAAATACTAGCAACGGTATAACCCACTACAACAACAACCGACAGTATGGTAAGAACACCAATCTCAAACTCCAAGGGGAAAACCTAAGAGATTGCTCGGTATTGCGAGCAAAAACAATATATAAGCAATGATATACAAGGGATGTATTAAAAGATACTATTGAGACTGTTGAAGCATCGACTTACAACGAAAACGGGATAAGACTCTCAGAGTGACCATTAAGGACACCAATAACAACATTCTTCAATGAAGATGTTGGAAAACCCGGAAATCACGGATAAAAGAAATAAACATAAGCTATAACCTACTAAGAATTAAAGTCGTACAACCCTGGAAAAAGGAAAGCTCAGAGGACTACCCCCACAGAGGGGCGTAGTCAACGGAAGTTGAACGAAGCGTTGAGATAGAAGTATAAGATGCCAGGATGATATCCAACTTGGACACCGTAAGGCAAACGCCTAATACGAACCTAACCCTGATTATTAAAAGACATAAGTCTAGTAGAATGACAGTATTGTCAATGACATTAAGTAACCTCAGATCACCTGAATAACTTCCATAGCAGGAAGCAGGATGCAGCAACTTACCATGAAACCCGATACTACATTTAGTATGTAACCTAACGGTGGATAAGGTTCAAGAACCAGAATCTCATAAGGAAGACCTGCAGATGAGTAAGAGTACAAATGATGAACTGAGACATTAAGTATTAAGAGCCTACGAGCCAAGGATGCTAACCACATCAGAGCCCGAGGCGCAGTAAGTTAAAGGAGAGCTTGTTTAAGCCACGAAGGGACTACAATTTGTAGATATGAACGGTTACCAAACCTACAATTTAGATTGGGAAAAACAATACCAAGAAAGGGTACCAATGAGAATATTGAGTTAATGCTAAGGACAGGAGCAGAGAACGAACCATGCCTTTTAGGGTGGGGATACCTCTCCTTGTTGTGAGGCCATGAGTGGGAATGAACCCCTCAAAAGGGCTTTCACTTATTAGAGATGAAATACACTTTAATTAGAAAATGGGAACCATGAACCTTGAGATTACCTTAGAACATACCTGATATACTTGAGTAGTAAGGTGGGTTGCAGAGATAGACCCCATATCCGACACCAGGATGTAAGAATTAGTAATGGTCAGAGATAAACATTGTGACTGCACATTGTGGCACGTCAATTAATCAATGCTCAGAAGAGCTTGTGATTCAGTGGATGACTTCTTCAGTAACCAGTTACATGGTAGATAACATCACTAAGGATGAAAGAAAGTGAAAGAAATTAGCCTACTTACGAATCTGAGATTGGAGCATAACATCTTCATATCAAGTGTCAACTATTTTACAACACAGTACAACAACCGCCAATACCGGAATGAAAGAACTCCTAGTGTGTTTACACTAAGAAGGGATTGGGTATAAGTTAAGACATTAGAATAAGTGAGTAAGAGGTTGCACCATTAATGGGCAACATGGTAAAGGCCAACTACCACGGTAGTAGTTATCGTGAGTACAATAGTTAGATAAGTGGATTAAGTCATGGTGCGCGGTAAGGCGACCATTATGTGTGAGCCGTCAAATATTGACACTGAGGCAATTAGATTTATGAGTTAAGATTAGCATAAGTAAGAAAATAAGATGGTAGACGAACTGAGCGTTGATGCCAGCAGTCTGGACCTGGTTAGGTAAGATTTCGCAGGAAGCACACTACCCATTCCTTAAGGAACTGGAAGTGCTTTCCTAATAGAATGAAAATGAGAAAGAAGATAAGAGGCTCTATGGAAAGAGACCTAAGCTACTAAGAAATAGAATCAATACGGAATACAGAAAGGAGCTGGAGCATACCATACCCAAGAACACAGTAAATGGACTTCCCTTGATTAACTTCAAGAAGAACAATAAAAGTTATTATGGAACGATGAAGAGGAGATCGACAACAGAATACTTCATAATTAGCAATAGCTAAACGTGTGACGGACACTATGAGTTTACTAAAACGAGACGTGGGACGACTGCACCCCACAGGGGCTTGCAGGCCTGACACGCTCATTTATGAGTAAGTTGGGTAAGTAGTAATGTACCAGTAAGGTACCCCATGCATGTGAACGAGTGGTGTAAGGAACACGGGAGGTAGTCGACTCCGTACCACGGACAACGACGCAAGATCACACAAGAGCAGCTACTACCACAAACAGTCAAAGAGAAGAATTCAGTTGAATCAGCAACACAGAGGAACCAGAGAACAGATAATTAAGGACTATGAAGTGCGAAGAGCACGGATTGTTAAGTACAGACATTGGACATGTCTTAACATGTAAGGGATTAAGACTGTAAAGCGCAATGCGCACTAAACAGTAGTTTCAGACTAAGAATCATCCTCAAACCAAAGGTCAGTTGGGGAGAACAATTTAGACATTCGAGAAAATACTAAGAGTATGAGCGTAAGATCTTCAAGGAGAATGGATAGACGAGTTACAACTCATTAAGGCCGTGTATATATAAAGATAACACGTGTCCGTTGAAACAATTAAGCCTAAGAACATCAGAGTGGTGCAGCGGAAGCTAGCAGATCACTACCTTTGAGATTAGACCAAACTAAGTTAAGAATACGGTATAAGTACCGTTAAGAATCCTCGATACAGAGACTAAGTCATTTCTGATTGAATTATAAGTAAGATAGATAACGTGGAAGCTAGAATGCTTGGTAAGAATTAGATATCTTGAACTTATGTTCAAAGATGATGTGACGCCGATTACGTGGGCGTAATCCATGTTAAGGGGGGTAGAGCGAAAACCGCTTAGCGTATGTCTATGTACTGAGTACATAAACTACGGTGTGCATAGCACAAAATAACTTGAGAATATGTTTTATATAAACATTTTGAGATAAATCATGGTTATTGCACACAGAAGATGTGAATACCATACATATTAAGTACCTATCTTGTAACTCCGGTGTGAGTACAAGTTAAGAGAATTAAGGAAGAGGATTAAGGGACTTAAGAAATAAGAATATATGAGGTATGAGTCAATATGAGACTATGTGGGAGATAAGAATAAGATAACATTATGAGATGCAATTTGATATGATTATGAGTTAGGATATGGTAATGCTATGTGGTATGAGACAGTGGAAGTTGATATGAGACTAATATAGAACTTAGTAGGAATTTAAGTCTTGAGGTAATTACTAAGAGATGAATTGGGAATGTTGATGGACTGAGTCCACACTTTGGAGATGTATTGATTATGATTAGAAGAACTAAAAAGATAGAAAATTGGACATTAGTGAATTACCTGATGTTTGAAAATGACGTGGGAGGTGGAACTTGATTTTCTAGGGATCAAGGGAAACCGAACACAAATTGGAGTGGAATGATGGTTCTACACTGATGCTGATCACATCAGGGTAGGATTATTCCTGAAACTCCCTACCAGTGGTCACAATTAAATCACGCTAAGGATAGAGGCCTTAGGATAAAATGAAATTGGAGTTGATTGTATTTTAATTAGAGGAATTATTCCTCACATGACCTCGTGAAAAGGATTACCTTTTTACTGAGTCTCGCCCATGAAGTCGAGGACGCACGAGCCTTTGTCTTCGGACCGGTGACATGGGGAGAGCAGCATGTTTTGTATTCTAGCCCATGGTGACGAGGACGAATGAGCCATTGTCTACGGACCGGTGACATGGGAGAATACGTTGGAAGTTATGCGAATGTTTTAATCATCAAAAAGAACAAGAGGAATTTTGAGTGCTACACATGCTTAAGCATGTTGTGTGATATTTAAGTATAAGAATATGGTGGATCCAATGATCCAATGAGATTAAGTATACATAAGTATGATCTATATGATCTAAGGAATGAGGTAAGACATGTATTCTAATGAGATAAGATGCATGGGAACTTTGGGGACAAAGTTCTTTTAAGGGGGGTAGATTGAAATACCCCAAACCTAAGTATGCTAAGTAAACATCAAATTATGATGTAGTAAGGCTAGAATATGCCTTAGAAAGATTGGTAGACAATTTAAACCAAGGAAAACACAAGAAAATGCCTTAAGGGCAATTAGGGCAAAAACGTGCTCTAAGCTTGGAGAGACTTGGGTGAGTACCCAAATATCTTGGTAAGACCTTAGTAATATCCTAATGGTCATTTTAAATCAATTAGCAAAGAAAACCAAGCTTGAAAACAAGTTAAAACAAAATGTGCTTTAAGAAGTCTTAAAGCACATTTTTGAGAAATTGTCTTAGAATTGAGTTTTGAGTGGCTAAATGTCCATCATTACTCTTTAATCAACATGTGTACTAATTAGTATCACATTAGGAGGTCTAAATCAATGGGAAATCAAAAATTTCCCGATTATGTGCCTTGGTTAGTGAATAGTAACTATTTAGTGACTAGTTTAAGTTTTAATCAATATAAGTCAATTAATTGGTCAACAAAGACCATGTTAGCCTTATATTAAGAGGGTGGCCGGTTTTTATGTGGGGAGTCACCACATGAGTCATCAAATGAGAAAGGAAAAGAAGAGATAAGTAAAGAAGTTACTATTTGCTTTATTAAAGCAAAATATCTTATATTAGCTCACTTTTCTCCTCTTTCCTCCATTTCTCTCTTTCACCCACGGTTTCCTCTTCTTCTCTCTGTTCCAAAACCGAGAGAGCTGCTCTTCCATGGTTCTCCATCTTCAATCACTTGCCAAATACAACTCCAAGCTCCAAATCCAAAACAAATTACATATTTGTCTTAGTTAGGTCAAGACCTATCTTTCTATCTTTTCAAATCTTTCAAAGCTCCATTTTGGTGCCATGAGAAAACTCCATTGATGGGGGAAAATCAAGTTTTAAGAGCTCATTAGCTTCTCCATTCTCTTAAGGTAAAGAAAATGTAAGAAAAACCATGTTTCCATCACTTCTTGTACATGGCCGAAAATTCCTTCTCATGGGGCTATGTTTTTATGCCTTGTTCTAGCTTGACTTATTCACCAAGGACTAGTGGAGGTCCTATTGCATTCAATGCCAAAGTCTACCTTGAGACTTCAAAGGTAATCATCCACTTTTATGCCTTATAACACATTTCTAACCTAGGTTTTTATTCCTTGAGGTTAGTGCATTGTTTAGTACTCATATGAGTCCTTAAATATTGATTAGAACATTGGCAAAAGGAATTTAAGTGGTGGCCGAGATCTATGCAAGAAGAAGGCCTAAAGAGGAGATTAAGATAAGCTTGAGAAAACAAGGTAAAATGCTTACCTAATGGTGGTTTAAGATTAAGGAATGAGTTTTAGATAAATACCAATGTGGCTTAGAGCTTACATTGTGTATTGGGTTATATAACCTAAGAAAAAGAACATAAACAAGCTTATGAACTTGTGATTAAGGAGCTAATGAGAATGAGTTAGTAATATAAGTTTAAGGTGGATTTTAAGAGCATTATAACTACTATGAGATTGATGAGTGTATTTGCAGGTTGAAAGCTTATATATGTGGGAAATTCAGTGTTTAAGTTTAAGTCATTTAAGGGCCTAAGAGCCATGTCATTTAAGAGCCTTAGTGCTATGCAATTTAAGATTATTGCAATATATTGAGTTTGTTGTGAATGAGAAGGATTCGATGTGTGTGAGATGATTGAATGAGAAAAACAATGCATTTGGGCGTGATAATATACTAGTGGAGTTATGGCGAAAGTTAAGTAGGAAACAAAGTGTTTGGTGGTGGTTGTGAATTAATATGACCTAGGATTTACTAGGAGTCATTAAAGGAAATTTTAGTGGAAATGAGTTAACGAGTTGTTCTTGAAGTTTAGAATGGCCTAGAATTGTTTAGGAGGGATTAGAGGTTTGGAGGGTGTAATTTGTGTACCAAGAATGTGTACTAAGGGCTTGAGTGTTCATGATTTTATTAAGGGTGAGAAACTAAACGTTGGGTGTTGTAATATATTAAGGAGGCCATGTCAAAATTTGGAGAGGAAGCTAAGTGTTTAAGGTGTTCCAAGAAGATTTTATGACTAAGGATGTACTAGTAACATTAAGGGTTGTCTTGGTGAAAATGGGTAAACTATGGAGCTCTTGAGTACTAGGAAGACCTAGTGGTGTATAAGAGGGACTAGGGGTTACAATGGTGAATTTAAGGCACCAAAACCATGGTTAAGGAAGCTAGGAAACTTGTACAAAGTTTGAAGGAAGAATAAGATATAATGACTCATAAGGATGTAAGCATGTGCTAGATTATATATAGTTTTGAGAAGTTTGAGTAAAGCAAGTGAGTATGCAAAATGGTGCTTGAGGAGTAGTTAAGATGGTTGTGAAGAAACACTTGGGTTAGTTGAGGTCTTAGGCAAAATCTACATGTTGGAAGTGTAAGAAACTAAGCATAAGTGTTAAGAGTTTCGTAAGAAATTGGGTGAAAGATCAAGGAATTAAGAATGAGTTTGGTGGATGAATTAGGAGGGTTTTAAGGTTTTAAAATGATGTTTAAACATGCTAGAATACTTGTGGAGAGGTTAGGAAAAGATGGGACAAGAAATGAGGTTGAACAGAGGTCAAAAATCATCGTTCTGGACACATTTAGTGTAGGTCCGGGTTTGCAAACTAGCACACAAACCCGGACCACACCAAAAACTATCCAGAGAGTTTAGCCGTGGGATGGTCCGGGTTTGCAACCCAGGACTCAAACCCGGACCAGTCCTAAAATTGTCCAGAAAGTTTTGCGATGTATTGGTCCGGGTTTACAACCTCGGACACAAACCCGGACCCATTAGAAAAAGCTACAGAATGTTGAAAAATGGGGTTTTAAGGTTGGGACTTGTTTGGTAATGATATTATAAGATTGTTAGGACATAATTAATGACATATAATGGTCATTAGGGGCATAAACAAGCTTATGAAATAATGAGAAGTAAGTGGCTTTTGAGGTTAAGGTTAAACTATAAGGACTTAAGAGGTGATAGGTGGGGATCATTGAGTAAGTTAAGTAAGTTAAGTAGGTTAAGTAAGTTGAATTAAGTTAAGTGATTAACAACCTAAAACTGAATGAATGTTTTAGGACTTGGGAATTTGGACTCCGGAAGAGAGTAAGCAACCGAACGACCAACGGTGAACGGTACAGTTGTTTCTTCTTGTGACCTGCTTGCTAATGAGGTGTCCCTCGGCTTGTGTGCTATTTGTTTTGTGTGCTCACTAAACAAGATAAAGCATGCAACCGGAACATATTATATATATATATATATATATTGTGTTGTTGTGTGATGTTTGAAAACTAACACAACATACCGTGAGAACTTACTAACCAATGTTTAGTAAGGAATTGAGTGAGATTAAGGAACGCCCCCTAATGAGGGACGATATGAACCGAAAGAGGTTAACCAACAAACAGGGTCTTGAGATAACTACTAACTGGAACTTGAGTGAGGAAACCCGGGACCGATCTCCGGTCATGCATGCTAAGGAAAGGGGGTCGTTATCTATAGCAGATCCGACCTCCGCTTAAGGAACTTGTCTTCGGACTTGTTGCCTAGGGCCGGTTGCCGGCTCAGCTACGCTGGACTCCCGTCCAGAGTAGGTGGCATTAAGATGGTGCGGTGGGATCACCTAAATCCCAGGTTCGAATTAGATACAACCAATCCCCTCCAGGAAAGGTTTGTATATTGAGATTAAGATTAAGATTAAGGTAAGGTTAAGTTAAGTTACAATCATTCCTTTTAAAGGATGATTTGTATTATTAAGATTAAGATTCAGTTAAGATTAAGTTAAGTTACAATCATTCCTTTTAAAGGATGATTTGTATTATTAAGATTAAGATTCAGTTAAGATTAAGTTAAGTTACAATCATTCCTTTTTAAAGGATGGTTTGTATTATTAAGATTAAGATAAGCTACTTCCACTCCTTATTAAAGGATGGTTGTTTCTAAGATTAAGATAAGAATCAGATTGAGGTAAGATAAGGATGGACTAAGATTAAGAGGGAACATTACTTAAGGAGTTAAATAACTAACTCTCTAATTAAGGGAACGCATTTAAGTCGTTCATTGTGTGTGAACTTTGATTGTTCATATCTGAGTTGTTGTTTACTGCACTTTCTATTATGTTGTGCATCTAATCAACCTCCATGCTATCGACAATTAGTCGTCGTAGCCACGTTAGCTTGGGGTCCATGAGAGGATCGTACCAGCATTCGTGCTGACCCCCTCGGGGGCTTCCTTTTACTACACAGGTGAATATCAGGAGGCGGCTGTCGCGAGAGTAAGAAGGAGTACAAATGTTAAGGGCTAAGAGTGGCCTACGAGTTGTGCATGTACACTCGTATGGCAATATGAGTTAGTAAGATGTATAGGTTGTGAGAGGATTGCAAGAAGGATATGTAAATGGTTAAGGTTGCTAGACTAATGTTCGGTATATTCTGTAGTCAGACCGTGGCAAGGTCCTGGATTGTAAAGAATTCCGCTGTGACATGTTTATATATATACTGTTAAGTTGCGAGACCACATCTGGATTGAGTTGGGGTGTTACAGCAACTCATGGAGAGCAATGCGCAGCAGGCGACGAAGGTAAGCACACTGCAGAAAGTAGTTGAGCAGATGGCCATGAACTCCTACCCCCAACAAGCAAAGTCGATGACTTCCCGATCATCAACAACCCCTCCAGGCTATGCTCCTCTATCCCTATCATCTCCTGATGTTTCTTGTACGCAATGTGGTGGGCCACACGATTATGAAAAATGCCCCCAATTACAAAAATTAAAAGCAGCAGAGGAAGCAAACTTTGTTGGTAACAATCAAGGGTACAGACAACCATGGCAGCACAACATGCACCCCAATTTTCAAGGAGGCCAAAGGCAGTATCAGCAACCGCCTTATGGTAATGATGCTTCTTCAAGCCGACAAACTCAACAACCTTCAAATCCTGACTCTGGAATGTCCCAAATGCAGGAGATGTTTAAAGCAATGATGAGTAAGACCCGAGACACGCAAGATGAAGTCACAGCCCTTCGTAAAGACCAAAAAGCCTTGCAGTCCCAAATTCAACAACTTCTCATCCAACAAAGACCTCCTGACCAACTCCCCTCACAAACCAATCCAAATCCACGAGAGTATGCAAATGAAATTTATGTAGTGGACCAGCCCATACCACTAGCTCAAAGGGAGCAACAACCCGAGAGTAAAATGGTCCAAGAAGTGGAACAGCGGGCTGAGGAAGAATACCTCGACATGAACCAACTGAAGCTCTATGCCAAATTAGTTGAGATAAATGAAATGATGGAAGGTTCACTAAACCTTGCATCGCAGCAACCGAAGAGCGAAATGGTTCATATAGTGCACAACTTTACTGAGGATTTGAGTTACTCTCTATCACCACCCCCGTTCGAACCTGAGCAAACGACGTCAAACCTTCTGCTTGAGCTTGAAGACAAGCCATCAGAGGACAGCTTCTACCTCAACTTCATGGAGTCTCCTCCCTCTGAATTCAATTACCGTTATTTTCCCTCCTTCTCTGTGCTATACCCAGAAAATAAGGATAGTTACATCCTCAAAAATGAAGAGGAGGAAATGCTCGCTCCCGCCAGAACATCCAAACAAAACGCCACTATCACCTTCGAAGAATCAATTTTCTCTGAAGATGATATCGATCAGTGTTCTTTCTATGAGCCTCACCTACAGAAGGAGGATGTCTTCATCCTCCAATTTGAGGGAGAGCAACAGTCAGCACCTGGTCTTCTGTTTGAGACCCGTTACCAACAATATCTCCTAAAAAACCAGGTTTTATGGAGTAATTATTTTCTTAATTTAATTGTTGAGGTAATGTTTTATTTTGATCCAGGTGGTTCGATCCTGATTGTTAGCTATTTCATTTTCCCGTTAACGTCATTATCAACTTTCATCTTTGATCCGGGAAAATGAAGTGCATACGTCTAGCTAGAGATGTTAAACCCGGGCGGCTTGGTGGGAGGCAACCCACTATCTATACTTTGCCTTTCCTTTTATGTTGTTTTCTCTTTTATACTATATTTCCCTTTTATATGTTATAATAAAATGCGGGTTTTACTTGAGTTCTTCTGGCTGTGTAGAATATTCTTTACAGGTACATTTCATGTAATTCTACAGCTGCACTCAAGTGTGGGGGAGCTCTGCACACTCTGCGAACTCTGGGGAGTACACTCTTTCTCTTCTGATATTTCATATTCCCTTTTGCTTTTAGTCGTATAATTTCCTTGTACAGATTGCATTGCCCTGTTAATTTAATTCTTTCTACGCAATGAGGGCATTGCTTGAGCTTAAGTGTGGGGGAGTACTCGTAACCTCGTAGCTTGTTCTTAAGTTTTCTCTTTTGGCAATTTGTTTAGATTTGTTAAGTTAGAAATAGTCAAAAAGGGAGCCATAGAGAAAATATTGCAAACCTACAAACATTATGGGGTACTAAAAAATTTCAACCATTTTAAAATTTATTCTGATAAGAAATTGCTTAAAGTTTAAAAATAATTATCATTTGAGCCCTGTTTTTAGCTTTGAACCCAGATTAGAATTGGAATGAAAAGGTGGAAAAAGAACAAGGCAAGGTACTCCTCTTATCCAAACAGGCATATTCTAAACCTAAGCAGGCCTCGTCCACTCGGTTATTAAGTTCTTTGGGGTGCTTTATCACCTAGCTACCTAAGGTACTATATATCTGGGATAGTTGACCCAAAACCGCTACAAGGGTGGAGAGAAAAGTCTGAGGTGAAAGGAAATTTAACTTCAATCGAAGTATCTTTGCATTATGTACTTAAATGATGAAAAATTCTTATTTATGGATCATGAGTACGTGGCATTGAAAGGTATAATGGAATATGATTTTACTTCATGCCCCTTGTCGTTTCAGGAAATGTATAAGAAAATAGTGGATTGGCTCAGGGTTAAAAACTAGATTCTTATGGTTCTACTTCTCCTTCTTAAAATAGTTGTTTTTATATTTTTTAGGTTCTTTTAAAAAAAACTAAAAAAAAAGAAAAAAAAGGAAAAAAAAGAAAAGAAAAGAAAAAGAAGTTTCTAGTACCCTTTAATCTAGAAGTTTTGTAGCAATCTTTTTTGTGCTCTCCCTGTTTGGTTATTTTATATTTAACTTGTTTAAAGATTCTGTCATAAAGATTTTTGAAATACCCCTAACGTTTAAATAATTAAATATAAGTAAATAAATATTACTTGAGGGATTATAAATATTATTTGGGGGATTACGAAACCCTAATAGGGTATATAAACACTCAGGTGTTAGATAACGCACTTAAACTCCTTAAGGTCAAAAACGTGTGTTAAAGCCCGACCTTAAGATAAACAAGATATATAAGCTATAAACTTCACATGAAGTTAACCAAGGATCATTATATGATCTTCAGAACACAGGACTTCATCAAAAATAAAATGAAAATACAATATGCTCGGGAATTCCCTTAAAGGCCCCTTAAGGCCCGAAGGTCCCGGAAATACCTTATAAAATAAAATAAAGAATTACACCTCATTTTAAATGCATAATAGTACCTTAATGAACATTTAAGATAAAGTTCTCAAGATAAATTCTCAGTTAAAGACAAAATACCCAGGAGGATTTCTTAACACTCTTTTTTGCCCGGGTAGCCCGAGAATTGTGTTCTGAGTTAGTATAACCCCATATAACTCAGTGTAACACCTTAATATATTATTATTGACTATAAAAAATGTCAATAAACACTTGGAAGTCATAGCGACTAATTAATTCCCAGAAAAATCCTTAAAGCACAAAAACGCACCTTCGGGCGTCACAAAAATGTGTTTTACGCAATTGCCTTGAAGTTTTTGAGGAGCCACGAGTTGATAAACTTAAAAGTGGATAAAATGACCATCTAAATCAATTGATGTCAGTACTAAACTCATAGTATAAATAGGGACGATTTTTAGGTCAAAAGATACCTAAAATCAGCATTTTTACCTTAAAACTTTCATCTTTTATCATAATAAAAATGTACCAATTAAATGCTGGAACCTACTACACATATTAGTATGGTCTTAGTGCAATATAGTGTAGCAAAAATTAAATGAAAAATAAGTCTCGATTGTGCTCTATACCATGCGTGAGTTGATGTCAAAATTGGCTAGGTAATTCACAAAACTATTGCCTAATGTCTTGGTGACTTACGCATGACCTACATGATGATTTAGCAACTTAAATACTGTTATTGAGGCCTGCTCCACCGTGTACCTGTATGAGAAAAACAAGGGAGTTAGTCTAACCAAAATAAACACATTAATATGCTAGTCTAGTCACACTTCTACTAGACAATTATACAAGTAAAATTATTTGATCAAAATGTCATATGATTACCGATAATGGACTAGATGGTGGGGAATTAAATGTTGTATGATTGCTAGTTAAATTAATCTAGGAGACAAGGACCTAACCTATATTAGTAACTTATTACAATAACAAATCAATTTAGCTCCTATACTCCTTTCTAGCCGTGAGCCTACCTCATGTGGAGCTGCACATTTGCTCCAATTTAAATCCCATCCGAACACCACCTGCACAAACAAACAAAGGTTAGTGCTGTTAATGGACAAATAAAAACAAAACAAGACATAAACCTAACTTGCTAGCATAGCATTACCGTAAGTATGCAAGCAATGGAGCTGCTTGACTTCTCCACCATGGCCGATCACTTCCACCTGCAATAAGACAAAGTTAAAAAATTAAACCAAGCTAATAAATCCAAGCTAAAGCCTTATAGCATTAATTATTCAAATTAAATCCTAACCATTCTTTCTAGCCGATTTGTACTACATAATTGAAGAGGTTTAACTCAATAATTCTCCACCAGCCGCATGCCTAAATCACTAAGAAATATAGGTAGCTAATTTCGAAATCAATTAAACAAAGTAGTACATAAAATAATGGCAAATGATTAAGCCATGACTTCCCTATTATAACTTACGTGAATGACAATTCGTTTCTCTTGCCCAAGCCTTAATCGAATTGGTAAGTTCATCTAGCTCTCTCTCTTTTCTTCATTCTCTAAATCAATTCCTAAGTTCTAATAACTCCATTAATGGTGAATTAAATTCTAACACCATTTCTATGTAAATTCCTAGTTAAATCTATCAAGTCTTGAAGCAAGAAATCATCCTAGGAACTTCTACAATTTTCGCCAAGCATACATGCTCCAAGGAGGTTCCTAAATTCAACAACAACACAAGGAACAACAAGATCAAGTTAAGGTATATTTTTATGTTGAAAAATCCTAAGTAATTACCTAAACAATTTTCGAAAATTTAGAACTTCTAAATCTATATTCTCTTCATTATTTCATGAAGGAAACTTGGATCTACAATCATCCCAAGGTGTATCAAAAATACCTTGTTAAATTCCTAAGGTAAACTCTTGTAAAATTACTACAAATATTATTTATGAACTCTTGTTAGAAGTCTAACAAATGGATCTCCTAAATATAATTAAGGAGCCGAAACTTGTTCATCAAGATAGCATTTGGAGAGCTAATTCAAGGAAAAATCAAGTACAAGAATTGTCTTGATTTAAGGGTAAGTTTATATAAACAAGGTTTATTAAGTTTAAGTTTGATTTAAGCTTCAAACTTTGGTATAAAAATTTTGTATAACCTTTAAATAAATTGAGACCGAAAACTATAGGTTATATTGTCAAGAAAATAATTTATAACATATAAGGTAAGATTATTACCTTAAGGTATATATTTAGGTCACAAAAATTAATTATGTTACATAGATGTTGAAACTGAATGGTCTAGGAATTTTATGTTCTATTTTTAGTTTATAATCATTCTAAGTCATTAGCATAATTTTTAGAAGTGTTATATGGCTTATAAACATTTATATATACATATTATAAAGTTTAAAACAAGTTTTAAAACCATATGATAAAATCTAATTAGGGCCGAGAACAATATATGAAATTTGGTGAATTTTGAAGTATATATAAGTGTATTAACTTATTTTATGAATTTTGGGAATATTAAAAATAGCTACAAGTATTTAAATGGCTAGTTTAATAAATTATGTGGCTAAAATATAAATTTTGAAAAGTTTGGGGTACTTGATAAAATTACCGAGAATGAAAGGGTGAGTTTGGTATATTATAGTATAATATAAGGTAGGAATTAATATTATGAATTTTGGTGAATTTAAATAAGTGTTTAAGTGTTAAAATAACAATTTATAAAGTTTTGGGACTATTTTGTAATTATTGGAAAATAAGAAGTATGGCCGAAAATTACTTGAGATTTTATGGGTTTATTAAAGTATTAATTATGAAATTAAGTCTTGGTCAAAGTGTTGACCAAAAACTTTGGGTTAAAATGATTTATGACATAAAATATTAAGTTTATAAAAGTTTTGGGGTGAATATGTAATTTATGGAAGTATATATGAAAGATAGAATTTAATATGGGCGGAAATGTAATTAAGGAAAAGATATGGGTTGTTTCGGTTATTTTAAGAAATAAAATATTTAAACTATAGATTATAAGTTAATATGTAACTTATATAAAGTTTTGGGGTTTAAAAGTGAATAAAGGAAAACATGAGGGAAAACCGAAAATTAAGGGATTTATTTGTAATTTATAAAGGTTGGTGGTATTAGTTTGTAATTACCGAAATTAGTAGGAGTATTTGATAAATTAAAAGGTAATATGGTTAATTAATAATTATAAAGGGTTGTAGTGGGTAATTAATGAATTATAAAAATTATAAGGTTATTTGGCAATTTATAGAAGTTAATATAATTGTTTTACAAATTTCCGAAAAAAAAATAATAGGGTATTTAGTAAATTATAAAAGTATATGGTCATTTGGTAAGTTGTAAAAGTTTATGGGATCAATTATGATTACCGGAAATTATATGTGGATGTTTAGTAATTTATAAAGTTGTTGGGTATAAAATATAAATACCGAAATAATAAGGTTGGTATTGTAATTTAATAAGGAAAGGAGGTAAAACTAGGTAATATAATGTATTGTGGTATATTATGAAATATAATATAAAGTTTAAGAAATAAAGGTGGTTATAACATAAATAACTAAATGATATGATATAAATGATAAGTGGAAGTAATTATGAGTATATAATTAATGAGGTAAAGATATACCGTATAAATGATAATTCATTATCACATGTGAGCTTCACATAAAATAATGAACTGCTAGCTTATCTAGAACCACTGTTAAAACGACAGGGGAAAATAAATAACATACAGAGTTGTTAAACAACGAGTATAAACATTACAGTGACAGTACTATAATATTTAATGAATAGTTATGTTAATATTACCCGGTATTGCATGTTTAAATAACAGCGTACGGGGAGGGACTACTGAACAGGAGTTTGTCAAGATAGCAGTTACTTGGTGAACGGTATGTTAATTGTGTGGTCTGAATGTCCTAAGGATTATCCTAAGGTCCAGACATTATATGTTTAATTATCAAGAGCGATATCTATGATTTTATGTGATTGATATGGTGTACTGTATTGTTTAAACTGTTGTGTTGTATTTTATACGCGAATGTTTTATGACTGGGAGTTTATACATTTGGACTGGAACAAGACTAACTGACCTAAAGGTATTATTGAACCTAACTGATGGTCAACTGTTAAGGTCTTAATTCAAATATTGGTTATTGTGTCACTGACAAAAAGGGCTAACTTATAAAGAGAGGAATCCAGATCGTTTCGACTTTCTGGTTGCGCATTGTGATCACTACGAGAGACTATAATGGAGTCACTCGAAATCCATCAGCCACATTCGGGGATGGCGGAAGGCACTGCCGTTGGTGCACAGGTTCGACCGGATCGGTCAATTAACCAGGGCAATAGGGTCAGCTGGTAAACAGTTCCAAAGGAACACAGGGGACAATCGTCCATTAATAAGTTATTAAGGTTTGACTTAACATGTCACTTGTGGTGGAAATTAATTGGAAAAGGTTTAATGGTTGGTTTACATAATAAGGGTCAGGTGGCTAACTAACAAGTACAACTTAATACACGTATCTCGATTGGTGATCGTTATGAATTATTAATATGTGATTATTGGTTATTGTTATGGTTTATTAATATGTGACTATTGGTTGTTTCTATGAGTTATTGTTGTGTGGTTATTGGTGTCGTGTACTACTGTACACTGGTGTTTACAGGTGAACTGTTTGTGATTGTTTAATGTTTACAGTTAATACTGTTGTTATTGTAAACCGGTATTTCATGTAAAGAACCTAATGTCAAGATGGCTAAAACGACTTAAGGAATCTAGATGACTTGAGATCACATTTAGCATAGCAGCATTTCGATTGCTGAGCCCTTTATTGGGCCAAACATTCCAGGTTATTGAAGAAGACTCAAGCCGGAGTGCGGGACACGGGGGTAGCAGTGGTGGTTTTCAACAAACACCTTTGGTTTTATTTTGAATTGTAATAAGGAGGTTAATGTATTCAGTTAGTTGCTCATTTAGTTGGATTTGGTTTGTAATAATTAGGAGTACTCAGTATCTGTTCATCACAGCGTGTAGTGTTAAGGTTGTTGGATGGATGCCTTGTTACTCATAAGGGTGAGTAACGGCATGTAACACCAAGGTAGATAGTTTTGTTTTTCCGCTGCGATTTGCTATTTATTATGCTGCGAATTATGACGTCATTACAGGTTTAAGATTAGGGGTGTTACAATTTTCTTGAGGACAAGCAAAAGATAAGTATGGGGGAATTTGATAAGTACGAAACATATAGACTTTTAGGGTTTAACTACCTTATTATTTGCAACACTTAAAGTAATGTTTCCCACTTACTATATGTTTTTTCCTAGATTTATGTTTTGATATGAACTGATACATTTTATGTATAAAATGCAGTAAAAGGTCTTGGAATCACATAGTACACTTCACAAGCTTCGCAACGCAACAAACGGGGATCAAATCGGAGCTCAAACGAAGATTTTAGAGGCAAAACAATTCTCGTCTGGACCAGTGTCCGGATGAGCTGGTCTGGACGAATACATGCGGAGCGCGCCTGTACAAAAATCGACATGTCCGGACCAGTCTGGTCCGGACAGTGGTCCGGACGCGTCTATTTTGACAGCACACAGGGCATGTCGACAAGGTGTGAATTGGTACATTATATTTTACCAATTCACACCGACACCCCCTCTCTTTTTACCCCATTTTCACTATAAATAAACCTATAACCCTCCATTAATCCATATCTCATTCCACCCCCAAACTAATGCCATTTTTCCTCCACAAAATCACCATTTTCTCTCCCAAAAATCATACATCTCACTCCATAATATCCACATAAAATCCTCACATCATCTCATCCCATAAAAACATTCCATTTCCATACCGTTGTTCTGTCCAACCTCTGTCCAAATATTAGCAGTTATAAAGGAGCTGAATTAATTATCTTCCCAGATGATTTCTTTTACTTCTTATTCTGTCTTTTTAATTATGTTGGGCTAAGAGGATTTACTCTGGATGAAGGTGTAATTATAGTTTGTATAATTATGTAATCTATATTTTTGCCGGTTTAATTAAATACAGTTTGTTACGATTAACGCTTATCTCTCGCCTTTTTAATAAATTTCATGAATTTATTAAAATGCTTTACAAAGTCTATTTTGATCAGAGCAGTGATAAATAGACAGGTTAATTAATCGATAAATCTGTGGAAAACTTATTTTGATAAAATAAGTTAGTAATTTCAGATGTAAAATATAATTCCTCGCACTTAATCTGTTTACATGTGTTTTGCTCAAATCTAGATTAGATCGAGCATTTTCTGGTAAACGAATCTTTCAAGTCTAGGATTTAGTCTTTAAAGGTAATAACAGGAATTTTTGCCAAACTATTATAATTAACCGGTAGAGATAGCATAATTAGTCAGATTATATAACCCTGAACCCGGAGTCCCGTTTAATATTATCTTCCACTCAGTTAATTTTATCTGTTGTTTTACTTTACAAAAACAAGTCAATTATCCCCCCTTTTTGTGACAAGCTTAGGTACTATATTATTCACTAAGTCCCACGGTTTGACCCCGGCCGCTTCTGTCTTCTATACTACTGCGACCGGGTTTTGTTTGCAGCCCGAAGGATATTTGAGTCATTAATTTCTTTCTCAATTGTTTAAAATACACCAGTTCCAACCTCTCTCATTTTCCTGTCTGCAGACGACTAACTGGTCCACTCATATGTTGGTATGATTCATAATTGTATGATTCAACGAGGCCGATGTGCTCGTTGATTTGGTAAGGGCCACTTCCCAGGTTGACCCACCTCATAATAGGGTACGTGTCAATTCCTAACAGGTGACACGGGTGAAATTATGTGAGGACACGTGCGATGGGAAATTGGAGGATCTCTAACTTAAGCTAACATTCGCCAGATGGTACTGACAGTGACTGACTTGTATTGAACTTATGTATGGAACCTGAATGTGATAATTGTGTTTGCTTAATTCATGTCTTGTCGTGTTTTATGATCTGCTTGATTATTATGCTTTAATTGTACTGAATTAATTATTATGTTTAAGCATGATTGTTGTATGTCTATAAACCGGAATTTACATGAAACGAACCTGCATGCTCACTTGCCAAATACTTGAGTTAATTTTGAGGGTTCAGGAAGATTGCATGATAACATACTCAGTAGTTTGGCTGACCCCTCCAGCAATGTTTTTTTTTTCAGGTGTGTAGATTGACACCTCAATGGCGAAGAGCGGGCCAGGGTAGGTTATGTTTTGGGTTTCTGGAAAAACATTGGGCTAAGCCCTAAGTAGTAGAGTTGCTCACAATTGTAGTTAAGATTTGAATTAGACTGTCATTTGGTAAGCTATCTCTGTCATCACAGTGTTTTGGTTGGTTGTTGGTTTTTGGTTTTAGAGGCCTTGTCACGTGCGCTAGGCACCTGGCGGCGGTAGCATCTCTTCTTGGCTAAGCGTATGTATAATATACATCCGTTGTAACTACTTAGATAACTGTATACTTATCAGATGATGTTTAGGTATTAATCAGGTTTATGAGAAAGGGATGTTACATCATAGCTTAGTTTCAGCTTTTTTTTATTTGAATTCTTCTTATGATGATATTGGACTCGTTAATAAGTCCACTTTTAGGTATCTAACTTTAATGGGCTTTTGGAGCATTCTTCATAATCACATTTTGCGCCCTAGTTTGTGCTTTTGCATTGTATATTTAAAACACGGAAACATGTATACCCCTAAGGGATGAGTTAGGAACATTTCAAAAGAAACTCTTGCCAAACTTTCCCATGGACCTTTTGGCTCCCAATGTCTAAGGCATCGCTTCAAAGACCCCGGACACTTTTAAGTGTGAGGGAACCCCACTCATACCTTATCGAGGGTGTACACATTCTTCCCCCCTCTAACTTCTACACAATGCAATATTTTTTTAAGTTCTCAATGTTTCGTGCTCCGAAAAGATCTTCTATTTATCTCTTTGAGCTTATCGTTGAACAATAAGGACATTGTCTCATTTAAGTGGGGGCGACCTTTTCTTTTTACGCACTGCTCAATCCTGTATACTTAGTTATTTCTTCCACTTAAAGTTACATTCATAGGAAGAAAGTATTCCCATTAAATCTTGGAATTTTTCAAAACTTCTCTATTGAGGAGCATTTTAATATGCGGTGCAACCTTATGACCTTATATTTGGTGAATTTTTATTTCTTAGGGGTTCTTTCTATCGTCTTATCTAAGGATTACTAAAGAGTGCTTCCTTGTAAAAATTTATATAAAGGGAACTGAGAGACACCATTGGCAACAAACAAAATGAGAGTTGAGTGTTCTTGAATGCAAAGGCAAAATACCTAAATATCTTCTCCTCATCTCTTGTTGCAAAAGTGAAACAAATGCAAATATTTATTTTTTCTTTTGTTTCTCCTCAATGCCCAATCTTGGGAAAAGTTGGCCATGGTAAAAGTTCTTCAAGTTCCATAATCTTTAAGAACTTTGAAGCACTCTAGATCATCCCCCAAAAACTCTTATCTTTTTATTTACCCTAAGCACACTCTCTTCACTACGATTAGGTTAGTTTGCACTCCACATGAGTTTTTCACCCTTTTTTCTCACTATTATCCAAGAAGTCATCTTAACACGTGCTTGCTTTAAAAATTCCTCCTTCATGTGGGTTCCTAGTTTTGCTTGAGGACAAGCAAATAGATACGTAAGGGGGAGTTGATAAGTGGTAAAATAATTTAATTATAAAGTCTTTATTCACCTTCATTCTATTTAATTGATGACCTATTTTACCTCTTTATAGAGCATTTATTATTATAGGTGAACTTAGACATTTTTTTGTATAAGTTAGGTAAAAGCTTATTTGAGCATGCCTTTGAGGTGAAAGATATATTTTGAGCAAGATTCAAAGTAGGCCAAGAACACCGGGACATTTTGGGAAGGTTTTGGTGCAAAACAAGCTCTTTTTGGAGTTGATCGACCCAGATGGGTCAATTAGACTCGTCCTAAGCTACTAGAACGGACTGACCCAGGTGGGTGTCGAACTTGCTATGAAGCTATTAGAATTGACTGACCCAGGGTGACCGACACATGTGAGTCAGTTGGACTTTCCATGAAGCTAATGGAATGGACTGACCCATGTGGGTTGGTCGAAGTCTCCTCAAACCTACTGGAATGAACCGACCCATGTGTGTCGGTTGTTAATAAAATGGTGCACGTGATGTCATTTTTTCCTGAATTCAACCCTATTCTACGAGAGAAGAGGTGAAAATAGAGGAGAAAAGAGGAGAAGAATAAGATTCCACCGTCAATTAAGCTCCCAAGCTCTTCCCATGGTTATTTCTTACTCTTCTTTTCTTTTGCAATTTAAGATGATTGAGTAACTTCATTTGTATCCTAGGATGAAATGTGACCCTAAAAATGTTCATTGAATTCTTGTAGACCTACCTCATGTATGACATTTGTTTTATCTACTTTAATGCTTTTTTAACGCTATGATTTGGTCAACTATTGTATTTGTTTCAAAGTTAGGTTTTTAGATTGGGGTTGTGACCAAGAAGGGATGAACCCTAGCCTGTGCACTCTTGATTCGGGGGTAAAACCTGGGGGTTATTGTTAATGAGCTTGTGTTTAATGCTATATAGTAACTTTAACCCTCTTTGAGTGAAGATGTTTGATGAATTAGATAAGATTTGCCTGGTCCGTGATTTGGGGAATCTTTATATTATCTCTAATAAACAATGAGAAAACGAGGTATGTTTATGGGATGAATTGGGTAATTTTAGGTGATTCACACCTTTCGCACCTTTGCTAGGGTACTTCTCTATTCACTCTATCTAAAACTACTTTAGATTGCTTTTTATTGTTTTAACCATGTCAACCGGACAATCAAACTTTCCACCAGCTAAACCCTCATTGACCGTTCTTTGTCACATTTATTAGAATACCGAAGCTTAGGATTAGAAACCAATTTTCTTGTAGATACGATCTTATTGTACTATAGTGATTTGGGTGCATTTTCCCAGTGTTTGCTTAGCTTTTACCGTTATAGTATTTTCCCATCAACTACCCCTTGAAGATCTTGTCATCAACATTAAGAAGGCAATTAAAATCTCTCATAAGGGCCCAAGGAGAATTAACTACGACACTTATGCATTTGATGTCCTCCTAGAGACTATTCCTCAAGTGCTTAAAGTTGTGAGCATAAACAAAGGTGGGGAGGAGAGAGAGCTTACCACTGTTATGATGAATAGATTAGAAAATAATCTGGATTGTAACTTTAAGAATAGGGAGATCAACTTGATATCTTTTTAGAAATTGTTTGCTATTTGAACTATAAGAGATATTGGAAATAGAACTCCAATTTTTGAAAAGGGCAAAAAAAATTGAAACTTATTATGTCTGATTCTTGTCTCTAGAACATATAGTACCCCAACATTAACAAATAGTCCTTGAGAGAAGAGACTTTATTTGGGGGATTAATGCCTCTAATATTCCAAGAACATATGACAAAACCACCCTGCATCTTTCAGGGTACAGTACAGGTGATGTGTTGTCTAGCAACTTGATTTTCGTGTCACTTTCAGGCCATTATTTCAGGTTGAACACTTGGGTTCGGGTTGTTTCATTTCAACATGTTTCAGTTTTGTGTCAACAATATATAACCCGCTTCTAGTTTGGATTGATTTGATTAAATGAAAATATTTTCAGGTAGGATTCAGGTTAGGCTCAAGTTGACCCAAAACCTGAAATTGACATCCTTAACAAAGTGTTGATTCGCATAAGAATTGTTTCGCCCTAATGTCTTCATTCTTAATGGGGAGAGTGCGAATAATAAACATGTTGCTTATGATGTTAATTTCTTTTAAGTTTCAACTAATTTGTCAATCAAAAGAGGGAACAACTGTCATTTTTTTACTCACTTTCTCTTAATTACTAGTACAGTGTTGCGGTTCTTGCTTCCGTTTTTACTTGTATACTAATTTTGTATTACAGTGGAAGGGGGATACTTTTATTTAGAGTGCACTTTCAACATTAGAAACATTTGATATGTTAACTTTCAGGATGTGAATAATTTTAGAATTCCTACTCTACAACTAAGTGTCATATGTTTGCTTTATGAGTTACATGCATATGTTTAGAAGCATGAGTAAACTTAGTTATTTAGGATATTTCAAAAAATGCAGTTATTTAAATTATTTCTAAGAATTTTGGTTATTTAGTATATTTCAAAAAGTTCAATTATTTTAAGAAGTTCAGCTGTCTATCAATTTTCAGTTAGAAAGGGTGATATATTTTCATCGCTTATAACAAGTATCTATTAAAATCATTTTTGTTAAAAGATCAGTTAATTTGCATATAACTGAACTAACCAAAATATGTGGTTCATTTCAAACTCTGTGTGCTCAGCCCTGGTCTACATATGAGCAATATACTTACTGCATTGGGGAGTGATTTGGCAGGAGTATTCCGAGGTTCTGATCTTATTATTCCATTTACAGGAAAACCTAGAAGGGACGAATTCAGTTTGGGTGAATAAGGTTGCTTTGCTAGAAGCTGAGTTTAAAACATTAAGGCAAGTCAGGTAGTAAGAGTGGTTTCTTTCTTACCACTTTGCGCAGTAAGTATCCAGGAAAGTTGTTGGCGTTGAAGCGTGATGGAAGTGAAACGGCGTAGGGAGTTTTTAGAATATTTGGTATTACTTGTACTCATTATAATGTAGCACGTTATTTTACTTGTGTTTATTACATAGTTCATTGCAAACAAAAATCATTCCCTCGCATATTACACACCGTTTTATTGCTACCTGCTAAAGTTAAGGAAAGAACAGCTATCACTGAACACAAAATATGTGTGTAGATCGAACAGAGCATAGCTACCTATGTAATTCTCGACGAAAGAGCTGTTTTGGCGACGTTCATGTTAACCTTACAAAAGAAGGGTCCCTTAGCCATCAAGTTCCCTCTTTCAGCACATTTGCAAATCCAATTGCCGATAACTAGCTAGCGTTATATGCAAAACAAATTAAACATCAACTCAATATACTTGTGACATTCCTGCAATTCAAAAACATCAACCCAACACCTTTGTAGAACCGTTTTTCCTCTTTTGCGACTCTTTTTCATGACAACGGGATGGTATATGTACATGTAGCAGCAGTTCCCTTATTTTGGGTACACGATATTTTCCTTTCATAGACCCAACACAGACAATGATTCATCCACAAACCTGTTGTTTTGCCAGAAAGAGGACCAACATCGAGTACAGACAAAGCATGCTAACCACCTAGCTGATGAAAAGGTTCTTCCGTGATTGATTCACACCAATAAAATTGCGTGATCGAGCAGGATCTCCTCCTGACCACAGCCACCCACTGACAAAAATAACTGAGGCAATCTGATCTAGTTACCAACACATCTTCAGCCTCCTGGTTTGGACAACCAGTTTGGCCTCTGCGTAATCTGTTCCAAGATTGTAATAAAAAAAAACACATCTGTCAGTACGCAGCCATACAATTTATATGAAATTTTGGTCAAAAATATTAACAAAATGATAGCAGAAGGAAGGAGCCTAGGATTTGTACATTGGAAGAGCTTGTTATGTATGAAACCACAACAGTGATGTCATCAAGCTTGCCACCATAGTACCGTATCCCAGCATCTTGTGCTGCTGTGGAGAAAGGAGTTTGTCGGTTCGTATCTTGGGCCCGTTGTCGAGCTAAGGCTGCTATCTTCTGGGCAGTTACTTGAGGCCCAAATCCAGCTCTCAGAGCATGAACTACCACAGCAGTGATCTCGTTGTTGTACAAGTTGTCAAATAGTCCATCAGTGCCAGCTACCACCACGTCACCAGGAGCAACTGCCACAGTAAACACCTGAAACCACAAATGCAAATTTACAAGGTAGTTAATTTATTCGTTTTAAAACCTTTTGCCACTCGTGATAAGAACTCATGTATAAGGAACTTTTAGTTTATTCACTTTCGCTGGGGGAAACCATCACGTCAGTAACAAATGATGCTTCAATTCAACTGACCTCACCAGAGCTTGGAAGGTCACCATTAGTTCCCCTCTCCAACTGGTATGTGAAATTAAAATCATGCTGCTGGACAGGGGACTGGAAAACAGCGCGTCCTTCTCTAACAACAACAAAACCACTGTCTCCTAAATTTATGGCATGAAGACCCTGTGAAGACACGGAAAACCAAGTCACATTCAATAATGACAGCTATTAACAAAAGTTGGACAGCATTTTTACATCAGCTTTCTCCACAACCATTGAATAAAAGCCACATAACAAAAGTTTGAAAACAGAAATAAGAGCCATTTAATAAAAAATTTGGAAACTGAAATAGAGCCACTTATACAAAAACTTGAAAACAGAACAAAGTCGAAAGTACCTCATTGGTGAGTGCTATAATACAAGCAGTTGAGGAGCCATCCGCTTTTGTCGTTGAGTGAGCTTTCTCTAAAACCCTTGCTGGGTCAATAAACCCCTTCGGCTCTTCACGGATAGCTGCTACTGAATTTGACATCAGTTCTCGGGCATATAGTCCAGCATCAACTCCAAGATCAGCCCAGCCACCAACGCCATCTGCCACACCAATAGCATGTTCCTCTGTACAAATAAAATGAGCATCCTCCCCACCAGTAGCTTCCTTCTCGGGGTGAGGTAGGTAGCATGATCCAGATAATAGCTTTAATGATCTATCCAAGGCTTCCTTCCTACATCACCCAAACATCAATTAAGAACATTAGCATCAAGAGTTACTAGTTCTACAGGAGTTCAAAAGCAGGGAGGGCAGAAAAGCCTTTAGATGCCAATGGGTGCCAGTAGAGACCCAAACTTTTGGCAGCATCCTTTAAAATGCCACATGACATTAAAACAAAAAAACCCCCCCCCCCCCCCCCCAAAGAAAAAATTAAAGAAACCCACTGCATAGGATGGAATGTGGAAGTCAATAATGGGAGATGTGCAATGTTGTCAATAATGAGAGATGTACAATCTTGTCAATAATAAGAGATGTGAATTGTCATCAATAAGAATTGGATCACACAGCAAAATCATAAAAACCAAATCCACTTCTCAGTAACATTTTTCAATTCTCAATGACACTTTTCAATTCTCAATAACAAAAAAGCCAAAATACTCATTGATCTCCACAAACAGACAGAGATACCCCTCAATCTCCAAAAAAAAAAAAAACGAAATACCAGGTAACAACCAGGATAAGTCCAAAGGTAACTCCTCCAAACAGCTGAAACACTCTCAACTCCTTCAAACGACAATAATGCCTCTCAACCCTTTCAAACCTCCAAGGCAATCAAAATTCCCTCAACACCTCTGAATGAATGCAAGTTTCTCTAACACATCGCATTTCCAAAACACCTACAAAGGCATCTTACAGCTTTGTCAACAAGGCATAAACACTCAATAATTGCCAAGGCTGTCCCAAAATAACTCAAAGGAGCCATCAGCATCTTTCAAATCTTATATGGCTTCAACAAACCTTCGCACCTCAAATCTATCTTAAACTCCCAATCCTTCCTTATTCTATAAATCCCCTCACTTCTGGTGCTAGCTTGGCAGAAAAGCTTGCCTTGTCAATGTTCTTCACTCTACTCTCTTTCATCTTATCCTATCCCTTTCTGCATCAATATCAATTTCTTCCTCATCACTATCACTACAGCTACTACTACCACTAGCTAAGCTAATTGTATATGGCTTCAATGGAATTGGCTCTCTTCTTGTAGAATATAGTGAGGCACGCTCTTGGATCATCCTCCGAAATCGCAGCATCCTTGGAGACCGCTTCTTACATGGCTTTGCTACCCGCCATCTCTTTCAGCTTTCCTTTGATGCATCTTTACTTCTATCCTCATGGCATGAGCAGCGGGAGAGTAATGTGGTCATCCAATTCTCCCAATCTGCCATCTCCTCCTTGTCTGGAACTATCCTTTTCTCATCACAACCCACAGACCATAAGGCTCAAAATTCTAGCCAGAAAGGCATCTACTGAAATGTTCGCGGATAAGTCTATTAACATCATACCTGGTATGTCAGCAAAACCTGTTCCTTGCCCCCCAGCATACGATAACAACGGCTCCACCCTACCCTACAACTCCTTTCCTAAACCATTTCCCGATTCGTAGCCCATCTAAAACATCATACATAGTGCTATAGGGCTATAGACACAAGGGTCGGACAAAAAATGAGAAGGAGAACTATTATCATAAGCACTTAGTGGCATGTCAACTAGGCTAAAGTGATTATATCCCATAGGACAAGCCACACGGAAATGCAAACGTTGCCCTAAACCTCCATCGTTGATGTGAGTCTTGGCCACGCGAAAATGTAGATATTGCACCCGTCTCCTCGTCCACGAAGGTATGATAGACGTAGCAGAATCCCGGGACAAATGGGCTATTATGCTGTCAACTGTTGTAGACTTTTTCTAGTCCATTTTCAGGTGTCATGCAACAGCATCCTTGTGTTCCTCATAGACGGTCAACAAGGACCATAGTGATGGGGATACTAGTAGTTTCAACTTCTTTGGCAATTCATCCTCTCCAACCATCTTGTTTTCAGGTTCATTGATGGTGAGGTCATTGAACCTCTGAGGCAAGGAGCATTTTCTTCAACAAGCTCTGACAGCTTATCGTGCTTCCCTGAACGGGTGAGGTGATTGCCTTTTTCAGGGTCGGTATTGGTTTTTTTCTTTAGCAGGTATTAGCAAAGGGCATCTAACATGTACTAAGGGGGATTTCTTCCTTGTTGGTAATTATGATCACATTTCAGGGGGAGGTCTTCTCCGCTTCTTATCTTTCAAAGGGTTGCTGACGACACCAGGCTTCAACAACCTCCAACACGTCCCATTTTCTTTTGTAGATTGCGGACATGGGATGTCAAAACAACAAGGATTTTTCCATTTGGTGTCCCACAATCAACTGAAAAACTATTGACACCACCTCCACCTTTCTATGGTGTCTCAAACTTGGTCCCTTTTGATCAAATATTCTCTAAACAATCGTTGTATATATCACATTGGATTTTTGGATGGGGGACTCAGAATGTGTCCAACATCAAGGGAAATGTGATTGAAGGAGTTGCTTGATTGACAGATTCAGAGAAACTTCCAACCACATTGATTCTCTCTATCTTGGTCAAATCAGACTTACTCTCCTTTACTTCTAGCAAGCTTATCATATCGACTCCCATTACATGTTTTGGGATTGGATCATCTTGTACATTTGGGTTGGCTTACAAGTAGAAAACTTCACTGACATCAATTAAATTTTAAATAGGATGACGTAGTGCCCAACAATTTTCTGTGTTGTGCCCTTTCAACAAGTGGTAGTCACAGTAGTTGTTGAGATCAGCTTAGGATTCAGGTGGTTCAACAAAAACTACTCTTCTTGAGCTTTTCATAGGCCTTATTCATGGGCATGCTCGTCTAGGTTCCATGGACATCTCACATTCAGAACAAGCAATCCAAAACAGATACCAGCAAACAAGTCTATTCCTGCTCCCCAATTTGCAAGTCGCAACCTCCTATTTATCAAGCACATACTAGTGGGATAAGATCAATCCCAAACTACACAGCAACCCATCCCCCCAAGACGACAATATACAAGTCTGGGTATGCCCATGAGCAAGGCATATGAAAAGCTTAAGAGTGGTTTCCTATTGAAGCACCTGAATCCTAAGCCGAGAACCACTCAATTAGGGTCTGATCTCAACAGCTATTATGACTATCACTAGCTACAATGGCACAACTCAGACACTAGTCAGGCACTACGTTATTCCACTGAAGATTTATTTGACATGGGTGAAGTCCAATTCCCAAAAACCAAACCAAGTGTACAAGATAATCCTAAGCCGAGAATCACTCAATTAGGGTCTGATCTCAACAGCTATTATGGCTATCACTAGCTACAATGGCACAACTCAGACACTAGTCAGGCACTATGTTATTCCACTGAAGATTTATTTGACAAGGGTGAAGTCCAATTCCCGATAATCCAATCCCAAAACATATGATGGGAGTCAATATGATAAGCTTGCTGGACGTAAAGGGGAGCAAGACTAATCCAACTAAGATAGCAAGAATCAATGCTATTGGAAGTTTCTCTAAACATGTCAATCAAGGCACCACTCCTTCAATCACACTACCCCCGCTGTTGGAGACACTCCAAAGTCTTACGTCCTAAAGTCCAATATTACAACTATTGTTGAAAGAATATTTGACCAAAAAGGACCAAGCCCGAGACACCATAGAAAGGTTGAGGTACCAAGGGGAAGTGTCAAAAGTTTTCCATGACTGTGGAATGCCAAATGGAGTATCTAGAAATCATTGTTATTTTGAGATCACATGCCCATGCTTGGATTATCCCCTCCCTCTTGTAATCGTAGTTGTTCCCCTAACTCTCAAGGTAATGGTCATTGACATCTCTTCAACTTTTAATCTACTGCTTGGACTGAACTTCATAGATTAAACTAAAGGTGTGCCCTCAATCGTCCACCAGAAATTAAAGTTAAAGCACGGGGAACGAGTTGTGGAAGTTTTGGGAGAGGCTATAATGTATCTCAATGTTCAAGATTAAGGTACCCGGAGGTAGAGATCTAACAGTGGGGGGTTTCACCATGACAAAGGTGGCTCAACAGGTAAGTCGGCCTTTCTCTTCATCTCCTTCTCATCTTTTGTTCAACCCTTGCGTCTGTAGCCTTATAACACAACATGCGAGGTCTCGGAAGGGCTACAAATAGGGAAATGTTTTAGGAAAGGAGTTGTAGGGTAGGGTGGAGCCACTGTTACCGTATGCTAGAGGGCTAGGAGTAGGTTTAGGTTTTGTCGGCAAACCAGGTACCAAGTATGAAGTTAACAGACTTATCTGTGAACATTTCAGTAGACTCCTTTCTAGCAAACGATTTTGAGTTTTACGTGCATGTGGGTTGTGATTAGCAGAGGGTAGTTCCAAATGAGGAAAGAAGATGGCGGATTGGGAGAATTGATATGACCACTATACTCTACCACAGCTCATGCAATAAGGATAGAAGCGAGGGATGCCCCAAAGGAATGCCGGAAGGAATGGCTGCAAGCGCAATGTTAAATGTAAGCTTGCATGAAGACCACTAAGAGCAATATTGAGCCCATCATCATCAACACTCCTGTAAAGCTTTCGGAAAGACAGACAATAACTAGGTATTTGAGGGACACCAGGCTAAGAGCTCTCAACCTCCATAGAGTGAAATTTTAAGGATCTAGGCTTTTTCATCAAAAATTAAAAAGGTTAGCAGTCTAACCATATCCGAATTTGTCACAGGAGTGTAGATGGAAATATGAATAGATAGAAAAGGTACAGAAGTTCATCCGAGGAGAAAGGATGGGTAGGAGGATAAAAGAGCTTTCTTTTCTTCTGTAACATATAAGGAACAAAGTCTTTTTTTTTTATATATACTACAAGGATAGATTTTAGTCCAGATGGTACTCATACATATATTACTTAGCAGTTTAGTAGATGACTAATAAGAGCAGCATATACTCATTCACAACCCAACCCCCCCCCCCCCCCCCCCCCCAAGAAAAAAGAAATAAATAAAACAAAATCCACATCTGCTTTATAAACAAGCTAAATGACCTAACTCTACTCATTCACAACCTGTCACCAATTTCAACTAGAAAAATCAGGAGAGAGAGACAATGCAAAGCCAACTTTCAAAAGAAGATAATCTCACAGAACTTGAGCAAGGGTAATCTCACATAACTTAAGGCTTGCTCATGGTCAGGTCATGAATGACTAGAATTCTGTAATTTGGTTAATTATTTACCAAATTGGGTCAACCCTTAAAAGGCCTTTTACAATTTTAAAATGTTAAGGATGTGACATGATACCCGTACGACAAGAATATTGAGCAATGCAGAAATGGTTAAGGTCTTCCTGGGTTTGCATATTTTTTAAATCTTATCATTGTATGTTCCGCTTATAATTTTATGGGATGGACCTGGTGGTTCTCTAAATATTATGGCTCCTTCCTCACTTGTTTGTTTGGTCTATGAGTCCTCTTAAATTTTATTATTTCCTTATCAAAGTGAACATTTATAAAGTTAGGACTAAATACTCGAGTGTCTATACATTTGACCTCATTCTGAGAGCCAAAAAACACAAGTCATATATGAAGGATATGAAGTTCTGACAACATCCATCAACTAGCTTCAATGCATACGAGGAAAAGGTATTGTGCAGCTACCATTAATCATCGGGTCATAGATAAAATATTTGCTAATTTGGACGTCCAGGATCCTAGAAAAGGTCATAGAAGACACTCAAGTGTTTTATGCATCACAATAGATACACCCTTTTTTTACACACAAAAGATGCAAGTTGACACAGCCATACAACAAGCCTAGAAACCAGCAGAGATATGCCTATAGCATCTATAGGACATTTGTTTCATATATATTTCTCTCAAGAAGCAGATTTCAAATCTCAAACTGGGGGGGGGGGGGAATAGACCTTGATCTTTGACAACAAAATTCAAAAAATGTCGAAGATGTCAAAACTTACTCATCTGATAAGGAAGCAGAACCTGTTGCCTGATCTTCAGTCAGAGAATACAACAAATCTGAAGCAGCCCCGGCAAAAAAGGATGTCGATGCAAAGTTATGGAACTTTTGCCAACCAGACCATGAGTCAAAATTTAAGTTATACCTTGACTTTATAGTACTATATACCAAATAGCCATAGATGCAAGAATTATTTGGTCTATCCGGATTGTTGAAGCTCATATTAGCAAATTTGTGACTGTCATCACCTTTTGCACAACATAGAGTAGAGACATTATTCTTGATTACGGCATGGTAACACCGTTTTGTAATCCAGTTATCAACAAGGCCATCACTGAGGAAAACTTTAGAACCAGAAGCTGCTATAGTGACCATATTGTTACCGCTGCTCAGAGACCGTGTCTGCTCTGCACATAAACGGTCAGTATGATAGCCACAAATCTGATATCCAGGACCAGACACAGATGGAGTAGAGAATGTTCGAGAAACAGCTCCAACAACAGAGAAATTCTTTTTCCGATTAGTGGAGTCTAATCTTACAGCAAAAGTAGTTCCATGCCGCAGGGTATTGTTGAGATGAGAAACCGAGGAAAATGAGACAGATTGAAACAACTGGTGGTTTACAAGAGGCAACTTCGTCTTCACTTGCCCAATCAGTACTTCCGCAGAACTTAGCAAACTGGATTCCTTCCCTACAATTGAGCTCTCCACCCCATGTTGAGCAACCTTAATCAGTTTTGCAAAAGTACCTGGAGGCATTTTCTAACTTCTTGGACTAAAGATCTCACCTTCGAGACCTTTACTAATGATTAGATAAAACCCAATCCAAAGCCAAAGCTGATATCTCATAACTTCAAGCATCCGTAGCCAAGCTACATATCAAGTTTCTGTTCAGCCCCTTTAGTAGGTGAACCGCTCTCCTTAATGAAAGACCAACAATACTGTTTTTTTTTTCACAGCTCAACTGATCGATGCCCTGCAACAATATGATAAGAGGAGTTAAGACATTACAGATAATATAAAAGTATGATCAAACCATAGAAGTGAAATTACTGTGCCATAAATAAGCACAATTCCAAACATCATGGTCACTCATCTTAGCTCTTGCCATAATAAAATTACAAATAGTGAGACATGAAGAAAACCAGAGATAAATATAGCTGTACAAATTGTTTGATCTCTTACCCATAGTTGTATGGCATATGAAGTCAGTTTTTCAAATCAACACTTAGACACCTCAGATGCCTGCTACTCAGAGAATTTAATCTCAGTTTGCTAGCTATATTATTCGTAAGTCAGAACTACAAAGCTGTGGAAAGGGAGATTTAAACAATTCCGGATAACCATATTGTTTTTTTATCTCTCCCTTCTAAAAACTAAAACAGATTGTCTGTTCCATATAACTATAGAACGTTACCCAGAACTTTACAGAGATGTTGTATAGTTTTCCCAGATTTGAAAAAAGCATAGAATCAAGTGCGGAGGGATTATTATAGGGGCAAAAAGTGCAAATCCAACCTAGGAAGGTGAACTGCTAGATGAGCGGGGTAGTGCTGGCAATTTAAGCATACAGGCAATTCTTAAGTTCCGCCAGTGTCACACACGCAATATGCAACCCCATGAAATTAAAAAATTCCAGCACACGTGTAGATCAAAGCGACGTAGAACTACCATCATAGGGAGGAAAAAAGGAAACAAAGCATTAAAGTGGGATAAGAAACCACGATAAACCAGATACATATATCGGGGAAGAAACATGCCGTATTCAAATTTAAGCTAATGAGAAACACCTGCTTTCCAGTAGGACACCCGAGGGGCCAAACAGCCGGATGAGATTTCTCCCAACCAGATAAAAATTTCAGCTAATGAACACCAGGGAACTGTAATTGCCAGCTGAACCTTCTTCTGAAGTTGGATTAGGGGAAAGTAAAAGCACCAGCTCTTCCAAACCCAAAGTTCTTGGAATCTCTAACTCTTTTTTGGACAGCCACCTGCCTTCTTTGGCTCCTCTCGCTTTCTCCTGTTTCTACACGACCTCTCTAACGGTGAAGAAACATACAGACACAAGTGGGTGGCGGAAAGGTTGCTTCTCGAGATGGGTCCAACACGCGAATGTTATTTCTTTTTCCCCTCCAAAACCCTAGTGAAGAGAACGGTCGCTGCAGCAGCTCGGCCGCGAGGAGATCCGGAAAATTAGTAAAATAGAACGTGTCTATCACATGTCCCTTAATTTGCTTTATCTTATTATAGGTATGTCCTATATTTATCTTGTAGGCCCGTTAATAAGCGGTATCTTCCATTCTTCCGCCCTTTTTGCCATGATCATTATGCCTGGTGTTAAAGCTATCCACAACCAAAACATGACAAATAATGAACTTCAAATCAAAATACCAACAATGTCAAATCCCATTTCAACCGAATAACATCATTATGAATTAGGTGGTTTATCCCTATATTCTATGTGGTGTTGTAATCCTCAACCCATGCTTCAATCATAGATACATGCGAACATAAAATATATAAACACACACAAGATTCGTACAGTCAGTTGACACTGAGTAAATTACTAATCTAGGAAGAAATACATTTCACTTAATCAAATATTGCAGACCCAGTTGCACTCACAAGGGTACGGGTTCATCCCGTAGTCAATGCATTCAATACCAAACTCAATCAAATAGAGAACCCCCCTTCACTAGTAACCTAATCCACCAACGACACCCAAACGAGTGGGGTCGCAAATAACTAAATTCCACTAACAAACACCTGAACTAGCAGGGTCGCAAAATAAACAATTCCACTCCACTCTAAGTCCTTAAGTGTGCACACCCCTCCCCCCCTGAAGGTACTTCTGGCCTAAAGGAGTAGATCTATAGAGCTTAATTGCGATATAGTGGTTGCAGCGCAAAAATAAATATTCCAATGTACGATGTGTACGAATCAGTCCAGTGAAGGTTCTCAAAGGTCATTACCACCAACAAGTAGAATTAATATCACAGTCACAAAAATCCCCAAATTAGTTCTCACCCTAATTCCACTTTCAACCACAAGGGTCTCCACATCAATTAATCCATCATGTTTTTCAGATTCACACAGAGGTTACTAATAGTAGTTTACCTGGAACTACGCCCACCGAGAGACAGTAATCATAGAGACCTAGCAATCCTCGCCGGTGAACTCGGGATCTAGATTTCAGTAACCGTACAATCAATCAGTCAATCAATCAATGCCACAATCAATTCACAATTGAGGACTATTACTTTCTTAGATATTATTACCCTTTGATCTAGCTTCGATTAACACCAACAATGGGAGATGAGAGTTGCGTGAGAGGAGGAAGATTAGCAGGGTGTAGCGCAAAGAGGGGAGCAGTTGAGAACGTGATTTTGTCGGTAAAAGAAAAGAAAGTGAAGTACGAAAGAAAAGAGAATAAGGAAAAGAAAAGAGAAGGAAAATAATTAGGTAGGGGAAATAATTGAAAGGATAATAATTAGGAAGAGAATATCCCATATCTGTACAACATCATGTTGTATTTATTTATTCCCACTTGCTCTCATCTCCACTTGAAAATAATTCCCATTATCCAATAATTATCCACTATTAATATACTGATATTATCAATTAATTGCCTTAACCAACCCAATGTATTAAATATAATATATGCTTATAACTTAGACCAAAATTCAGGGTATTTCATTATCTCCCCCTAAAAGAGCCAAAAAATATGGGGTATTTCAGTATCTCCCCTTAAAAAACAACTTTGTCCCCGAAGCTATGATTCAAAGCAAAAAGGATTGTGTCTATCCCTGACCATTAGGGTGCTCTTGCTGCAAAATTCCAAAGAACTTAGTACTCACAACTGTAACGGTAACCTGTTCAAACAATTGTGGGTGCTTCTTTTTCATATCCTCTTCCACCTCCTAAGTAGCTTCCTCACTACCATGGTTAGACCATAACACTTTGACCATTCGGATTGACTTCGATCTTGTGTCTCTGGTTTTTGTATTGTAACACCCCTACCGCTAATCTAATTTTTATCTCCTAACCCGTCTCAATTACCAATAATAATGCAGCGGAAATTCTTACTCCAACGGTGGGTGATACAATGCCATTAGTCACCCACGTGACCAACAAGGTCAAATCTAAACCAAACAAACAATACAAATACAATATCCAAATACCATATCGGTCTGATAACTTGATTATACCGAGTACTACAACCAAACTATACATTTCATTACTTGATCAATCACAATTCAAATACAACTATAGTTCAATATTATACCGAGTATCTAGAAACCTAAAACATGTCGATACAAGTCGGTCTTACAGTACAACCTTCACAATACAAATAAATATTCCCTAATCAACTACCCATGCTCATACAGCCATCCCCATCCTACACTCGAACGGTAATCGGCTTCAGTACCTGTAAAATAAAAACGGTGCCCCTATGGGCTCAGTAAATTGCTGCATATGAAATTCGCATACCCTGCGTGCTAACGGGGGTACGCCAACTATTTTGGTCAAGAACATGTGATTCATTTTAATTCAATCAACATGCTAGACAATATACATTATATATGTACATTAACACAAGTACTCACATTCAACCAAGGAATACAATCACACTAACACAATACGTTTGTTAGTTAGTACTACTTAATCTTAGGCCTTGAGGGTTTCTACCTCACTATGTCTTACTCAATTTCCTCATTTTCTTACCCACTCTCTTGGGTTACTCTTACTCAAATTCTCATACTCTCAACCTCGAGCAAGTTCTACAATACTCAAACTCAATTCTCTACTCAAACTACATTTCTCAAGTCTCTCATATTTCAACGCAATACTCAAATTCTCAAATCTCAACCAATTCTCTAATCTCAATCAAATTCTCCAACCAATTACTCAAAGGTATATTTTAAGTCATTACCCATGACCTCCGGGGCAGAGTCATACACAAGACTCGCCATCGGGTTACAAATACAAACAGAGTTATACACTTAGCTCCTCAAATACTCAAATGTCTGTTTCTCTACCGGACTACTCAAATTCCCAACACTCCTCTCTCGGAGTTACAATATAATCTCCTGGATTAGCCTAGAAGTATCTCTCTCGATAACATCTATTAGCTTAGGGAATTTCTCAATGTCTAGTATTCTCAGATTTAAGGTTTTACCCAACTTATCGAATACTCGCATGTTCAGGACATTGTTTATATTAGTCGGATCCTCTCATTGTGGGTCAGTCGACTATCCTTCTAAGGGGTTTGGTGATCCCTTACCATTCTTTACTTCTCTCAAGGTTCATGTCTTGAGCATTCATTAAATCCTCTAAGTAGAGGTTCCTTATATACTTCCACTATTAATTGTTTCGTGGATTAAATCAATTCGGTTCTCTAACCGTTATCGGGAGTTTACTAATTCTCGTACAATTCTCTCACGTTCTAGTGAGTTCATAGGTTTGCGTTATCGTTTCTTGGTTTGATAGTTTTAGTGTGTTTCCACATTTTCATTAATTCACAACATGACTCTTTCTACGAGTCACTACTCAAACAAGACTCAACTATGAGTCGAACTATAGTACACAATAAACATTCAAGCACCTCATTCACATTCACACATTTCATGAAATATACAAACTGCAATTCAATAACAGTTCAACAAGAAGCAATACATCACAAGCACAAGAAAGTGCAAACAATCCGATTCGTGCATTTATCTTGTTGAGGTGATCACACAATCAAACAAGCACACAAATCAGAGTAACACCGTTAGCATACGGGGCATGAGAAAATCATACCTTACACCTAGGTTTAACTTTTACCCTGGCATCTCACATTGCTCGGTTCACATACGATCCTCTGGTAATGCTTCAAACATTGCTATTAATACCAAGTTCATACGGTACGTAAATAATTACTACTCCCGTACTTACCTCGTTATCTTGTTATTCTTAGTTTTACTCTTGTCAATTTATGTTCTTACTTCTAGCACTTGTTTATACTTCTTAGGACCTTTACAAGCCACCAAAAACTCCTAAACATCATCTAAAACCAATACCAATCAAACCCCAATCTTTTAAAGCCTTAAAAATACTCACGGCACATTTCTGGGAGTAGTCCGAGACTTGGTCCGGACCCAAAGTCCCAGACCAATACATCTTTGTACTCTCGGCCTATTTTTCTACTTGGTCCGGGACTTGGTCCCGGACCACCTGCTGTCTCAACTTTCAAGGCTTTTTTTGATGCGGTCCGGGACCTTGTTCCCAACCTAGGTCCCGGACCCTGCTAAAACTGCTACTTGGGTAATTTTTCAACCCCAAATCAACCCTTAATCCACCCCTAATCATTCCATAATCTTTCCTCATGTTTCCTACATGTTTAAACACACTTAAACACTCCTTAAACCACCTTAAATCCTTGGTCACATTCACTACCCAATTCTTGTTCAAATTCACAAATATTAATTCCCACATTTGCACTTTGCACACTAATGCACTTCTAACTTCCTCTTGATAGTTTCCAACCTCCTACCACCTTACCAAATCTCTTATTGACCATCACCACACCTTCCTAGACATTTACATCATCTATACCCAAGTTCAACTCTCATTTTCTAAGTCTTGCACACTAGTTCTTTTCTAGTTTTTCCAATGCATTTCAACACTCCTTGCTACAGATTTTTACACACTCTATTCTCATCCTCCAACTACCATTCCATGGTTACTAATCAAATCAACTCCACCCAAATGAACACCTAAGTTCTCCCATTGTCAAGGTCACCAAAAACACTTATTTCCTACCGAAATTTTGCCATAGTTTCCCCATAAACCTAACATGTCCAAACTCATCATTTATCACCAAAATCAATCCTAAACTAGCCACACCCATACAAGGGTCCTACCAGCACTCAAATTTCCAATCAAAATTCACCAATCAACAATATCAATGCATATTCAAATAACTTGGCTCTAAGGCCCTTAATTCCCACAACAATTCATAAATTCTCTCTAACTTAAACCAAACACATTATCTTGCATATTTTGGGTTTATTACTTAATTTAGCCCATCCCAAATACTAAGGAAATCAAAATTACATTAAGGTGGAATTCTTACCTTAAGTTTTCCAAGTTCCCTTTTTAATTCTCCTCTTCCTCTTCCTCTTCTCAATTTCGGTCAAGTGGGCAATGGAGTTGCCAAACTCCATCCCAACATCCAAGGAATACAAAATTAACATAATTAAACTCCTTAACCCATAGAAGAAGCTCTATCTCAAATAAAGGCTTAAAGCACAAAAGCTAGGGTTTTTACCTTTGAAGTTTTAGGAGGGTTTTTAACCCTTGATTCAAGAAGATGATTCCACCACCATTGGAAGGTTTAAATAATGCTCAAAAGAGAGAGAAAAGCAAGGCTTACCTAGGGGTGAAAATCCGCCACCAAAGAGAAGGAAGAAAAGTGAGTTTTTCCATGAATCTTTTTACCTTAGATGGAAGAGGAGACTCCAAGCTTCAAGAATATGCTGTTTTCTCTTCAAATGGGATATACCCATGGAGATGAACTTCATCATTTTTGGATTTTGAAAATAGAGAAATGTAGAGCTTGGTGAGGGGAGTTCAAATATGTAATTTATTTTGCATTTGGAGCATGGAGTTGGCTAGAGCAAGTGGGAGAAGGAGGGGAAGCCATTCATGGGCCTTCAAAAACGTTCAAGAAGGAGGGAGGAAGAAGAGGGAGCAGTGGTCTGCAGAAGGAAGGAGAAAAACAAGAGAGGGAGGAGGAAATGAGGGGAGAGAGAGAATAAAGGTGCTTTTATACCTTTTTTCTTTGTTTTACTTTTTGCTTTTTAGCTTATTTAGATAACTAGCTAGTCAAGAGTGAGAGGGCTGTTTTACTTAATAAAAACCGGCCCCTATATGTGCTTATGATCTGAAGCGTTTTTCATCTTTTACAGAAAACGCTCGTTAATTTACCCGGTTTTAGCACTATTCACTAACCGGGCCCATTTTTTGGATTTTTCTTGTTTATTTAATTTTGATGGATATTAAGCTTCCATTAATGCTTAATTATAGTTATTTAATGCACTTTAATTTTTACGGGTTCATTTGACCACTCAAAGTCACGTTTTCATGTTTTCTCAAAAACGTGCGCTAAAGCTTAATTAGCGTTTTTAATTCATTTTATGGATCCGTTTTTTTTTGGAATCGTTCCTGTATATTATTTAGGCATTATTAAGCCTTGTAAATCCATCTAAGACCCTTGTCGAGGTCGTATTCCTCCTATGGTCACATAACGCTCATTTTAGCGTTTTTCGCTTTTTAAGCATTTTCTCTTTTATTTTGGATTTATTTTCTTTACCAAAATTACTTAGGCACTATTAGGCCCTAAAATATCTTATTAGAGTAATTTAAGCACCTTAATTAAGTTCGGGGTATTTCATGTATCCAGGACCTTGATAAGGTACTCCTCATAAGCAAGGTTCTGCTCCAATTCCAACACCTCTAGTTGAAGGACATGAGAGGGGTCAGAAATGAACTTGCTTAACTGAGATACATGGAAGACATTGTGCACCCTCTCAAGCTCCATAGGTAAATCTAGCCTATAAGCCACATTTCTCACCTTTTCCAGAACTTCATATGGCCCAATAAACATGGGGCTCAGTTTCCCTTTCTTATCGAATCTAGTCACACCTTTCAAAGAAAAGACCCTCAAGAATGCCTTGTCACCCACTTCAAATTCCACCACCCTCCTTTCCGAATCAGCATAAGATTTCTATCGGTCTTGGGCAGCCTTCATACGCTTCTGAATTAATAACACTTGATTTATGGTCTCCTCAATCAATTGGGGTCCCAAAGTTAAAAGTTTCACTAATATGCTTGAACATAAAGGGGTTCTGCACTTCCTGGCATAGAAGGCTTCATATGGGGCCATATTAATACTAGAATGGTAGGAATTATTATATGTAAACTCCACTAGATGTAGATTATCCGCCTAAGAGCCTTGAAAATCCACCACACAGGCTCGGAGCATATCCTTAAAGGTTTGGATGGTTCTCTCACTCTGTCCATCTGTGGCCGGGTGGAAGGCGGTACTCAACTTAAGCTTGGTACCCAAGGCTTCCTGTAGTTGTTGCCAGAACTGAGATAGAAACCTGGAGTCCTTATCTAATACAATAGATTCTGGAACCCAATGATATCTCACCACCTGTTTCATATACGCATCTGCAAGTTGGTCCATAGTCCTGGTGCTCTTCATCGGTATAAACCAAGTAGCCTTAGTGAGTCAGTCAACTATGACCCAATCTGATTTATTCCACCTTTAGCTACGGGTAATCCAACTACGAAATCCATCGCTATCAAATCCCACTTCCATTTGGGTACTTCCAGCGGTTGCAATAAGCCTCCCTTCCTCTAGTGTTCGAATTTCACCTTCTAACAGGTAAGAAATTTGGAAACAAATTCAGCTATCTCCCTTTTCATCTTAGGCCATCGGAACTGCTTCTTTAGATCCTTATACAGTTTGTCACCCCTGGGTGAATTGAGTAAGGCGAGTTATGAGCCTCTTTTATCAGGTTTTCTTTCACTTCCACACACTTTTGTGGTACGCACCATCTCCCCCTAAAGTGGAGACTCCCATCATCACTGATGGTAAAGTCAGGTGCCTTACCCTCCTTCACCATTCCCTGAATTCTCTCTAGCTTAGCATCTCCATACTGTCCCTCCCTAATCTCATCAAAAATATCAGTAGCGATAAACATAGCACACAATTTAACCTCCTGATCAACTCCTCCTGATTCCATCACTTCCAAGTTCAATCTCTGGAAGTCTCTGACCAACTCTTTAGGGAGCACATACCCACATAGATTTCATTGAGTGACTCCTCTTTCTACTCAGAGCGTTGGCCACCAGATTAGACTTCCCCTCATGATACAATCTAGGCACGTCGTAGTCTTTTATGAGCTCAAGCCACTTCCGTTGCCTCATATTTAGTTCCTTTCGAGTGAAGATGTATTTCAAGCTCTTATGATCAGTGAAAATTTTGCACAACGTACCATAAAGATAATGTCCCCATTTTAAGAGCAAACACAATAGCAGCTAAGTCCAAGTCATGAGTGGGATACCGGGTCCTATACTCCTTCAACTGTCTCGAAGCATACGCGATAACCTTTCCATTCTGCATCAATACACAACCCACACCATATTTAAAGGCATCATTAAATACTCCAAGCCCCTCTGTTCCTAAAGATAAGGTTAACACCGGAGCTATGGTCAACCACTCCTTCAAGGTCTGAAAGGCCATTTCGCATTCTTCGCACCATTGAAACTGCACCACTTTCTTTATCAGGTTGGTAAGCGGCCTGACAATCTTTGAGAAGTCTTTCACAAACCTCTTGTAGTAGCCTGCTAGCCCAGGAAACGATGAACTTCTGTCACATTGGTTGGCCTAGGCCAATCCTTCACCACCCGCACTTTAGATGAATCTATTGAGATCCCCTCACTCAAGATACATGCCCCAGAAAGGCAAAACTACCGAGCCATAATTTACACTTGGATAATTTAGCATACAATTGATTATCCCTCAGGAACTACAGTGCTAACCTCAGGCGGCTCTCATGTTCCTCCTTATCCTTGGAGTACACCAGGATATCATCTATAAACACTACCATAAACTTGTCTAAATACGGGTTGAATACCCGGTTCATCAATTTCATGAACACTGTCGGTGCATTAGTGAACCCAAAAGGCATCACTATGAATTCATAATGACCATATTTGGTCCTAAAAGCTGTCTTCTAAATGTCCATCTCCGTAATTTGGAGCTAATGATAACCAGATCGTAGATCAATCTTAGAAAATACTCCTGCCCCTTGTAGTTGATCAAAAAGGTCGTCAATCATCAGTAGAGGATACCAATTTTTAACAGTAACTTGATTCAGTTCCATATAATCGATACACAACCTCAAGCTTACGTCCTTCTTCTTAACAAATAGAACAGGGGCCCCCCAAGGTGACACACTTGCGCGGATGTACCCCTTTTCCAACAAATCCTCCAATTGAGCCTTCAGCTTCTTCATTTCATGCAACACCCCTACCGCTAATCCTGTCATTACTGTACAAAAACTTACCTTCGCAGCGGATATTACATACACAGCGGCGGGTGTACAATGCCGTTAGTCACCCACGTGACTAACAAGGCCAGCTACACAACTTCATACTATCGGTCTGATGACTTGAATATACCGAGTACACTACACAATACATTTCTTTCCATTCCATACTCAGATCATAATTCAAATACAAACTCCAATACATTACTATACCGAGTCTACTACAATCCTTAAATTACCGATACAGTTTGGACTTCCAATTTCGCATTACATTACAATACAGTTCCTATTACTCAACTACCCATACTTATACAGCAGCCCCGTCCTACACTCTCGAACGACGGTCGGCTTCAAAGTACCTGTAAATAAAAACGGTGCCCCTAGGGGCTCAGCAAATTGCTACATAGGAAATTCGCATACCCCTCGTGCTAACCGGGGTACACCGACTACTTTTGGTTGGATATACATGGAGTTCGTTTTACATGCATACATACATACTAATACTACGACAATACAAGCATCAATACTTACATACATATACAAGGTTTAATACCTACTAAGGAAGACAATTTGTCAGTCAACCGTTCATGTTAGTTATTCGTTCATCCGGTTTAACCGGATGCTCTCTTTCTCCTCGCTCGGGTTCATAAGGCTTACACCAAGCTTAATCTTACTTACTTGTTACTTTACTCACACTACACTCATTACCTTACTTGTACATACTCATTACACAATACTCATTACTCATAGCCTCTGAGAGTCATGCACAAGACTCGCCACCGGGCTTACAATACAAGCGGAGCTATACACTTAGCTCCTCAAATACTCAAAAGTCCGTTTTTATCAGACTACTCAAATTCCCAACACTCCTCTCTCGGAGTATCTTACAATCTCATGGATTAGCCTAGAAGTATCTCTCTCGATAACCTCCACTAGCTTAGGGAATTACCAACGTCTAGTATTCTCAGATTTAAGGGTTTCCCCAACGTATCGAATACTCTCATGTTCGGGACATTACTTACATTAGTCGGGTCCTCTCATTGTGGGTCGACTAATTTCCTAAGGGGTTTGGAGATCCCTCATCATTCTTTACAACTCTCATGGTTTATGTCTTGCACCATCATCAATTCCTCTAATAGAGGTTACTTATATGTACTCCCCCTATTTATTGTTTTGTGGTTTGTTCGTTTCGGTTCTCTTACCGTTACCGGGAGGTTACTAATCCCGTACACTCTCTCACATTCTGGTGAGTTATTGGTTTACGTTATCGTTTCTTGGTTCGTTAGTTTTGGTGCGTTTCTACATTTCCATTAATTCACAACATGACTCTTACTACGAGTCACTAAACAACAAGACTCATCTAGGAGTCGGTCTATACACTAAGTTAAGCCACACAATCATTTAAGAAGGGTTAGCTCATACAACATACAGCAAGACATACAATGAAAGGCAATAAACCGTTTTCATGCTTTAATCTTGATTAGCCGGCATACAACACACAAATCAACGTAGCTCGGTTAGCATACGGGGCATGAGAAAATCATACCTTTCACCAGGGTTAGCTTTACCGTGTGTTCCCTTGTTCCTTGGTTCACACTTGTTCCGCTGATAATGTTTCAAACATTGTTATTAATACTATGTTCATACGACACTTAAATAGTTACTACTCCCATACTTACCCTGTTGTCCCGTTATGCTTAGTTTTACTTATGTCAAGCTATGTTCTTACTTCTCACTCATTTCCCACACTTGTTTACACTTCTTAGGACCTTTACATACCACCAAACAAGGCCTTAACAACTTCTAAAACCATTACCAATCAATCCCCCATGTTTTAAACCCTAAAAACCACTTTCAGCAAGATTTTGGGGGTGGTCCGAGACTTGGTCTGGACCCAAGGTCCCGGACCATTCAAGAAAGTCACTCTCGGCCTCTTTTTACTATTGGTCCGGGACTTGGTCCTGGACCTAGGTCCCAGACCACTTGCAGGTTTCACTCTCGGGCTTATTTTCGATGTGGTCCAGGACTTGGTTCATATCCTAGGTCCCGGACCCTGCTAAAAACTGCTACTTATTCGATTTTTCAACCCCAAATCAACCCTTAATCCACCTCTAATCATTCCATAATCTTTCCACATGTTTTATGCATGTTTAAACATACTTAAACACTCCTTAAAACTCCTTAAATCCTTGGTCCAATCCTTACTCAACTTCTTGCTCAATTTCTACAAATTTCCATTCTCACATTTACATTTTGCACACTTGTGCATTCCTACACTTCTCTTTGCATTTTGCACTTTGTCCTAACTTCATTTTACCATTCCAATTCATTCCTAGATAATTGCACTATCTATACCCAAGTCCAACCCTCATTTTCCCAAATCTTGCACACTAGTTCATCCTAGTTTTTCCAATGCATTTCAACACTTCTTGCTACAGATTTTTACACACTTTATTCTCATCCTCCAACTACCATTCCATGGTTACTAAGCATCTCTACTCAACCCAATACACACCTTGGTTCTCCCATCCACCAAGTCAACCAAAAATGCTTATTCTCTACTAAAATTTTGTCATAGTTTGCCTACAAACCTAGCATATCCAAATCCATCCATTCTCACCAAAATCATTCCTAAACTAGCCACACCCATACAAGGGTCCTACCAGCACTCAAAGCAATCACAATTTACCAAAACTTCTACAAACAACAATACCAATATACATACTCAAATTACTTTGCTCTAAGGCCTTCAATCCAAACATCAATTCACAAATCCTCTCAAACGTCCACCAATAACATTTCTAGTACAACATTTTGGGTTCATTCATTAATTTACCCTATCCCAACATTCTAATGCATTAAATTAGCATCAAGAAGGTTCTTATTACCTTGAGCTCATAATTCCTTCTTTCTTTTTCCTATCTCCTCTTGCTCTTCCTCTTTTCAAATTCGGTCAAGAGGGCAATGGAGTTGCCAAACTCCATTCCCATCACCCAAGGAACACAAAATAAGTGTAATTAAAATCCTAACCCTTGGAATAATACTAATTCATTGAAATGCTTAAAAACACCAAATCTAGGGTTTACCTTTGGAGTCTTTTAAGAGGGGTTTTAACCCTTGATTCAAGAAGGTGATCCCACCACCATTGGAAGGTTGGAATGGTGCTCAAAAGAGAGATAAAAATAGAGCTCCATTAGAGGCTAAAATTGGCCAACAAAGAAATGGAGGAAGAGTGAGTTTTTCTTGGAGATTTTTACCTTAATGGAAAGAGGAGACTCCAAGCTTCGATTTGGTACCATTTTCTCTTCAAAAAGGCAAAACCCATGGAGATGAACTTCCTCATTTTGAGATTTTGAAAAGATAGAAAGGTAGAGCTTGGAGAGAGGAGCAAGAATATGTACTTATTTTCTCATTTGGAGCTTTAATATGGCTTGAGCACGCAAGAGAAGAGGAAAAGCCATGGAAGCTTATTGTGGAGCTTTGAAATCGCCAGCAACCAGAGAAAGAAGAAGAGAGGAATCAGGAGGGGGGGTTCTCACACAGGAAAAGAAAGGAATGGGAGGAGAGAGAGGGAAAAAGTGGGTATAAGCTACTTTTTACTTTTTGCTTTTTGTTACTTTTTGACTTATTTAATTAGTTAGTCAAGTGTGTGTGAGAGGCTTATTTAAGTCTTTTAAAAAACCGGCCCCCACATAATATACTAGCTGGAGCATTTTTCGTCTTTTACAGAAAACACTCGTTAATTTACCCGGTTTTAGCACTATTCATTAACCGGGTCCGTTTTCCAGAATTTTCTCGTTTCTTTAATTTTAATGGTTCTTAAGCTTCCATTAATGTTTAATTATAGTTATTTAATGAACTATAATTTTTACGGGTTTGTTTGACCACTCAAAGGCACGTTTTCGGGTTTTCTCGAAAAACGTGCGCTTAGCGTTTTAACTCATTATTTGGATCCGTTTTCTTCAGGAATCGTTCCCATGTATTATTTAGGCATGAATAAGCCTTAGGAATCCATATAATACTCTAACCGAGGTCTCGTACCTCCTATGGTTATAAAACGCTTATTTTAGCATTTTCCACTTTTTAAGCGTTTTCTCAAGTCTTGTGGATTTATTTTCCTTACCATACTTACTTAGGCACTATTAGGCCCTTAAATACCATATTAGAATAATTTAATCACCATAATTAAGTTCGGGGTATTTCAATCTACCCCCCTTAAAGAACTTTGCCCTCAAAGTTGGTGAATCTAATATTGTTACTCGTATAAGTACTCTATGCTAAGGTTATGACCTCTACATATAACTTGTCAGACTCCAAATGTCTGACTCGATGTATACTACACATTCAAACAGCATGTCACTGCATGCATAGCAATAAAAAATATACGTTTCAAACTCTCCATGGGGTCCGTCCGTAGATAAATGAGGTACCATCCTCTCCCATGTCGAGTGATCCCTCAGGTACCGGTCACGTTCGAACACTTACGCTTTCTAGTTCACGGCCGTCATGACTAATGGCACTTACGCTTTCTGGCCACGGTCCTTTGGTTCTGATCAAATTCATTTGCATATATAGAGATCCTCATGCACTTACTCATACTTACTTACTCATACTTACTCATACTTACTTCGGGACTACTCTGCCCCAGTGCCCTTGGAAAAATACAAAACACACACTACAAACGTCCTACCGGTCACTTAGTACCGTTGCTCGTCCGTTGTAGTGGTTTCAAAACTAATCATCACTTCCACCGACTCATAACTAGCTTCACCTCCATGGTTTCAACCCGATACCGGTGCCTAGCCATGGAAGATCCACTAGCGCCCGTGGAAGCGGATTCAAAACCGATCCTCATTCTCCAGTTTGAAGAAAACATTGTACCAAATTAGTTTTGGGAATTCATTTTGAAAACTTGCATACGTCTCCCGAATTCTATTCATGATGATTATACCTATTACTAGTGTTATTACTGTGACCATTTATAGGGAGCTTCAAGAGTCCTTGAACCCCAATGTGATCTGCATTGGTGTTGAACTATCCTTCCACTCCAATTTGGTGTTCGGTTTCCCTTGATCGCTAGCAAATCAAGTTCCACCTCCCACCTCAATTCAAATAGACAAATCATCAAACATTGTTTTGTTTTCTATCTTTTTAATCTTGCAGTCATAATCACACACATACATTTTCCAATTTATAGAATTCACTTACTCACTTACTAATCTTATCAATTATTACTACATCATCTCCAACTACTATACTTAAGAAATTCAAGGATATAATATCCAATTAATTTCCTATCCTCCAATTTATACTCGTCAAATACATCAGTTTCATACCAATTTATACTCATCAAATACATCGGTTTCATACTGATTTATACTCCTCAAGTCTCCCATACGTACTCATTCCTCATACTATTACCAATCGGGATTCTCATTCCCCTGGAGTTTCTCTACTCCTTTCCACTTCTTATTTCCCAAATAACCACAATTACACGATGAGTGAATACAAATGTTTATGTAACATAAGTATCAATCATCAGAACAAATTCCTTTGCGCTATGCGCATTGTAGTTTACGCACTTGTCATGTAAAACTTACACTTCGCGGTTTTCACTCTACCCCCCTTAAAGGGGATTACGCCCACGTAATCTACCATATGTCAATGTTGAACATTGGTCGAAGGCATTCAGCCATCATGGAGTGGTTCATCTTCCATGCGGTCTATTATACAATGTTCCTTGATCAAAGGGTCTTAACCGTATTACCGATTAGTCCCTGCATCAAGAATTTTCATCGGAGTTTATCTAACTCTTAACCGAGTTCGGTTCTAGCCCTAGAGGCTTCAAGGCGTTGATGATTAACCTTTTATTCACTAGGTGTATTTCACTTAGAACTCTGGGCCCACTAGCTTCTGTTGCGTTACCCTGATAGCTTGGGTTATTCGCCCTTCTTGTTATCCTTAACGTGCTACACATCACCTTTTTATCCCTCTTATTGTGGGAATAAGGTTTATTAACCAAGTGTGGTATTCCTTTACCGTGCGTGAACTCAATGAGTTTTAGATTTATAACCAGCTCTCTGGCAATCCATTGTACATATTGTTCGTATTCCCATGATTATTCACTGGGTTCCTCCGACTTATTGTCAGGTGAGGTTAAGTCACTACTTAGTTGTAGTGCTTCCTCTGTTGTCAGTAGCTTCTGAATTATGCCCATTTATCTAATTTTGTACAAGTGTTCTTTACTTGTATGACCTTGCATTTTCTATGCGTTGGTCCTAGTGACTTTCTTAAGTCTCTTTTCACTTTTTATTCCAATGGAATTCACATCTTGTGATTGTTGGTGTGTTTCACACTCTTCGTGCTTCTTTGGCCTTAGGCCGCACGGTTTATTTCAAAGCTTCCGCTTGACTGGCTTATGCCATGTTCGTTGGTGAAAAGAAGAATTTACCACGATTGACATTTTCCCATATTCCTAGCTATCCCACTAGATCATTAACTGCACAAGTGCAATACTAAAACACGCAGTCCTACAGAGTGCAGAGGCGTAAACCCTTGGCAGTAAATCTCTTATGTGATCGCAATAGGAATGATCATTTCTGTCTGCCATCTCATATTTAACAACTCCATGTCATTATGTGGTTATTAATAGAGACTGGTTGCTTGCTGCGCACCATGTTCGTGTTTATTTCCAACTTTGGTTTCCATGGCGTCTGCTATCACTTAGCTTCTGCTCATGTTTTTCTACCATTTAGACGCTGGTTTGCCATTTCGTTGGCTGTTTACTGCATATACTATACTTGTGTTTCTGTGCTCTTTGAGCGTTATTGATTTCCACTTCACATTTCCACATACGGTGTTTCCTCTTAGCCGATTACTCCTTGGTTGTCAACAATTGTTATTGAAGCTTATTTTACATCGCTTGGCAATAATTGTATGCTCAAGCTTCACTACATTAGTAGTTCTGAAAGGGGTATATTTTCAGACATTTATTGATGGTATCCTCTTCTCGGGATCTGTATGTTCACCGCTCTTGCAGTACTACAATAACGAGGGGTATCTTACTCGTTAGTTATTTAACCATCTCACTGGTGTCATTCTTGGTAACTCTTCATATCGTTCACATTGGTCTTTGCAGCCGTTGGGTTGTATCCTGTAGTAGGTGTATGGATACTAGCCATGTTGCGTAGAGCTCTGCTCTTCTCAGGCTATTCACGAGCTTTGCTTCTCCTTATACCATAAATTGGGTTGGAGGTAAATATCTTGATGTTGATTGTTGTCATTGTTAATTTAGGGTATCCCCTAGTAAGTGGGATCCCTTCGGTGTTCTAACCGAGTGTCCATTCTAGCTCTTGTGCTTTTATCACGCTTCTGACACCCTTCACGGATTGCTCTCGGGTGTTGTTAAGTGATGCCATTACATTTGGATGATATTTTTGAGTGTGTCCAGTTTGTTATCCTACCATGCGGTTCTGGATCTGAGTTATCCCGTTGAGGGTTATAACGTCTCCCATTCCTAGGGTAGACCATTGGTGTTTTTCCTTATGTTATGACTGGTTTGCTATTCTCTTCGGTGAGGAATGGTATTTTCCGATACCTTATATGATCACTCTGGGTATTTTATCTTGTCCATTGAACATTGGTGTGTTCATGTTAGGCATTTGCCTTACCGGGTTTTAACCGGGTATTCCTTTCAGTTATCATGCTTTACTTCAACATCTTCGAGACATAACCAATGTCTTTATTCAGTTGTTAGTGCTTCTCGCACTTTTAACTCTTCATCATCCTCCCGGAGTGAGTTCTTGACTCCTTAGCTTGTAAGCTTATCTGAGTTTCCTTTGCTCGTTTGAGGTATCCAAGTGTTCTGTTTTGAATTTACTTATGGTCAGTAGAATGAAGTTGACTACTTCCCGTGTTTTGTACACTACATGTATACATATGTGGGGTACCTTGTTGGTACATTACCACTTACCTGACTATTTGTCGGGCCCGCAAGCTCCTTTGAAGTGCGGTCGTCCTACATCCCGTATTTGGGTACACTCGTAGTGCTCGTCACACGCCTAGGTGAAGTATTCTATTGTCAACTCCTCTTGTATCACTCTATGATACACCGTAATTCCGTTGGTTTGGTTTTAAAAATCCGAGGTTTAAAAGAAGGGTTTGTGGTTTTGAAAGAAAAATTTTGGGTTTTGAAATGGCAATTCGGTGTTAAAAGAAATTCCTCATGGCGTTGCCATGTTTGAGGTCTTGATCAAGTCCGGCTTCCCGCTGACTGGTATGTTCTCTCGAGGTGATGGTCGAGCCGTTAGGCCTTTCCAAGGTTTCGTTACTTCAAATTCTTAGGATTGGTGATCCTGTGATTGCTCCATTTGCCATAGTGGTACATTAGTAAGTACTTGTCGGTTATTGAAAGTCTTCCAACTGCCTTTCCTTTGCTGCACTTGCCCTGGCAAGTACGCGGGTAGGTTGTTTTTCGGTTAACGTAGACTGGTTATGGTATCGTTTCTGTCCAAATTTGGTGGTCTTATTAGATCTTCCTTCGATCTTTTGATTTTAGTGATCGGTTACCTGGGTAGCTTCCCAATGATCTTGACATGGTTATCATTAATCCGGTATTCCCAATCCTTGGGGTTCTCCATGTACCTTGCTTCGTTGCCCGTTCCCACACCTTTATGGTGGTTATTGAGGCTTGACTTAACCTTAGGAACCACGTTGTAGTCCTATAGGTGAATGTTCTATGGATACTTTCATAGTTGTCTAAACTATGTCGCTCGGTTATTGCGGCCTCTTGGCGTTGCAGGTTTGGAGTTATCCAACCTCGACTAATTTCATTAGTCGGTTTGTATACCGTTGTTGGTATTATCAAGCATTACAGTCCGTAGACTCTCTTGTCTTGGGTTTGTTACTCCATCTTCCTCGCTTCATTGCATGGTTGTGCTCCTCTTCTTGCTGGCTACTCATGGTTCTCGCGACTGCGGAGCACGTCGCCCCATGGTGTCGTAACTTTCATTATCCTGTGTTTAGGATCTTTAATCTGTGGTCATTAAATGCGGTTGTGGTTGTTCCAACGGAACCGTCTCTGGGATTTCCGGTCCTTGGTATCTACAGTATGACAGGTTCCTTCCTTATAAGGTTTATTTTTTACAACTGCTAGATCGGGTTTTACCCGAGTGTGAGAGGTCTTTCCATCTCTCTGGCGTTCTTCTCCCAACTTAATACCATGGGTTGCTGTTGAGCAAAATAGTGGTGAAACTAGATTGCTAACTATGGGCAGTGAACCCAATCATTGTAGTACAACAAGGTCGTATCCACAGGGACTTCGTAACTGTCTAGCTAATTATAAGCTTAGTAAATGTGCAAGAGGATATATACAAAAGCATAAATGTAAATTATGGGTTTTTGGGTTTTTGGGTTGTAATTGGAGATATAAAGAAAAGAAATAAACACTAAACTAACTATCTAGGATAGGTGTAGCCCGGGATGGATATTTGCACCCGTCCTCCCCTTACTACCGATTGTCGAACCTCGAACTCATAGCTAAACCACGGGAACACTTAATTAATTAGCATTCTAATCTAGGCCTACTAATCCTAACCAATTTAATCAAGACTTCTCATTCAGCTAAGCCCCGGGTCAATCGATAGCACTAAGCTCAAGTTCCACTAAGGTTGCAATGTAGTCTAATCTCAAAATTATCGAAATCAGAGTACATCGTTTTAGTCTCTAACAGTTTAGGTTTCTATCTCTGAATAACATTTTGATAGAATCCCACAATAATGTTAAACTAATCGGTAGGCCAAACCAACCAATTTAACACATAGAAGACAAATTGAGCAAAACCCTTAACAAATCCCCAAATCATGAGCAACAAATTTAGAAGTCATAAACACTCAATATCATCTTCATTAAGCTCAAAGACTAAAATAAAACCATAAATGAGTTCAAGAATCTACAATGGAGTTTTAGGGATTTTAGGACAAATCCCCAATCCCTAGCTACAAAGATTCTACACAGCCATAGAGAGAAATAAAAGAGCAAGGGATAGAAGTATCCATTAATGAAGCTTGGAAGGAGGAGCTTCTCTTCTCTTCTCCCTCCCTTCTCTTCTCTCTTCTTCTTCTTCTTCTTCTTATTATGCTTCTTCTTATTCTTCTTCTTCTTCTTCTTCTTCTTCTCTTCTTCTTCTTCTTCGTCTTCTTCTTCTTCTTCTCTTCTTCTTATTCTTCTTCTTCTTCTCTTCTTCTTTCTTCTTCTTCTTCTTCTTCTTCTTCTGCTCTTCTTTTCTCCTTTAGAATCGCCCTTCCTCTCTTTTTTTGGGGCGGAACTCGACTGAATGAAGAATGGGGAAGTTTTCCCCAAAATTCCCCGTTTTAAAACACAGATCTGGGCTAATTTTCGACCCGACCGACCTTGCAAGGTCGGTCCTAGTCGGTCGGAGTCAGTAGCAATTTTCGGGTGCGTTTTAACTTCGACCGACCTTGCAAGGTCGGTCAATTCCAGTAGCTTGCAAAAACGCAAATCTGGGCAAAATTTGGACCCGACCGACCTTGCAAGGTCGGTCCTAAGGTCGGTCGGAGTTAGGCTAACTTCAAAACGCTGTATCTTCTTCGTTTTAACTTCGATTTTGGATCCGTTTGCGCCCACGCGTTCCTCTCTTCGTCTACTTTACTCCTAGCTATGTTACTCCTCCTGTTTAAACAATAAATGTGTAAAACACCAATGAAACAAAAACTAGAGGAAAACAAGCTAGAGTGGAGAAAATGAGCATGAAAAGTGTTGATTAAACATATGAAATACACCCCTAAAACATGCTCATTTGGACACTCATCACACCCCCACACTTACCTTTTGCTTGTCTCAAGCAAAACCAAGCACCCATGCAAGTAAGGAATGCTCAAGACTAACAAACACTAACATGAATTGTAGGATAAAAGCAGAAGCAAAAAGTGATTAAAACCTTTGAGGAGTGTGAACCATCTCTTAGTGGTGGCATGGGTGTGCTTAGGGCAAACAAAATCTAGAGTTTCGGGGTATGATCCGAAGTGCTTCAAAGTTCTAAAGATTAGGTGACTTGGAGAGCTTTTACCATGTCCAACTTCTCTCAAGAATGAGCATTGAGAAGAAAACAAAAGGAAAAATAGATTTATGCATTTGTTTCACTTTGCATAAGAGATGAGAAGATAAAATTTTGGCATCAAGCCTTTGCATTTAAGAACACTCAACTCTCATTGTTGGTTAACAATGGCGTCTCACAAGTCCCTTGATGGATTTTCACAAAGAAGCACCCCTTAGCAATCCCTAAGAAAGAAGACAGAAGGAACCCCAAAGCAATAAAAATCCAACCATACAAGATCACTTGTCCACACCGCATGTAAAATGCTCCTCAAAAGCAATCAAAATGAAAAATTAAGCATTTATCCCACAATTCATAACAGTATTGTTCTTAATGAGAAAAAACTCACAACACAAGGGTCCAAGTTTTTATTTTGGACAATCGCAAGATAAGTATGAAGTATTAAGTATTTAAGCACACAATTCACCGAAAAGGTCACTCCCCTACACATAAATTGAACAATGTCCCATTGTTCACCAATCAAAACCGGGGAAGGTTCTAGAGAAGACCTATGCGGGAAGCAGACAAAAGGAAAATCACACGGGACACAAACAAACAGTATAGCACTGAAGCTATCCCCAGATTTGCAGATTCAAAATTAGAGAAGAGAGAACGAAAACTAAAAGAAACTAGTACTCCCCTGAGATGCTATTGCTATCA